>CM039520.1:14427338-14515366 GCA_022433055.1 Begonia peltatifolia | reverse complement strand
AAAAAATCCAAATTGCACAGAACACCCTCGTAATGTTTCTTCCAAAAAAAAAAAAAAAAAAAAAAAGCTTTCTCTCCTTCCGCCCCCACCACTAAACGCTTTATTTTAGCACCCACCCCCCCCTCTGGTAAGCATATCCTCTCCTCTCCTCTCCGTTTCGGTGGTCGAGTGTGGAGATTCTATGGGGTTTCGATTTATTAAGGTTTTGTGCTAAAATAAAGCGTTTAGTGGTGAGTTGCGAATGTTTGAACCGCGGACAATGAATGTCATAATTTTGGAAGAAACATTACGAGGGTGTTCTGTGCAATTTGGATTTTTTTGAATTTGAAACCTCTAATTTTGGCTAGATTATCCTTAATAGGTGAGAATGTGATAGATTGGTGAGGAATGGAGTGATTTTTGTTGAAAAACCGAGCAATGTAGAATTTATGCCCTAAAATGAGTTCATTTCTTTTGGATTTCTGCCCTAGCTACAATTATCCATTTAGAAACACTTTTGGTATGTTGAAATAGGTTCTTTAAGGAGTGTGTAGCCGCTAGAATTGAGTGATTCCAATAACCGATGCAAAAGTTATGCGCAATTGAAGTTACGTTGATTTTTGGTCGAGTCGAGTTAGTGGGTCGTTTTAGTCGGGCTTGGAAGGATTGAGTTAGTAGTCATAATTTTAGTATGCATAATGAGTTGTGAGATGGAATTTAATACAAATTAGTTATGTGATAGGTTGAATCCGATGAAGTGATAAAAATGAGCATCACAGAAGCTCAGGAGGCCAGGCAAGTAGTGTTTGCATGCGCATTGCCCTAATGTGCCTACACCAAGGGATGGTAAGAATGTGTTGTGTGATTTGCATGTTTTGTTTCAGTCATGCATCATGCTTTGAAAATTATAACAAAAATGAATTTGAGCGTGGTTTTTAAGTACGAACGCGAGGTGCGATATGTAAATGGTGAGGAAAATGGTTACGTGGCCTCGAAGGAAGTGATTCGCCCTTCAACGCAGACAGAGAATCAGCTTGGGAAACATGATCTGCTTCCTAACTCTGTAAGAGGATCGTTGACATGAGATGCATGTGCGACTCTTAGGCCCCGTTGCTGGTTGAGCTGGGACGTTGGCGACGTGTCAGAAATGGTGTGGCTTGAGGGTGAGCTTCCTGGGGCGGTTGTACGACGCATCCTCAAAGGAAGTGATTCGCCCTTCGACGTAGTATGAGAATCGACTTGGGAAACCTGATTTGCTTCGCAACTCAGTATGAGGATTGTGTGATATGCGTTATGGTGTGACAACATGAGTGAGAAAGTAGAGACTTCATGTGTTAGGATTGCATTGATGGTTTTCATTTTCATCTTTTTTTGCACTACTTACTAAGCCTTAGGATGACGTGTGTTCTGTGGTGTAAGAGTTGAAGATACAACAAGTGAGTTTCCCGAGCCTAGCCAAGAGTAGCGGACAGTTGGCAACGCACTACCATGTACCGGCAGATGGAGTTTGTCATGGCGATCTGACTCGTGGAAAGTGTTTTAGGGTATGGTGAGCTTTGAAGATTTATTGAGGAGTCCATGTCAATTGTATAGATTTTGAGGTATAGGTGAATTTGAACGTTAATAGTCAGGATTGATGTATAATCGTATTTTGAAACTACTTGGGAAATTTTGATTGAAGAATCTAGGTTTTTACCTCGTGGTTTTCACTGCGGGAGTTTTCGTCATTCGTTTTCATTTGAGCTGATGTTTTCTTAGGCTGCTGGTGCAAGGTGTTGACGGTATACCTAGGTGTCGACCGAACTAGGCAAATGTCGACTGCGAATGTCAACCTATGGGGATAGAACCAAACTAGGTGTCGACGGGTGCTTTAGGTGTAGACCAGTTAGTGTAAAAATGGTAAGAGTGTTGATCACGAGGTTTGACCAGCGCAGGCAAAGAGAATTAAGGTGTCGATCTGTGAATGTAGGTGTCGACTGCTCTGTGTGATGAGCGTAGAAGTGTCGACCACGAGGCTTGACCGGTGCTGGCAGAGAGGATTAAGGTGTCGACCTATGAATACAGGTGTCGACCGCAAGGATCAAGGTGTCGACCACTGCAAGCAAGTGTCAACCGGTCCAAACCGAGGCAAATGAAATGCCGACCGGTGAGTATAGGTGTCGACCCCTTGGGTGCAGCATGGGTCAAGTGTCAACCACAGCCTGCAGGGGTCGACCAAAAATCTCTTTTAATGTTTTAAAAACTTGAAATTTTATTTGAACTTATTTTGATCAAAGTCTTTTGCTGCGACAATTTTAAACGTTTTAAAAAAAAAATATCACCTTAAGTCGAGGAACAAAGTTTTAAATTTTATAAAAATTTTATTTGATTTGATGAGTAAGTGTACGGTTGGCGACCCGGGTCCGGGGACGACTCGGGGGTGCTACAGAGGTGGTGGAGACCGCGTGGGTTTTTGGGGCATTACAAAATTTGTGAATTTGGAAAATAATTCCTAGGCCTACTCTTGATATATTCGGTAGTGAAAATTGCCAATTGTTTATGGATTCATTTTTCCTAAATGGCTTTATTTCCTTTTCATGAAGAAACTTAACTTTAAGTATGACAATTTAATGAGTTTAATGAGTTTAGAACCATGTAATGACATTAATAGTTGGTTATACTCTAGTAGCTTCATGAAACTTTTATTGCTCATAAATGATTTGAAATTAGTGGATAAAATCTTTTGTTATTTTAGGAATGTTGAGATGGATCTTAATTTTTATTTCAAATCCAATTTTGAACAAACTAGGATTGGTACTAAAGTTTTAATTGAAACTATTTTGTGGTTATCTTTGATGAGAGAATATTCTAATTGTCTTTATCTGTTTGAGAACCATTTACATTTTTCTATTTGGTGTGAACTCTCTTTGATAACCTTGCTTGGACTTTGTCTAAGAAAGACTCATTTTATTTGCTAGCCTTCTTAGTTCTTATTATCACTATGCATCTTGTTGTCCACTTAGGACATATTTTTTTTTAGATTTCCTTTTTGGTTTCTTTGCATAACTTGTCTATTGGAGAAGATGACGACATCTGAATGGGCAAAACCCTAGATTTAACGTCAAATCCTCAATCACTTAGAGAAGATGATGTGCCACAGACTCTTATCTGACGATCACAAAATAAGATAAGTCAACTAACCAATCTTTAATCTAACATGTTTGTTAGTTTTATAAGAAAGGGTTTTCTTGAAGCATGGATTGAGAGCATGCCAAAAAGGAATGGCATGCACAAGCCAAAAAAAATGATGCACACAGCCAAGAAGATAGCGTGCACGACCTAAAAGAATAAGCATGCACGGGATGAAGATTGGCGCGCTTAGCATGGACGATGGGGCGCACAAAGAAGGAACAACATCATGTGCATGTGGAAGACCAGCAACAAGCAAGCAACACGCGCAGTAGGGCGCACACAACAGGTACATAGTGCGTGCAGCAAAGCGCGCACAACTGGGCACAACGCACAATAGGTGGCACTCATCAGCAGCAGTAAATGCGCACAGGGAAAAGCAAGCACGACCAAATAACAAATGGGCACAAGGAGGAGGCTTAGTGTGCGCAAGGTGAAGCGACCGAGTAGCATTACGCACAACGAGAATTGACAAAGCAGCAGCACGGGCGACGTGGAGTAACTAAGCAGCAACACATGTGACCAAACCTCCAGACACCAATGGCTAGTTTAGCCGACACTCCAACGGCTTTTTCCTTATCGATCTCTTTCCTTTTTTTTTGTTGCTTGTAATCTCTCCTTCATCCTTCTTTTGTTTAAGCTCAATTGGGAGCTCATTGTAGGCATAACTATTTTGTGAAATTTATAAAACAAAGAATTTTCTCTTCGTGTTCTTCAGAGCATTTTCCTTCAGGAATTATGGGTGTTGTTCGATCAATGAGTGATGCGAACTTCAAATCGAAAGGACCTGGGACCCGAAAACAATCCAGAATAGTTCAAAGGAACACCTTCCCGATTCAATAATAAAGAAGGAACCCCAATCGAAGAATTCGATGGAATCGTAGTTATCAAAACTGGAGTTAGAACCAAGCAACATCTATTGGCTGAACCGAAGCTATCAAAATAGGAGTTTGACCTAGACTAAACTCGTTGGTAAGAATCAAACCTATCAAGCAAAATTCTTCAAGCGTGACTTAAAAAAGATCGTTGTTCTTTGCAAAGAACTAAAGAGAAATCCTCTCTAAAAAAAATAATTTTTAATTCAACTTTCTTTTCCAAATCAAAATAGTTTTGCTATTAAATAGCTACACATTAAAATTAAATTAAATCAAAAATGAAAATAAAGATAAAGTAACTAATAAAATCTTGGGATAAGGATCCTTTGTTTAATCGAATGTCATCTCATGTTTAAATTCCCTTTGAACGTGATTTGAATTGATTTAAGTAGATTCGGCCGAATAAGATATCTCTTACATGATTTACTTGCTTTTGCATGTGCTTTGCATGTGACTTTTTAATCCTCGTGTTAGTATGTGCCCGACACATGCTTTTTTAATTCTTACTTCCGCATGTGCCTTTTAATCATTGCATATGCATGTGCATCGCACCCTCCCTTTTAATTATTACGTGTGCATGTGCGCCGCACCCTCTTCAAATCTTCACGTATCTTTGGCCTCCCTTGCTTCAACTTGATTATCTTCAATCCTCGATACATTCAATAATTTGAGATCAAGTTGTCGCGGCTCCTCTCTCCCTTGGATCTCTAAAATCAATCCTTGCAAAGGCTCAGCCATCTTCTTAGCTCTGGATGGCGTCATTGGGCCGTCAATGTTCTCAATTGGATCGTTGCTCTTAGGCTTGGGCTTGGCCTCAACTTGGATCACATCATCAACCAACCCATATGGATTTTTATCTCTTTCCAACCCACACGAATTTTTATCTCTTTCTAGTTTGCATGCATCTTTAGCTTTCTCTCTCTAATCCATAGGGATTTATGGGGCCCAACTCCATGCCTCATAGCTCTTCTTCTGCCAATTTCGTGGGGCCCACTTCCATGCTACGAAGCTCTCCATTTTCATAGTCTTTTGCTCATGTTGTAATGACTCTTTGTCTCGACTTTCCACGTCTAAACCATGTGAAGCTTTGTTGGTTAGACCTCTTTTATCTTCTAATAGATCATGGTTCTTGACTTTAAGATTTATCGCTCCTTGGTTCACATTAGTGAGTCATATCTAATTCGAAGCCCCATCGATGCCTCTTCCTCTTGGTGTGTAATATCCAAAAGGGAAAGCATCATGGTGATCCTTGATTCGGTGCATAACATCCGAACTCAAGACACCCTATTGCCCTCCAAGTTCAACGATTCTCTTGAGGATCTGTTTGACACATATACTCTCCAAATCTCTAAAAGATTGGAAAGTAGAGGGTGGAAAACCGCACCTTGTACTGTGGTTTCTTCTTCACCAAATAAACCTTCATCTGGAGGCCTTTCAGGTTGCCTTTCGGACCAGACTTAGTGTTCATCTTAAAGTCCCACTTCAATTGGGCATTCTATCATTTATATTTCCCCATCTTTCTGTATTGTTGGGAGAGTCTTCGGAACTGTTGACCGAGAGCATTGTTTTGTTGTTTCCTTCTATGTTTGTGTTATGTTTCTTCCCTAGTATTGTGTTTTCTTCCGTTGACATTGTGCGTTTGAGTGTGTTTTTGTTTTGTTGTTCAATATGATCACAATCGGTCCTCAAACTGTATGTCACCTTATCTCATTACCCAAGAAAGACATGGTCAATCATAGTGGAGCAAGTAAAACCAAACAAGTGAAGACTTTGAATGAGAAGGTTAGGAAGAACATTTCAAAGAAGAATGGGACATACGCGAAGCCCGCCAACCGCGGTAAGAAAGAAGTAATCTTCAAGAAAGGCAATCTAGTATGGCTACATTTGAAGAATGAGAGGTTCCCTATCCAAAGAAAATCCAAACTTATCCCTAAAGCAGATGGACCGTTCAAGGTAGTGGAAAAAATCAACAACAATGCATATAAGCTTGAATTACCAGGAGAATACAGAGTATCTATCACTTTCAATGTACAAGACTTATTCTCGTACATTGGGGAAGAGACCGAGCTAGGAGAAGAAGCACATTAAGATTTGAGGACAGATCCTCAATTGCCCAGAGAGGATGATGTGCCAAGAGGAGCCATAACTCGATTGCGAGCCAAATCTTTGGTCGAGTCTTTAACTAATGAGTGTGATTTTTTTGTAGGAGAAACATCCTTTGAAGACTTGTGGTTGGAGCTAAGTGCATTAGACATGGAGAAACCTTTCCACTTGCTAACATGAGAGGAACCCTCGGCCACTCAAAAAATAGAAGAAGGAATTTGTCTTCCTTGAAACAACTCGTTGTAATTGATCACTTAGTTTTTTTCTTATTAGTTGCTTGCCTTCTTGTCGTTTGGCCGAACACTCTTAGCATTAGGGGTCTCCGTTTAGTTGTGTTTTGTGAAAGAGGGGACCACTTGAAAGTGACACTAGGAGAGAAGGGTGGTTTTGCCAAAGTTGGTTAAGCATTCATGTACTCGGCTAGGTAGACTAGCCGAACACTCCCCCTTTTGATCCCTCTTGTGGCCGCTCTTTAGAACCCTAAACTTAGCTCTCGGCATCAAGTCTTCAACCCATCGGTGAGTCATATCTAGTTGTGTTGTTGTTGTTGGTATCCATTTTGTGAGAGTCAAAGTGGAACCATTTCTAATGCAATCTTCCTCCTCCCTTTCTTGGCATGGAGAATTACCAACAAATTTGTATTTCAACTCTCATCCAAGGCTAGTTGGAGGTTCCCTTTTCAAAAGGAGTCAAATCCTGTTATTACCTCCTAAGACCAGTAAGCATTCTTCCGTCCATAAGTTTTCATCCACAACTAATCCACCTCTAATTTTTGGAGGGCATTTCCATCACACCTAAAGTAAGTTGTCTTAAAAATTTCAGCTCATTTGTAGTTCATTTAAAGAAGGTGTGCATTGTCAAAAAGATGAGCATTTTCGGCCAAACTATTTTGGTTTGCCAATAGCTTTGTGCTTCATCTTTCAAGCCCTAGTTAAAGCGCATCAGAAACCATTCAAAGCATCAAAAGGGTTCATCTCGAATGTAACATATTAAAATAAAATATCATGCATCAATGTTAAATATGTAAAATATACATACGTATATGTAAGAAGCTGACGTGTTAGCAACCAATCCTCGTCAAGTTTTACATGAATGATAAATCATCAAAATAAAGTTTTCATAAAATTGTTCAACGTAATGGAAAAAGTATAAAACCCCTACCTTAACAAAAATCGTTCTTCTTGTGCACAAGAACAACGACCCTTGGTACCCGCTCGTAGTCCACAAACTTGCTCGAGCCTAAACAAAGTAAGGGTTATGAATATCCCACTCAACACTAAAAGATCTTATGGATTAGTCCTATATGGGGACTAGAAACGCAATACAAAAAAATGATAAATGGCCACAAACTTATAGGAAGAGCGATGTTCGGACCTTGTAGGGGTCGGCATTCAGCACATAGGTCGACCCTTGTTCATCGCTATTTGAACAAAGGTTGATCTCTCAGTCGGCACTTGTAGGCAAGTGTCGACCCACAGGTCCACACTTATAGCAAGGGGTCGACGCGTTCAAGCAAGGGTTGACCCTTAATCCTTTTGGTTTCACTAAGTGTTGACCGCCAACCCTAGCCATCGACACTTTAACCATAGAGTCGATCAACCTCTTGAAGTGGTCGAAACCTGATATGCCTCGGAGGCCTGTGACTCGTTCCCAACACAATCGCCAATCCTAACTAATCTTACTATTTTTGTAGGTCGTTTGATGTAACAACCCGAAAACTTACCCTTTTCTGCTTCGTTCACTGTTCCGACACCACATCTGTAATGCCCCTGAGTCGTCCCCAGACTCGGGTCGCCAACCGTACACTTACTTGTTTCGTCGATAAATGTCTTGGAAAATTTAAAACGTTTGGTTCCTCCACTCAAAATGACATTCTTTAAAATATTTAAGAACGCCTCAGCAAAAAACTCGATTAAAAATCAGTTTAAATAAACTTCACTTTTTAAGACGTAATAATAAAGAAACCGGTCGACACCTATAAACGCCGGTCAACACCTTAATTCTCTCTGCCCTCTCCGGTCTATCTTCGCGATCGACACGTCTACGCACATAATAAGACGCGGTCGACACCTGCCTCCAGCGATCGACACTTCAATCCTCTCTATCCGCAAAGGTTGAACCCTACGGATGACACTCTCACTGATTTTACACTAATCTGTCGACACCCACAGTTGCCGGTCGACACTTCACTCCTCTCTGTCCGCGTAGGTCCACCCCCGCGGATGACATTATCACTGATTTTACGCTAACCGGTTGACACCCACAGTCCCCGGTCGACACTTCATTGCTCTCTGCCCGCATAGGTCGAACCCCGCGGTCGACACTTTGTACCAGCAGTATAAAATAACACCAGTTCGGAAGAAAACAGACACGAAAACTTCCCTAATTAAAACTACCTATTCGAAACCTTAATTATTCAATCAAACTCTTCCAAATAGTTTAAAAATGCATCTATACATCAATCTCGACTATTAACATTCACACCCATCTATGCCTCAAAATCTATACACTCGACATAGACCTCTCAAACACAACTCCCAGAACCTACCTCTTGCCTCGCTCCACGGGTCGGGTCACCTTGACGAACTCCCCCTGCCGACACATGATAGCACGGCTCCAACCGCCTCTTATCCTGTCTGGGCTCTCGTAACTCACCCGTTAAAATCTCTGCACCTATACCACGGAACACCCAACATAAACCTAATGCTTAGTAAGCAGTGCAATATGAAATGTAAAACGACAATGCAATCCTATCACATGCAGTCTCTACATTCTTGCTTGTGTTGTGACAACCTGTGCCGCATGGTACAGCCGCACCATGGTGAGGCTGGACTCTTTCTTGCCACCTCACACCCTGGCACGTCGCTATCGTCCCGGTTCCTCCAGTAACGAGGCCCTCAAACCGTACCCACGCGTCACTCTACACACCGCAACCATTCCAGGGTAAGCCTAGACGCACTCGCCACACCACCCCCTGGCACGTCACCATCATCCCTATTTCTCCAGCAACGAGGCCATAGTTGCCCACCACCACACACACACACCACAGCAGCCATCCTAGGGTGAGGCATGACGCACTCGCCACACCACCCCCTGGCACGTGCCACCGTCCCGATTTCTCCAGCAACGGGGCCAAAGTTGCCCACACATGCATCTTCCTCACCACCCCACATTGCACATAATATTCGCACATAAAATCATGATCAAGTTTATTTTCGTTAGACTTTTCAAAACATGATGCATGACTGAACGCAAACAGGCAAAACACAAAATACATCCCTACCGTCCCATGGTGTAGGCCCGTATGGGCAATGCACATCCACACACTACTCACACTACTTACCTAGCGTCCTAACTTTCCATGGTACTCGTTTCACCCGAAACCTGCTCACCCTACAACAAAAATGGTTTTCGTCAAAACTCATCCCGATACTTTACTCATGCACTACAACCACCATACTAGCTCAACACTTCACAACTCGCCAAAATCGCTCACTAATCTATCTCAGCTCCAAAATCAACCTAACTTCCTACACATAAATTTTGCATCGGCTATTGGAATCACTCGATTCCAGTAGCCAAATGCTCCAATCGTAACCTAGTTTAACATATCAAAACAGAATTTAAAACTATTAACCGCAGCTAAGGCGGAATTTCGAAAACAGAAAAGGCCTTAGGATAAAAAATCCCCCCTCCTCAGCCTTTCAGCAAAACTCAGCACATTCCTCATCATCTATCACATTTATCATCAACAATTCGACAATGATCGATAATAACTCCAACAAACTTTCCAACCCTAAAACCCTAATTCCCTATCCATCAAATCCCTCCCCAAACTCCCACTTCAACCCCAAAACTAGACTATAACTACACAACTTACTTGAAATTGCTGACAAGGAGAAGGAACGGAGAGCACTATCGACTGGAAGAACGATCATCAAAGGAGAACCCGCATACGGGAAGGAGAAACATAAAGGGGGTCACGCGGTGGGGGAGAGAAAACAACAGAAAGGAGGAGAAAGTTTTCTACGAATCCCTCTCCCCTGTTGATTTTTATTTATTTATTTATTTTTTAAATAATAATAATAATAAACTAATTACTATTTCATCCTCACATTTTAATCTTTTAATCGAACGACTATTCAATCCGCTTCTGGTTAGATTCCTAAAATTTTCTCCCCACTAATAGTCTCAAAATAATCCCCCACCTAACCTTACAAATTTTCTGCTCTCCATTCTGATACGAATCCCGCCGCTCATCACCCGGACAACCCGAAAACTGATATGACAAAAATACAGGGTGTTATATCCTCCTCTCCTTAAAATAATTTTGCCCCAAAATTTACGTACTGAGTAGCTCTAGATATTGTTGCTCCATGTCCTATCGCCTTTCCCAAGTGGTCTCCTCCACATTATGATTGCGCCATAAAACTTTGACCAAGAGAATTTCCTTGTTGCGCAACACTTTCACAGTTAATCCTAGTATGGCCACAGGCTTCTCCTCGTAAGATAGCGTCGGTCGTACCTCTATATCCTGTTGTGCAATCACCTAAGAAGGATCACGCATATACTTCCTCAGCATGGAGACATAGAAGACATTATGTTTGGCATCCATCGAGGAGGGCAGCTGAAGCCTGTATGCGGTCTTCCCAATCTTTTCCACAATAGGGAACGGCCCAACAAAACGAGGGTTGAGCTTTCCTCGCTTCCCAAACCTGACCACTCTCTTAAACGTGGAGATCTTCAAAAATACCTCATCACCCACGCCAAACTCCAGTTCTCGCCTCTTCCGATTGGCATAGCTCTTTTGCCGACTCTTAGCTACCTCGACCCTCTTCTTTATAATAGCAATCTTGTCGACCGTTTGTTGTAGTATTTCTTGGTCTATAAGTCTTGCTTCTCCAACCTCATCCTAGTACAATGGCGACCTACACTTTCTTCCATACAGAGCCTCGTACGGCGCCATGTCAATAGTAGACTCGTAACTGTTATTATATGAGAATTCTACCAACGGCAAGAACCTGTTCCAAGCCGCCTGAAACTTCAAAACACAGGCTCTGAGCATGTCTTCAAGTATCAGTATTGTAACACCCAGAATTTTCGTTTAAATTAATTTCATATTTTTGTAATGATAATCAATAGAGTTTTAATCAGAATTGATAACGACGAATTTCTGCCCTTAAGTAAAAGATTATTTTGAAGCTAATGGAGGAGAGAAAATTTTAAGAATCCAACCGGAATTGGACTTTATGATAGATTTATTAAACGGTTAAGTGTTGAGGGTAGTTTGGTAATTAATTATTATTATTATTATTATTATTATTATAAAAAAAAGAAGAAAACTAGAACACCTTAAGGTGTTGTTCTTCCAGCGCAAGCCCTCCCTTGTTCCTCTTCTCCTTCCCCCGCGTGAATCCCTCAGCAATTCCTCCGTTTCTCCTCCGTTCCTTCAAATTTAAGATATGTTTTAGTTAGTTTTTAGTAGTTAGTTAATCATTTAGCCGTTTTGAGTGTTGAAACCAAAGTTAGTGAGGGTATCGGATGATTTGGTGAAAACCTAGGAGGAAAGTTGAATGTAGAGTCGATTTTATCCGCGTGTTGGTTCTTAAGCTAGAAATGGGAGTAGATTACGAGATTTGGTAGGAAAGATTGGGTGATTGATTGGTCGAATATATGAGTTTGGGAACGGTGTCCGTTCGGCCATGTTCGGCCAAGTTGTGGTTGTCTAATTAGGAAATAGATTAGACCATTGGAAACTAGATGTTTTGTGGAATTTGTAGCACTTTGGATCATCCAATTCAGACGAATATTGGAGAAGTTATGAATTTTCGAAGTTGGTCAGAATTTGAGTGGGATTTCAGGTTTTGTGGAGAGTGTTGGTATTGGTATGAGTTATGACTTTCAAGATAGGAATTTATGAATTGAACGAGTTAGAATTGATGGATCTGTAATTTTATAGGTATTCCCGGTTAGAGTACAAAGCTATGAAGTACGAAGAAATTTCAATGACGCCAGGTAAGTGATGGATTGTTTGTGGTTTGCTTTCGGGTCTACACCATAGAATGGTAGGATTGTTTATTTGTTTTGATTGTTGTTTTGTTGTTTAGTCAGTTGGCCGTGCATATGTGTTGTCAGGCATCATTGTTTTGAACTATGAAAGAATGAGTTTTGAGCATGTTTTGAATTGTGCATAAGAAATGTAACCGGATAAGAAAAGATGTCACGCATGGGCAACGGCTCGTCGTTAACGTGCTACTGAGAAAGCACTAGGGGGTTCCCATGGATGAATGAACGTAAGATGACATGGTTGGTGAATGCCTCGTCGTTATCGTGCTAGTGAGAAGGCACTAGAGGGTTCTATGATCGATATTAGGAGGAGATTTTGTAAGGTCGTCCCGTGTGTGATCACGATGTGTGCCTCTAATCTTGCTCCATGGGTAAGAGTGTGGCTGTCCTAAGTGGAATAGGATGTGCACCTACTTGACTCACAAGTGAAAGTGGAAGATGATAGTAACAAAAACGAAAACGAAATAGAGTGTCGAAACTGGATATGTTAGGGATTGAGTTGTGCATTGATTTTAATTCATGCCCCATACTTGCTAAGCATTAGGCTTACGTTTTTTGTTCCGTGGTGTAGGTGACGACGAGCTTTCCGGTAAGTTGCTAAGTGACGGACATGCCTAGGATGGTGTTGGTGGCGTACGCTGTATGCCGGTGCAGGCAGATGTTGGGGCGAGTCGACCATGGCGGGATATAGGTTGTATGGTACAGTGATAGTTGGGATTGGAGTAGGGATTATGTTTTATTTTAAAATTACTTAAAAGAATTATGTTTTAAAAATATAGGTCTTTACTTTGTGGATATAATCACGGGATTGTCATCGTGTGTTTTCTCTGAACTGGTGTCATTTTTTTATGTATACTGGTGTAAGGTGTCGACCGGTCACTGTAAAATGGAAGAAGAGTGTCGACCGCGAGGTTCGACTGGCACGGACAAAGCCGAAGTAAGTGTTGACCTCTGGTTATAAGTGTCGACCGGACAGTGAAAAAATGGCAGCGGTGTCGACTACGAGGGTCGACCTGCGCGGACAGAGAGCATCAACGTGTTGACCTGTGAAAGCAAATGTCGACCCCTCTCTGAGTTGACCATAGAAGTGTCGACCGGTGTTCCCGGTGTCAACTGACGAGGAGACCCAAAAGGAATGTAGTGTCAACCGGTGTTCCCAATGTCGACTGATGAAAAACCCGAGACGACCCAAGTGTCGACCGGTGCTTGCAGGTGTCGACCGAGTGTCTCTGTTTTACGTTTAATAAAATGAAGTATTATTCAAACTGATTTTAATTGAGTTTTCCACTACAATGTAAGTTAAAATCTTTTCAAAAATGTCGTTTTAAGTCAAGGAATAAAAGTTTTAAAATTTTATGCGAAATTTTTGATACGAGTGAAATAGGGAGTATGAAGCAAACCGGTCCAAGGTGGACCAGGGACATACAGGAGTTGGTATCAGGGAAGTGAGCAAACAGGAAATAGGTAGGTTTTCCGGGCACCACATGTATGGTTCGCTCCGATTGCCCGTCGATCTGAGGGTGAAAGGTCGGGCTGAATTCCAACTTGGGACCCATGGCCTTGTGCAGACTCCTCCAAAACGTAAACGTAAACCTGGGTCTCGGTCTAACACTATCGACACCGGGACCCCATGTAGTCTTACTATCTCTTGCATGTACAATTGAGCAAACTGATCCATCGAGTAAGTAATTATCACCAGTAAAAAGTGAGACGACTTCGTTAGTCTGTCTACAATCACCCAAATTGCATCGTGGCCCTTAGAAGTCTTTGGTAGTCCGACCACAAAATCCATAGTGACCCGCTCCCATTTCCACTCAGATATAGGTAGTGGCTGAAGCGTACCCGACGGTCTCTGATGCTCTGCCTTCTCCTATTGGCATATCACACAGGTCTCTACGTGCTTGGCCACCTCCCGCCTCATATTAGGCCACCAATAGTGTTGCTTTAAATCTCCGTACATCTTAGTGCTTCTAAGATGCACAAAGAAGGGAGACAAGTGGGCTTCAGACAATATTTCCCTTTTTAGCTCCTTATTCTTCGGGACATACCAACTATCCCGAAACTTCCGAATCCCATACACCGAATAGCTAAGCTCAGTGCTAGCATTTGGCCTCCATACCTGCCTTCAATCCACAGCACTCAAGGTCGGCCTCTTGGGCCTGCTTAATTCTGTCCAGGATGGATGGCCTCAACGACATTGCCGACAGTGTGGCTGCCAAATCAGAAATCATTTATAGGCCCAACTCTTGTACCTCAGTCCTTAGCTTGGTAGGCATCGCTAATATCATAGTAGACATCGATGTTGACACTCGGCTCAGGGCGTCCGCTACCAAGTTTACTTTTCCCGGATGATATTTGATATCCAAGTCGTACTCTTTAACCAGCTCAAGCCACCTCCTTTGTCTCAAATTTAGCTCCTTCTGCGTGAAGATGTACTTCAAACTCCTGTGGTCAGAGAAGATTTTGCATTGCTGTCCATATAAATAATGTCTCCAGATCTTAAGTACGAAGACAACCGCCACCAAGTCCAAGTCATGCGTGGGATAATTCTGCTCGTAGGGCTTCAGTTTTCTTGAAGTATAGGCAATCACTCTTCCATTCTGCATCAACACGCAACCCAAGCCAACCATGGAAGCATCGTAATAAAAGCTGAACTTCTCCCCCTCTACCGGCAGTACTAGCACAGGGGCTGTAGTCAACCTCTACTTCACCGCCTAGAAGCTGTCTTCGCACTCATCAGACCAACTATACATTATGTTCTTCCCAGTCAATCAAGTCAAAGGGGCTGCGATCTTGGAAAATCTCTCAATAAACCTCCGATAATATCCTGCCAGCCCTAGAAAACTGCGTATCTTGCTGGCACTGGTCGGTCGTGGTCATTCCTTCACAGACTGAAACTTTGCCGCGTCCACTGAAATACCATCACGAAAGATGACTTGCCCCAAAAATTTGATCATATCCAGCCAAAATTTACACTTAGAGAACTTAGCATATAGTAGATGCTGCCCTAGAGTCATCAGCACGATCCTCAAGTGCTCTTTGTGCTCATCTTCACTCCGAGAGTATATTAAGATGTCATCAATGAACACTATCACGAATCTATCCAATTGCTCCCTGAATACTCGGTTCATCAGGTTCATAAAGGCGGCTGGGGTGTTAGTCAGTCCGAACGACATCACTAAAAATTCATAGTGCCCGTACCGTGTCTGGAAAGCTGCCTTCGGAACATCTTCCTCCCTAACCTTCAACGGATAGTAACCGGACCTCAAATCAATTTTAGAGAACACCCGTGCCCCCTGAAGCTGATCAAACAGGTCATCTATCATTGGTAACGGGTACTTATTGTTCACCGTCAACTTGTTCAGTTCCCTGTAGTCAACACACATGCGTAGGGATCCATCTTTCTTTTTAACGAAAAGCATCGGCGCACCCCACGGCAAAAAACTAGGGCGTATGAAGCCCTTATCAATCAACTCCTCTAATTATGCCCTTAACTCTTTCAACTCAGTAGGCGCCAGCCTATACGGGTTCTTGCACACTGGCTCAGCCCCAGGGTATACGTTGATAACGAACTCAATTTCCCTGTTAGGGGGCAGACCTGGCAAATCCTCAAGAAATACTCCCGAAAAATCCTGCACAATGGGGATGTCCTGGAGTTAAGCCTTGCCCTGAAGTTGCGCGTCCATGACACTAGCCGAGAAGCCCATGCATCCACCTCGTAACAGCTGTTGGACTTTCATAGACGACACTGCCAAGATCCTACTCAAACCCTTTCCCACCCTTAAGGAAAAACCCTTTCCATTCGAGAGCCAAAAGTGGATCTCTCTGGTCCTGCAATCTATCGTTGCATAATGTCTAGACAGCCAATCCATCCCTAAAATAGCCTCGTACCCCTTCATGTCGCGTATGATCAGATCAGCGTACAACCCTTTTTCTCCCACTGTCACAATATCACCTTGTACCACTTGATATGAGTATAGGAGCTCCCCCGACGGCAACAATACATCATAGAACTGCCCAGAATAGCTGGGCACTAGATTTGCCTTGACTACGAAGGCAGTGGACACAAACGAATGAGTAGCACCCGTATCGACAAGAGTATAAGTCGCCATGCCTGGAATAAGAATACTACCTGAAATCACCGATGGCTGGACAACATCGTCAGGCTCAATGAGGGCGAAAACTCTTGGTGTCACTCTCGTTGAGGCCTTGCTCAATTTCGGGCAACTCCTAGCAAAATGCACCACTTCATTTCAATTAAAGCACCGATTCTGTCGTGGCTTCTGACAATCCCTGGAAAAGTGGTCTGCCTCGTCACAGTTGTAGCATCGCCTTACACCTACCCTGCACTCGCCAGGATGACTCCTCTGACACTTTGGGCACACCGGAAACTATTCTGGTCCTTGGGTCGCTTGTTACTTCACTGGCTGCTAGAGCTATTGCTAGTCCTTTTTAGGCCCTTCCGCTGAGACGGCTCTTCTCCGCTCGATTATGGCAACAGTTCTTTGAAATATCTCATGGGCTGTTTCTTAGGCAGCTCTCTGTAACTGGGAAGCTTCGTCCCAGCCTCCCCAATGTCTAGCGCCTTCACCACCACATCCTCGTAAGGCACCCCTCATCTTCCAGCTATCCGCATGCCCATGTATACATCTAGCTTCATGCCCTGTACAAATTGGTGCACTTTGTTCTCATTCGGGCTCACCAGATGACAAGCAAACCGAGATAGTGCCTCAAACTGTCTCATGTATTCGGCCACGGTACCTGTCTGTCTCAATTTGGCGAATTCCACCATCTTCTTGGTCCTTACTTTGTGGCTAAAATACATTTCGAAGAACGTCGTCTTAAATTCCTCCCAAGTCATGGCCTTCACATCGGTGGTCGCCTTCACCGAATCCCACCAAAATCAGGCGTTCTTGGCAAAGTGGAATGCCGCACTAGATACCTTGTCCTGATCATCTACTTTGGCGTAATCCATCATGTCTTCCATACTTCGAATCCACTCCTCGGCACTGAGTGGGTCCGAAGATGATCCGTTGAACACTGGGGGTCTAAGCCGGTGTAACCTATCACCCCCACGATCCGTCGAAGTCTGAGCACTAGACTGACCCTGGCACTCCCTACTCATAAACCGCTCCAGTTGCTGCGATTGGCGGTTGACCAACTCGGTAAGCTGTCTAACGGCGTCATCCATATCGCTTGCAGCTCTACGCGTCTCTCTAACCATAACGCTAAACCTGTACACCACAACATCTAGTGAGTCTAAACGAAAACTACGAGGGTTCTAAGAAATACTTACGGTTGGTGGAATACTACCATGCAGCAGCTGGTGTTATTAGGAGATCCATCAAACGACGTCGACCCCGTGGCTCTGACACTCGTACCATACCCTCTTCCCTCCTATTAACCGTCCCCCTCTATTCTTTCCCCCAAGCAGCGTGGGAATTGTGACAGGCCCTCTTGCCTTCACAAACTCACCCCTCCTCTAAGAGGCCCGACAACCTCGTCGGCCACACTTCCGGTTGCGTAAAAGCCCTGATACCATAACTGTAACGCCCCAAAAACTAAACCATTTTCGATTCGTTCACTGCTCCGACACCACATCTGTAACGCCCCTGCGTTGTCCCCGGACTCGGGTAAGCAACCGTACACTTACTTGTTTCGTCGATAAATTTCTCGTAAAATTTAAAACATTTGGTTTCTCAACTCAAAATGACATCCTTGAAAATATTTAAGAATGCCACAGCGAAAAACTCGATTAAAAATTAGTTTAAATAAACTTCATTTTTTAAAACGTAAACACAAAGAAACCGGTCGACACCTGTAAACTCCGATCGACACCTTAATTCTCTCTGCCCGCAGCTAATAAGACGCGGTCGACACCTGCCTCCAGCAGTCGCCACTTCAATCCTCTCTCTCTACATAGGTCGAACCCTAGGGACGACACTCTCACTGATTTTACACTAACCGGTCGATACCCACAGTCGCCGGTCGACACTTCACTCCTCTCTGTCCGCGTAGGTTGACCCCCGCAAACGATACTCTCACTGATTTTACGCTAATCGATCAACACCCACAGTCACCGGTCGAAACCTCATTGCTCTCTGCCCGCACAGGTCGAACCCTGCGGTCGACACTCATATTCCATTTACACTGACCAGTCGACACCTATGAACTTCTGTCGACACTTTGCACCAGCAGTATAAAATAAACCAGTTTGAAAGAAAACGGACACGAAAACTTCCTCGATTAAAACCACCGATTCGAAACCTGAATTATTCAATCAAACTCTACCAAATAGTTTAAAAATGCACCTATACATCAATCCCGACTATCAACATTCACACTCATCAATGCCTCAAAATCTATACACTCGATATAGACCTCTCAAACACAACTCCCAGAACCTACCTCTTGCCTCGCTCCACGGGTCTGGTCGCCTTGACGAACTCCCCCTGCCGACACATGATAGCACACCTCCAACCGCCTACTCATCCTGCCTGGGCTCTCGTAACTCACCCGCTGGAATCTCTGCACCTATACCACATAACACCCAACATAAGCCTAACGCTCAGTAAGCAGTGCAATATGAAAGGTAAAACGACAATGCAATACTATCACATGCAGTCTCTACATTCTCGCTCGTGTTGTCACAACCGGTGCCGCGTAGTACAGCCGCACCATGGTGAGACAGGACTCTCTCTCGCCACCTCACACTCTGGCACGTCGCCATCATCCCGGTTCCTCCAGCAACGAGCTCTCAAACCTTACCCACGCGTCACTGCACACACCGTAACCATTCCAGGGTGAGGCTGGTCGCACTCGACACACCACCCCCTGGCACATCGCCATCGTCCTAATTTTTTCAGCAACGAGACCATAGTTGCCCACCACTACACACACACCGCAGCAGCCATCCCAGGGTGAGGCTGGACGCACTTGCCCCACCACCCCCTGTCACATCACCACTGTCCCGGTTTCTCCAGCAACGTGGCCAAAGCTGCCCACACACGCATCGTCCTTACCACCTCACATCGCACTTAATATTCGCACATAAAACCATGATCAAATTCATTTTCGTTACACTTTTCAAAACATAATGCATGACTGAACACAAACAGGCAAAACACACAATACATCCCTCCTGTCCCATGGTGTAGGCCCGTAAGGGCAATGCACATGCACACACTACTCACACTACTTACCTGGCATCCTAGCTTTCCGTGGTGTTCACCCGAAACCTGCTCACCATACAACAAAATCGTTTTCCGTCAAAACTCATCCCGATACTCTACTCATGCACTACAACCACCACACTATCTCAACACTTCACGAACTCGCCAAAATCGATCACTAACCTATCTTAGCTTCAAAATAAACCTAACTTCTGACGCGCATAACGTTTCCATCGGTTATCGAAATCACTCGATTCCAGTGGCCAAACGCTCCAATCATAACCTAGTTTAACATACCAAAACAAAATTTAAACCATTAACCGCAGCTATGGCGGAATTTCAAAAATAGAATAGGCTTAGGGTCAATAATCCCCCATCCTCGGCCTTTCAGCAAAACTCAGCACATTCCTCATCATCTATCACATTTATCGTCAACAAAACTACAAGGATCGTAATAACTCCAACGAACTTTCCAACCCTAAAACCCTAATTTTCTATCCATCAAATCCCTCCCCAAACTCTCACTTGAACCCCAAAACTAGACGATAACTACACAACTTACTTCGAATTGCTGACAAGGAGAAGAAATGGGAAGCACTATCGGCTGGAAGAACGATCGTCGAAGGAGAACTCGCATGCGGGAAGGAGAAACTGAAAGGGGGTCACGCGGTGGGGGAGAGAAAACAACAGAAAGGAGGAGAGAGTTTTCTACGAATCCCTCTCCTCTGTTGATTTTTATTTTTTATTTTTTAATAATAATAATAATAAACTAATTACTATTTCATCCTCACACTTTAATCTTTTAATCCAACGGCTATTCAATCCGCTACCGGTTTGATTCCTAAAATTTTCTCCCCACCAATAGTCTCGAAATAATCCCTCACCTAACCTTACAAATTTTTCGCTCTCCATTCTGACCCGAATCCCGCCTCTCATCACTCCGACAACCCAAATACTAATACGACGAAAATACGGGGTGTTACATTTAATATTCCCAAAACCTAGGTTTTGCAGGGCCAAATTGTGTCAAAACCTATTGGCCTCTTTTTCCAACAACATCGTTCAACGTGTCAACAAGTAGTCCACAACAATCGACACTTCAAAAATTTTTAGTGACGAAAGTCACAAACATTCCTCATTTTTACCGTTTCTGACATGTCTCGAAGACCCTTCACCCACTCCAAAACTAGAGATCAAGCTTTGTTTTTCAATTTACAAAAAATCTTCTCTCTTTTGTAGGTCAAGAATTATTTCACAAATTTGATTGGCGAGCTAAAGCACTTGACAAGGAGCAACCAATACATGTACTCAAGTGGAGAACCATGTAGCATCACCCAACAAGTAACCAACTTGTGAGGAAGGAGGCGCTCTCGTCTCGGGTTTCAGCAGAAGCGAATTGCTTTCTGGAATTCAGAAACTAAAGCTGGGTTTCTCACCAACATAACAACTTTCTTTCCAAATTCAACAATGATTATCAAAGGGGTATCAATCATTACAAGAGTTTAGATTGAGCTTATAAAGAGCTCCAATCGATCGGTTTAGCAGAAAAACTGAAAAGCTGAAAAGTGGAAAAAAATAGCTGTTGGCTAGTAAACTAGCCATTGGCACTTCAGGCGTCGCTGTTGCACCTTTCTCGCACGCTGCTGCGCTACCTCGTGCTGCTAATCGCACGCGCCTAGATGTAGCCTTTGCTCTCTCTTGTGCTGTGCCGTTCGCGCCAACGCCCTGCCGTGCGCCCAACGTCCTGTCCAGCGCCCAACGTTCTGTTGCTACCTCGTGTGGGCGCATCCGTGGCTGCTTTGCTTCCTACGCACCATCTCTTGACCATTTCTCTCCTTTGCACGCAAGATTGTTGTTGCACGCCATTTTGGGTGCTAAGGGTCCTCATCGTGCATGTTATCCCTCGACATCCCTTCGTTTCATGGGTGCACGCCAACTGCTCGATGAAATGCTGCTTCCAAGTTTTTGCACCAATTTTGCTCTAAAACTTGATCCAAGCATTCCAATGGTCATTTCCTGCAATAATAAAAAATGTCCTAGTGAAAGAACTCAATTGGAGACTTACCTTTATCTAAGTATGAGTCTTCAGGCTCTGGGGCACATCATCCTCTTCGGGTGATTTGAGATTTGTCCACAAATTTAAAGGGTGACTTCTATGCACTCCTTGGCGACAAATGAAGTTCATTTTTGGTTCTTCACAAGGGACACCTACAAAATGAGCCATCTCGTAAAAGAAAAAATTCAGCCATGGTTGAGGGATGCCACCGCATATCAAAACACAAGGAGGGAAAAATAGCATATTTGTGGTAGTGGATAGGTTCAATAAGATGGCTCACTTTATAGCATGCTCAAAGACAAACGACGCTACTCATGTGGTGAATTTATTCTTCAAAGAAGTTGTGCGTTTACACAGAATTCCTAAAACCATTGTGAGTGTTAGAGATGTTAAGTTCCTAAGTCACTTTTGGAGAACTTTATAGAGTGGGCTAAGGACAAAACTCTTATTTTCAATCGTGGCTCGCCCCCAAAATAGATGGGCAAAGCAAAGTGGTAAATAGAACACTTTCTACGTTGTTAAGAGCGATTATTTCTAAAAATTTAAAATAATGGGAAAAATGTTTATCTCATGTTGAATTTGCTTATAACAGAGTTGTTCATTCTACTACTTCATATTCACCCTTTGAAATTGTTTATGGATTTAATCATTTATCTTCTCTTGATATTTTATCTCCACCTACTAACGCGTTTGTTAATCTTGATGGAGAGAAAAAGGCTAAATTTGTTAAGGGCTTGCATTTGAAAGTACAAGAAAACATTCGAGAAAGAAACGAGCATTATGCATGTCAAGCCGACAAAAGCTGTAAAAAGGTTATATTTGAACCCAGAGATTGGGTTTGGCTACATCTTCGAAAAGAGAGGTTTCCAAATCAACGAAAAAGCAAGTTGCATCCATGGGGAGATGGACCATTACAATTCCTTGGACACATAAAAAATAATGCTTACAAGATTGACTTACCTGGCAAATATGGTAATGTTAGTGCATCTTTTAGTGTAAGTGACTTATCTTTATATGATGCAGGAGATTCGAGGATGCATCTTTTCAAAGAGGGAGGGAATGATGTGATCCAAGAAGCGACCAAGCCCAAGCCCAAGAGCAACGATCCAATTGAGGACATTGACAGCCCAATGACGCGATCCAAAGTTAAGAAGATGCGTGAGGTCTTGCAATGATTAATTTTAGAGGTCCAAGGAAGAGAGGATCCGCGACAACTTGATCTCAAATTATTGAATGTATCGAAGATTGAAGATAATCAAGTTATAGTAAGGGAGGCTAAAGATATATGAAGATTTGAAGAGGGTGCGGCGCACATGCACACGTAATAATTAAAAGGTAGGGTGCGACACACATGCAATGCACATGCAATTAAAAGGCACATGCAAAAGGCACATGCAATGCACATATGCATGTAAGAATTAAAAAGGCATGTGTCGGGCACTTGCTCATACGAGGATTAAAAAGTCACATGCAAAAGCAAGTGAATCACGTAGGAGAGATCTTATTCGGCCGAATCTACTCAAATCATGTTCAAACAGAGTGTAAACATGAGATGATATCGATCATGCAAAGGATCCTTATCTCACTATTTTATTAGTTATTTTATCTTTATTTTTGTTTTTTATTTAATTTAATTTTAATGTGTAGCATATTTAATGGCAAAACTATTTCATTTTGAAAAGGAAGTTAAATTAAAAATTGGTTTTTTTTAGAGGATTTCTTATTGGTTCTTTGCAAAGAACAACGATTTTCTTCAAGTCACGCTTAAAGAATCTCGCTTGATAGATTTGGTTCTTACCAACGCGTTTGGTCTGGGTCAAGCTCCTATTTTGATAGCTTCGATTCAGGCAACAAGTATGGCTTGGGTCAAGCTCATGTTTTGATAAATACAATTTCATCGAATTCTTCGATTGGGGTCTTAGTTCCTTCTTTATTCTTGAATCGGAAAGGCGTTCCTTTAAACTATTCTGTGTTGTTGTCGGGTCCCAGGTCCTTTCGATCTGAGGTTCGCATCATCAACGCTAGGCATATTTGGCTCCATTCCAAGCTATTAACTAAGGTAACCTGCAAAGTTAACAAACTGTTAGAAACAAAAAGACTTCAAGCGTGGGCTTGACTGAGGTCGATGTGTGTCAGTCCTTGGCACATCAATTAACAAACTCATTAGTAGGAAAAGGTAACATATCCATCTTAGATAAATGATTAAAACCATAATTAATTTAAAATTGTGCATAAGATGTAGTAAAATAAACAATCCTATGCAAACTTGATGTGTGGTAAACATTCTTCCATTGTTTGAAGTTATTAAAAATAATGGCTCTTAACAAAATACAAAGTGTTCTATTACCTACCTAAGTTTATCCATCTGTTTGAGGTTGTCCCACTATTGATAAAAATAGTTTGATGCCTAACTTATTCCACAAAGTTTTTCAAAAGTAACAAGAACTTAACATCTCGATCACTCACAATAATTTTAGGTAAGCCAAGCTACCGCATAATCTCTTCAAAGAATAAATCCGCAACATATGTAGCATCATTAGTTTTCAAACATGCAATAAATTGTGTCATCTTATTAAACTTATCAACATACATGAAGTTTGCAAGATCCTAATGTCCATCGAGACATATTACAAAGATGAAATCTCATGTGATGTCATGGATATGGATGTTTGTCATGGTCGATCATGCCTTTATGATGTTGACGAAACTTATAAAGGACGAGATAATATCTTCGTGTTTCAGTGGTTGAATAAGAAGATCTTTTTGGTTCCACATCTTCCAGCATCAACAAAGTATATTCTCTTAGATGACTTATTTACTGCTATAAAACTCAAGTTCTTTCAAGGGTGGATATTGATGTGGTACAAACCCAAGCCTAGGAAGATAGTATTATTCAACTAGCCATTGAGATAGAGAAGCAAAGGAAAAAGAGAAATAAGGAGTACAACTCTCGACTTAGCTCAAACCCCAGTACTAAATTTGATCCACAAGTAAAGGTTAAAGGGAATATATTGGTTGTAGATACATCAAGAACAAAATCTAGAGGCATTAAGTACTTCAATTTTCTCGATTTAGAGTACAGAGCATGTCAATGCCCCAACGAGCGAGTAATGGTGTTAATAGAAGACCCTAATGAAGTTGATAGTGTAGATGATTTAGAGGAACAAACTAAGCAATAGAAGAATTCTCAAGAGGAGATCTTTTATGCTTAAGAACACTCCTTATGGTCACCCGAAGAGCACTTACCACTCAAATCTGTGATGAAGCTTGCCAAACGGGAGAATAATTTCCACAACCATGGTTTGATCGCAGACAAGGTGTGTACCCTAAGAATTAATGGTGGTAGTTGTTCCAATGTTGTCTATTTGGATTTAGTGAAGAAATTACAATTGGAAACCACTATGCGTCGAACACCTTACGCTTTAAGTTGGTTGAACGACTGAGAGAATGTTAAAGTCTCCAAACAAGAATGCATATCTTTTTCTATTGGGGGCTATCATGATGAAATGCATTGTGATGTTGTACCTATGAATGCTAACCATTTGTTGCTAAGGAGATCATGGCAGTTTGATCAACAAACTTTACACGAGGGAGTAAAAAACTCTTACTCTTTCAAGTTTGGAGGCAAGATCATTAAATTAGTGCCTCTTAATTCGAATCAAGTTGCTACCAACTCTACAATGAAGAAAAGAAGGAAAGACAAGAAAGTACTATTCATGGCAAGGATATCATGGGAGCCCCTATTTCGAAGATGACAATGTTGATTCGGTTTATAATAAATGAAAGGAAAAGATTTTTACAATCGCTCATGAAGGTACCTTATATTTACCATGATGACTTAAAATACTTCTTGAATAAGGTACCATATTATATCTTGAACCCATGGCAGTACTCTAGTAAATTCCTAGAATGTGCTTTGCTCTTGAGTGGACTAAAGTTATGTGATAAGATCTTGAATTATTTTTGTATATTTGTTTGAGATAATCTTTTGAATTGCAACACCACTTATTTTGACAAGATAGAGAATGAAGTTATGAAGTTTTTCTATGGGGCCATGATTAAGCAATATCTAATGTCACCCTTAAAGGTAGTTGATCACAAAGAGATGGAGGGGTGCCTCAAGTATTTTAATAGTTGGCCGATTGCACATATTTGGTTTGCACGTCATCATATTTTTCTTGAAGCATGAAAAATTCTAATTCATGCCTAGGTCCGATGAACTTTTCAAGGTTCTAGAGAAGAACACAACAAAGATTTAAGACTCAAGCTTCCAAGAAATTATGGAGTTTCGACCACCATTAATATGTAATATTTACCTCCATATCTCTGAGATAAGGAGGCAAGCTTGGATTTCAAATCCTCAAATACCTCGGGAGGATGACGTGCCTCAAGTGTAATAACCCGGGAATTTCGAATTTTATTTTTAATTTCTAGAAATCTTTAGTTTATTCCCGGTCAGAGTTTGAGTAATATTTCAACGGGAAAGATTTACATTATAAGGCTCGAGACCTACTTTTGCGATTGGTTTTCAGAATTTAAAGTCGGGAGGTCGAGAAATTTACGAAAATTCGAACGATTGAAACACGTGAGGGCAGTTTTGTAATTTGTATTTGTTATTAAAAAAAAAAAAACATATGATGGAATGGCTTCGGGTGGAAGCCATTCCACCGAGTGTTGCACGGCCGAGAGCGAGAGCGAGAGAGAGACCGAGGTGGAGGGATCGCCGACGACCGACCGCCGAGGAAAAGACGCCGGTGCTCAGGACACTCCGGTGGGCTGAAGTGAGGAGCTACCTTGTCTTCCTACGCTGAGAAAAGATCGAAGGTGAGTCCTCCCCTGTTTCGTTTGTTCTGTTGACCGAGCGTGGAGGGCATCGGTTGTTCTTGGATTTTTCCCGACAGTAGGACTCGATCGTCGGAGCATTAGGGTGTAATGTGTGCGGGCGCTGGAGCCAGTGGGTGGCTTGGCTTCCGCGACAAAATCCGACCAGAAACGGGGGGGTTTCTCTTCGGTTTTTTTTGTCCTGCTCTGATGGCCGAGTGTGGGATCATGTTACCCTCTACATTTCAAGGGAGTAGGACAAAATTAGAAGGAATGAGGGAGGCGGTGCCTGTTCAATGGACCGATTGGAAATTCTTGGTTTTTGGGGAGAAAAACCGTGAAGCTGTTGGTGTTGTCATGCTGTCTTCTGAGTAGGAACTCTCCAAATTGTTGATGTGTGCATTGGTAGATCGAAATGCGATTGTTTGGTGAAAGAATTTGCGAGATTTGGATCAAAGATGAATTTCGGCTACCTTTTGTATAAAAACAGTTTCTGTTTTTGGCTGTTTTGGCTAGGCTTAAGTTGATCATTTTAAATTCTGTTTTGCGGGTTAAAAATAGGTTGTTAGAGGAACGTGTGGCCGCTGGAATCGTTCGATTCTGATATCCGACGCAAAAGTTATGCGCGTCGGAAGTTTATGCGAGATTTTGGTTTAAGTCAAATTAGTAACCGTTTTTTGTGGAAATTCGACGTGTGAGAGTAGCGTAGCCATTTTGATGCATATAACTAGTTGGGAGTGAGTTTTGGTTGAAGGGAAGTGAAAATGTGAAATTTTAATAAAAATGGCAGATTCGGTTATTGGCATTTTTCGCCTATCTGCGGCCTACGGATTTAAAATCCGTCTTGGGATGTTAAACTAGGTTCCTAAGGGAACGTTTAGCCACTTGAATCGTTTGATTCTGTTGACGGACGCAAAAGTTATGCGCATCCGAACGTTGAGCTAGTATTCGGCCAAACCAAACCAATGGACCGTTTTAGTTGGAATTTAATGAGTGTAGTTAGATAAGGTTATTTTTAGCTAATTGGTGAATGTTGAGATAAATACTGATGAGAAATTTGTTGTATTTTAGGTTGAGGCTTTCTTTTGGCGAAGCTGTGCGTCGAGCGAGCTTAGGACGCCAGGTAAGTAGTGCATGCATGTGTTTTGCCCAAGTGGGCCTACACTGTAGAACTTTAGTGTTTATTTGATTGATTGCGGTGTGTATGCGTATTGTGTGACATGCATCATATTTTTTTTAAAACGGCAACGAAAATGATTTTTAGCATGCTTTGATGTATGAGGTGAGACGTGTGGCGGTGGTACCGCGGATCCCGCTAGTGTGCGGGCCGATGCTTCACCAGTCGCGGATCCTACTAGAGGGGTGGGCCGGCTGGGCCGTCATGCGGCGTGAATGTGTTGGCGGTGAGGATATGGGCAGTGGTACCGCGGATCCTACTAGTGTGTGGGCCGGTGCAACACCAGTCGCGGATCCTACTCGAGGGGTGGGCCGGCTGGGCTGTCGCGAAACGTGTGTGTGTGGCAACTGTGGCCCCGTGCTGGGGAGGCTGGGACGGGGGCGACGTGTCAGGGTGTAGAATGGCGCGAGGTACACCCTTACCCTGATGTGGTTGCCGTGTGGTGATGCGTGGGTGTAGCTTGTGGGCCTCGTTGCTGGGGAGTCCGGGACGGTGGCGACGTGTCAGGGTGTAGGGTAGCGTGAGGTTCCTCCTTACCCTGGTGCGGCTGCACTACGCGTCACATATGTGACAACATGAGTGTGAGTGTAGAGACTGCATGTGATAGGATTGCATTGTCGGCTTTTACTTTCATATCGCATTACTTACTGAGCGTTAGGCTTATGTTGTGTGTTCTGTGGTGTAGGTGCTGACGATACCGCTGGTGAGCCTCGAGTGCCTAGTCCTGAGGCGTAGGATGGTTGGCGGCGTGCGACTGCGGCACCGGATGGCGGACTTTTGTTAGGGCAACCAGACCCGTGGATATGGTAGGTTGTGGCCTGGTCGGTTTGTGGGTTTTCTTTCTTTTGCGGTGATTATGTACGGAGGATGGGATTGATTGTTGTATATGCGTCAGTGTATAGGTGTATATGGAGTGCGTGTGATTTTGGTGACGTACGCGGATATTTTCCATGTTAGAGTATGTTATTTCTCTATACTGGAGACTTTCTTCATTTGTATTTGATGGATTTTCGTCGTCTTATTACTCTGATTTGGGTTGGGATGATTTCTCTGGATGATGGATAGGTAAATATTATTGGATTCTGGTGAATGTGTGCAAGGTTAAATTTTGGGGTAGCCAGTTTTTAGGCGGTACTCTGCCGAAATTTCGAGAGAGGGGTTGAGATTCGAGAGGATACGAAATAGGTCAAGGTGTGTGTATGATGAATGCTAGAGGAGTTTAGATGAGTGTGGATGTGCGGCGTGATCGCAGGTGCGCGGGGCATGCGGCCCTGTTGGGTACCCACGGGTCGTGCGACACCGGGTGAGGGTGTGCGCGCGGACGTGCTGTACAGCGGCAGGGTGCGTGTGGCACGCGGCGCTGTGAACGTGCGCGAAACACAATAACGTTGAGTGGTATGTGCGGCACCGTGAGAGTGTGCGTGAGGTGTCGAAGGGGAGACGCGAGTTGTTTTCGAATCGAGTCAAAAAAAAAAAAAGGGGAGAGTAAATTGGAAACAAAAGGGTATTAAATTGAGTGAATTATGTTAAGTGTTAGTGTGTGTGTGTGTGTAGATGCACTGTAGCGCACCGGGAACGTGTGGGTTTTCGGGGTGTTACATCAAGGCTCACTCACGAGGTCACGAGCTTGGAGATTATCTAAACTCTTCATCTACTTTGCATGTACTTTTTTCTTTGATAAATTGGAGAAGAAAGCTCATGCAAGAAACAAAGAGAAGACAAGTCGATTAGATCCTTTGACCATTAGCATGAAAGCCAATCCGAGTATCTTCTCCAAATGCAACATAACTCTTGATGTTAACTTGAAGTTTGAGAACCATAGCGACTTGAAAGAATGACCAAGCTTAATGGAGCCAAGAAAAGATTTAATATTTGGCACATTTCGAAGACACCAAAGAGGCCAAGTCCAAGAACAATTTGGACCAACAATCTTCATGGAGGAGAGCCCACGACTGAAATCAAGAAGGCTCATTTAATCCAACTTGGTGTTTATTTATTTTGAATCTTTGTTGAACATTATGCTTTCATATTTTGTATTTTTTATGGTGGGGACCATCTAGTGAGGAGGAGAGAGCCACATGGTAAGAGGAGACCATAAAGTTCTTGGTTTCCTCTTTTGGCCGAACACCCCCTTCTTCCACTTTCATTTTATCCTTTTTGTATTAGCTTTCCCTTTAGGTTTTAAACTGTAATTCGTAAGGAGGTATTTACACCACCCTTAAAGGTTGCTCTTAGCTGCACATTTTGAAATGAAAAATTGAAGTTCATCTTTGAAAATCTTGAGCTCTCAAGCTTCAAGTGGCTGCATCTCCTTGGTAAGTAACATCTTATTGAGTGTATTTGTTTTGGTTTTCATCTTTGTGAGTATAGTGGATTACATTGTGTTGCCCTTTTTCTACCTCTTTCTATAAGTTAGAACACCCAGCAATGGCGTAACAAGCTCCCATCACAGCAAGTTGAAGAGTTCATCCTCAAGGAGAGCCAAAGAATTAAGAAAGTGCAATCATATCACTTTCTAAACCATCGTGCACCTCTTTAGCTATGTCTTTTAATCACCATCAACTTAACCCTTGATTTTTGGAGGGTACTTCCACACATTCAAGGTAAGTTTTTGTTAAAATTTCAGCTTCATTGAAACTATTTTGATGGAGTTGTGCGTTCTGAAAGACCACCCATTTTTTGGCCAAAAACTGTATTTGCCACCGTGAGTGTTTTGTGTTTCAACTTCCATTTCCCATTTTGGAGCACATCAAGACTTTAATTTTGAGACCTAAGGGGAACAATAGTTTTAACGTGTTGACATTTATTTTATTGGGCACTCGGGAATTTCTTGCAAAGATGACATGTTAAATGTTGCCTATTCCTTATTATCTACATTCCTTGTAAACTTCTTGCATACGAGTAGAAGGAATAAGTTTTAGAACATTTTGTCTATATATCAAATGGTAGATGGAATAGGTTTTAAAACATTTTATTTATATCTCAAATCCTAAGTTTGTTATGTTTTCTAGAAGAATAATAGTAATAGATATTCACAAGATATTTGAAAAAGAAGTAACTAAGTTGAAAGAGTGTTTATTTTATAATATCACATATAGTATTTGACCACTTACACATGGATGTCTATTCAAAGTTTGAGTATATGGTACACATGGACTTCTATTCAAAGTTTAACTATATGGTTTTTATGGCTCATTATATAAATGAAGATAGTAATGTTCAAAAAAAATTCTTAATTTTTGTTTGATTTCAAACCATAAAGATAAAACTATTGGAAGGAAAATAAAGAAATATTTGGTTAAGTAGGAAATCAAAAAAATCAAGACTGTTGTTGTTGACAATGCATCTTCCAATAATGTCCTATTTCATATTTGATCATGATGGTGACAAAATAGAAATGATTGATTTTAAATGGCGATCACATGCATGTGAGATGTTTTCAACATGCTTTAAATTTGATAGTTGAAATTTAAGTGAAATAACAAATATACTGGTCATTCTGATTTCTACTATTGCATCGAAATTTGCTTTTGGCTATGGCAATTGATAAATGCATGAAAATATAATTAATTTACATCTAATTGTGTGTACTTATTAAATTTATTTAAATTATAAATGAGTTTTTCTTTGATTTTTATTGGTTGTTATTTTTTAATGTACTTTTATAAATAACATTAATTTTTTACGTTTAACAATTAAACTAAGGAAAAAGCTCAGCATGAATCAAGTCCATTTTACTCTCCAGTCGGCCCACTCAAGCAACACAAGATACCAAATGCACATTATTATTTCTTTCTTCCTGACAAGTACATGTCAAATGCACATGATCATTTCTTTCTTCTTGACAAGCACACGTGAAAGGCAATGCACAAATCAATTAAAAAAGGATTTGTGCAATATGACGTCATCAGATTGAAGTATAATTCACTCCTCGGCGCTTAAACAATTGACATGTGACGTACATGGCTTATTAAATTGCAGCTTTTGAATCTGATTCCTACTTGTTCCGAAGATCTTGACATTAATATTCAAATCTCTGAAGATCTTGGCATTAGTACTCAAATCTTAAAAAATTAGCTCGTGAATTCAATTAAAAATATTTCTTTCTTTATTTTGAGATATTTTATACACTATAAATAGGCCTAAATAGGCCTCCAACATAGAATTTTTTAAGTTTCTCACTTATTATCATATTTTCTATAGAACTTGTGATGATAATGTGTATTTTAGGCTGAAAATATTGACGATATTAGAGATGAAATTATTTGTTTAATAATTCAATGAAGGTTTGGTGATTTTGTTCATCAATGTTTAAATATTAGAGTGATTTTCATTTTTCCATATTCACCTTTGTATGTTAACTTTATATAATTTCAGTAATGCTTTCTTTATATAATTTTGCACACAAATCTATTATATTATTTTATTAGTAATCTTTTACTACATTATAAGCTCACGAGCATAGTATCGATTTTGGATTTTTAGTAATAATAATTGTATTGTTTTTCAAGTTAAACTTAAATCACTCAAATACATATTTTATTCCAAAATCAAACTTAAAATTGATACGCTGAAAAGACTAATGGATTCTTCGAACCCTTGCTACCTTTTTTGTTATTGAATTCTCCACACAAAAATAATACATTTTAAATTGCTTCCTTTTAATCACAAAATCCACTTTATATTTATTTTTACTTTAACATATCTCTTGTTTTATTTTGGTTTATCGTTCTTGATTAATTTTTTAGTTACCTTCTCGTGGAATCGACCGCCCGAAACCGTGCTGCAACCGACCGTTTAGTAGTGCACAATTAGGGCATAAGCAGCGGTCGTGTTCTTGATGCATTTAGTAGTTCTCTATCTCCTAAAATTGTTGAAACTTTTATATGCACTCAAAATTTTCTCCAATATTTTCAATATGCCCACACAAATTGATGAGTTAGATAGTATCATAACGATTGTTGATGAATGTTTGTACATTGTATTTACTATTTCAATTTTTTTCATAATCATTATACATATTTTATATTTAATGTCTTTAATATTTTTATTTTGTAGATTTTACTACATGATATTATGATATTTAGAATATTTTTTCTTTTTCAAGCACCTTTAATATCATAGGAAACATATTTATTGTACTTTAGTTAAAAATGGATGTATTTTTTTTTTTATTTGGTCATGGGTGAATAGGTGAGGGTATTTTTAATTCCCCTTTTTTTTATTTTTTTTCATTTATTTATTTATTTTTAAACAATATTTGAAACCAGATCGTGAAACTTGATTCGGTTTGGTTCCTAGACCTCACGGGTTCCAATAATGCAGAACCATGGGCCAGCAGAGGTTGGTCCCAATTCTGGGGTGGAACTGAACAAACCAATTTGTGCCCATCCCTAAATGCCAATCTCCTTCCATGTGTTTCGCATCGTCGTGAGAGTTTTACTTGCCCTAACAATGTAAAGAGCACAAATAATTCGAAATTTATATAGAATGTGCTAGTTCTGTGTATATGCGTACATACACACGAATAGAAATATTAAAACTTGCACTTCTCTCTATATTAAATTGTTTAAAAATGATACAATTTTTGCATGTATAAAAAAAGTGAAAATCAAAGTAAAGAGAAGGTATAATATTATACTACCAATGACCCACTGAATCAACCTGATCTTGTTGCTGCAAGGAAAACGGCAACGAAAATGGCTGATTCGACAAGCCAAAAGAGGGTTGAGAGGTTATATTGGCAGGAGAATATGAATCTTTGTATGGTAGGATTTGTTCTTGTTGTTGACCATGCAACAACCTTTGCTCAGCTCTGTGTTGTTTTGGAACATTAAGCTTTTCACATTCGATTTCTCTGTACTTGTCAAGATAAGATTTAAGTGGTTCCACATAATCTCCAAACCCTAGGGTGGTGATAGCCCATAGAATATCATCTCCATTAATGGTCTTTCGTTTTTCTCTTTGACATTTCTGGGAAGCCTCGCCAGTGACAAAGCTAATGAACTCCGAAACACATTCTTGAACAGTTTCCTTTGCATCTTTCGAGATTTTTCCGTTTCCAGGGATCACTTTCTTCATTATTCGGCCCACATTAGCGATGGGAAGAAACCTGAAAGACATAAAAATTGATTGAGGAATCGAGCCCCCTAAAGTAAGAAAAATTATGAAACTTAAATCAAAGACCTGTCTTGCTCTTTGTTGTGACGATGAAGATGGTGGTGAGAGCTTGGCTTCGTTTTGAAAAATGGGCTTTCAGGGTCGTCACCATTTGAGAAAACTTGGAGGATTTCATCACCCATTTGGGTGCTTGATGATTTGACAATTGGTGGGGTGTGATTTGCTTTTTAGGGTAAAAAAAATAAGAACAATAAATGGTGAGATGTGCTTAAATTTAGGCAAGTGAAGTGGAAAAGAGAGAGGAAAGGCTTGGTTGAGCTTAGCCAATAAATAACCCCGGGACTCGCTCTATTTCTATGTTGCCATGGCTAATTAACTCAAATTCTACACTAATCAACTTTTGCGCAATAAACTAATTTGCTTTTTTGGAAAGACGAGGAAAACTCAAACAATCGTGTTAGATTTACAAAAATCTAGTACAGTGATTCATTTTTTGCAAATCATATTAAAAACAATTAAAAATTTGGCCTCTATAACATGTCAAGCCAACTCATTAACATAAATATCATATATTGCATAAAACATATCTTTTGCGCGTATCTTTTCTTTAGAAAGTTTTTTTTACCTTTCTAAATGATGTTAAAGAGTGGCACGACTTGTTGTGCAAAAAGTAAACATCACACAAATGCACATATCACAAACAAATAATAATTATAAGTGTCGAATCTCACAGAGATAAAATTATCAATTTCTTAACCTGAAAAAAAAAATTTATGATAAATAACTAGATAAGATAAATTTATTAAGATCACAAAACAAAACACAAAAAAGATAAAAAAATCAAGTGATCAATTTTCTTTTTAAGTGAATTTTTAATACCAATACTGCAACAAATAAATAAGATTCGGCAAAGATTCTTAACTAATTCCTACAACATTTTCTTTCAAGCTTAGGCTAGATAAACATTATGCAGACTTCAATAAAGCACGATAAGCAAATCCATATATACTTACAATTAACAATATACTAATTATGAATTAATAATTTACATTACCCAACTTATGACTTAAAAAGAAGAAAAAGACACATAATCCAGTACTCTCTTCTCAAAACCACGAAATATTTAACTCATACAAGAAGAATAAGAATAAATCATAATAAAAAAAATAAAAAATTTTCTTTAAGATGCAAGGCTGCTAGAGCAATGCCAGGTTCCTGATTCTCTCTACTCTTTTTTCTCATAATTGTTTTTCTTCTATGTTTTTGTCCCAGCTTAACCCTCTATTCAATTTTAAAATTCAAAATCCTTGAGCAAATTTTTCTCTCTTTCACTCCACTCTTGCTGCTGCCAAATCTCATCTCCTTCCTTCCAACAACCTCTTAGTCTCTCTCATTTTTAGAAACTCTCCATCCAACAGATAGTGGGTATCTTTATTCTTGAGAATGAGCTTACACATCAACTTCATCCCCATTAATCTGCATAAAATAACAATTATGCATAAACTTTTTCTTAAAAAGAAATAAAAGCAGATTATTTTATACACATCCCAATGATGCATGACATTCTTTAGCAAAACATGATTATTTTATTTATTTAAATCTCTGATTTTAAATAAATTATAAATAAAATACTCCTATGTAATAAATCTTTTTCAAAAATTATAATTAATCATAAAAAATATAGTATCTTCATCCGAAAAATACTCCTACCTAATAACTATGTGGACAATTACTTTTCATTTACATCACTCCTCGTGAGTTGTGTCAATGACAAGAATATTGATGAAAAATTCAGCCAATCCAAGGAATTGAATTTTGTAATATTCCACACTAGCTTTCAATTTAATAAAGTCTCAATCTTAGATTGATCCATCGATATACTATCTCAAGAAACGACGTGTTAGAACAATTTCACATCAATCATCCAAAAACTGCACTTCTTTCTTTTTTCCATACAACTGATAATCTCTTGAAACTTATTCAGCTATCTTCAACTGTTTCACATGACTTTAAATATATTAGTACATCACGATTGAAATTATCGTAAATTTACTGAGACAAAGCACTTGGTTTAGGTTCTTGTAGTAAGTACAAAATCAGAGTGAACCATGGTGTTTCTTAACTAATAACACTTAATATAATAACCATAAGCTCATTATTTGTTAAATAATTATCTTTAATTCATAATATTAATGACTTCGCACAAACAAATAAGAAAGTTTTTCTCATTGTAAAAAAATTATTATTTCCAACTCCTGTTTTGTCAAATTCATGACTATGCACTAAAATTTATAATGTAACTTAAGCAAAATTTTAGTTAGTAAATCAAATACTAAATTGAAGTGATACAAGAGTCTACTTATAAAATGAATTAAATGAAATATATATATAACCTCCGTCATGATAAATACATATTTTTTTTATATTTAACAAAAATTATTAAAACATTTAATTATATCTCATCTAATCCTACATAACCATATTAGATAAAACACATTTATTCATCTCCTTAAATATTAAACATTACAAGAAAACTATATTAATGACTTAATTATTAGAATATTCTAAACTTCAAATATTAGCATTATGTAGCTATAAAATTTATAATTACAAAAAAATTATATAATTTTCAAAACGTATAAACTATTTATTCATTTATCGAACTACAAAACATCATCATGACATTTGCTTAACGAGCATGATATCCAAACAAAAGTTTTTTCCATCATATTACCACCTTGCTTCACTAGATTAACTCATCGATTTATTGGGGCAGCTATTTCTTATTGATTTCTAAAATCAACTGTTTAAATCTTTTGTTAACCGAGAATATACCTTAAATTCTACTCCGTATTATTCCTTTTCTTCATTCGCTCGGGGAATGCCGTCACAAAGTAGATGCAACTGCAAGAAACTGAGAACATGCCAGAAATAGTTATCTACAAAAGTTAAAGGGATGGATAGTCTATAAGAAGTAGAAAATTGAAAAAGAGGTGATGGAGATTGTAATAATTAACAAAATTAATTGATCATACATAATTATATAGAAAAAGAGAAGAACCAATAAAAGAAAGTGGAAGCAGAACATCATACCCACAGAGACCTCACAGAGAGGGAGAGAGAGAGAGAGAGCATCATCCCTTCTTGGCATAGAAGTTTGCCCTGCAAAATAGAATACTTTGTGAGCACACTTTTGACATTTTTTTTTTCTATTTTGAAGAACAAAAGTTTGTTTGGTTTCCAGTTTTGAAATGCAGCAGCCTATAAAACTGTGTACTCCCTAGAATAAATTAAAATGACTAACCATCAAACGTAGGCATTGTTCTGCCTCCCAAGAATATCTTTTGGGCATTGCTAGAATGATTCTTAGAGACAATTTTGAAAACGATTTTAAGAAAAAAACAATAATTCTGGGAAGATTCAAATTTCTACTAAGTTTGTAAATACACCATGCAAGAAACTATATGAGAAATAAATTTGAGAAAAAATCAAGTCTTTCAAAGGTTCTTCAATTTAATTCCAATTACAGAAAAGGGCAACCTCGGATTTTCATCTTAAACAAGAAAACACCCTCTAATTTTGTAAGTACTCAAATTCTTATTAGGATAAGAAGTTCAAATAAATTAAGATAATATTGAGTAAACAAGATCTGACAGATATAGTCGTTTTACAATATTCCACCAAACAAAATTAAAAAAAAACTTTCCAAGACTAACATTTTACATTCTCCATGATGTTGAGAAAGTACGGGAATCTGTCATTTAAAAGCTCTGTTAGAAAGTGATTTGCAAAAACGTTGCACGCAAGTTCATAGGTACAACTTGAATACCAATTCCAATTTTCCAATAGCTCCAAAGGAAAGTTCTATTTGTCATAGAAAACATACTCGATTGATTTTTATGAGGTATACTTTCTAAGGAAATTAAGATTATACATGGCTTCAATAACCAAAAATAAAAAACCAACAATTATCTTTCCCCCATTTCTCAAAGCCGTAAATTATACTCTTCAGATTTGTGAATCAAGAAAGCATGATAGCTACTTCACATCCTTACATAGGCAAAATTCTGAAAACAGGATAATCTTTTTTTCTGAAGCAATTGCTTGGCTTGCATTCCCTCCACCAAGTATTTCAATTGTATCTGCATGATAATCTACAAACAGCTAAGCATACAATAGAATGAAATCTAGTATTGGACTCAAATCCCTTCGTAACAACACTGTCAGCCATAAAAATATAATTAACTCTTTATAAAACACAGATGATTTCACAAACAATAAAGAAAAAAACATGTAAAGATCCTATTACAATCAGTAAACATACTTTTTTTTCATTCAATTATTCATTGATACATTAGAAAGTTACTTCTCACCGGTGACAAATGAAATTTATCTTTCCATGTTTGTAAAAAGTTTCACAACTCAGGCACTACAAGAAAATGACCAACCTTCATATTGTGACTTTTTGATGCTCGTCAAATCATTCGCATCTGCTTTCTACGTTCTTAGCTTTTAAAATGCCACGCTGTAAAGTGGATATTACGTGCCTATCAGGTAGAATTCCCTTTGAAGACATTTCATCTAAAAGTGATTCAATCTTATCCACATCTCCCCTATTGCAATATGCAGAAAGAAGAGCTGTGTATGTTATCAAATCTGGTTCTACTCCTCTGTCAGTCATCTCATGAAACAAGTAATCTGCATTAGTCAGATTGTCTATCTTACAACACCAATCAATCAAAATAGTATAACAAACAGCATCTGGCCTGATGTCCAATTCCCTCATTTCATTCCAAACAGTAGACACATCAATTATCCCTTCATTCCTTTGCCTTCCTTTTAGAGTTGAATGCACTTTTCTTACTTTTGCCTTTGAATGGGCATCAAGCAACACAGAGTATGTAACAATATCTGGTTTGATTCCTCTCTTTATCATATCATAGAAAAGATAATGAGCTTCCTGCAAGCAATTTAATCTACAGTAACTGTTCATCATGATTGTATAAATCATGACACTCGGATTTATCCCTCTTTTAATTAAAACATTAAACAAAGACTGTGCTTTTCTAACATATCCAGCATGACAAAGAGACGATATAACTTTATGGTACACAATTTCACTACATGCAACATTAAATGTCAGCATAATCTCAACCATATGTAGTGCTCTGTCATTATCACCTTCTTCACAAAGAAGGCTAATGAGTTTAAGTAAAGCCTTCTTCTTAATTTTAAGTCCTTGCTTAGATAGCCAAATAAACAGTTCGTAAGCCTCATTTGATAAGTTAGCTTCACAATATCCACAGATCATTGCAGAATAAATTTCCTTGCTCTTATTATCTAAACTATTCAGAATTGCTTCAGCCTCCTTTACCTTACCTCCTATACATAATCCTTCAACAATCACACAATGCAAAGCAGAGTTTGCTTTCAAACCATGTCCCTCCATGTCACATAAAAGGTCTAATGTCTCAGATACAAGGCCATTTCTAGAAAGCCCCATCGCAACTACTCTATAAGTTACGCCGTCAGGTTTAATGTTGTTTTTCTTCATTTCCTCAAACAATCGCAGTGCATCTCCAGTCTTTCCTTCCAAAAAATACCCCTTAATTATTGTCGTAAAGTGCATGATATCTAAATCAATATTTTTGTGTTTCATATCTTCAAGCAACGCCATGGCTTCGTCCACCTTTCCCTGTTCACATAAAGCATCTAGAACTACATTGTATGATACCTTGTCAAGAAAAATCCCTAATTTTTTAAATTTTTCAAATTGATCCAAAACTTTGGAATGCATATTCATGTCACACAAACATTTAAGAATTGAGGTAATAATTATGCAATTTGTTTTTATACCTTTTGCCACCATATTATCATGGACACATAAAGCTTTCAGGAGCTTCCAACCCTTGCAATACCCTTTGATTAATAAACCATAACTTTGTGCATCTGGAGCAACCCCATGCTTCTCCATGTCGAGAATAACCATCTCTGCATCATCTAATCTTTTTTCATCGCAAAAGCCACGAATTACCACATTATATGCATACAAATCAATGGGGACCTTAGCTTCTTGCCAAGCTTTCAATACTGAATACCCCAATTCTGGCCTCTGATGCATACAAAGCCCTTCAATATAACTTGAATAAGCAAATGAATTAGGTGTTATTCCAACTTTCTCCATCTCCTGAAAGATATTGACAGCCTCTTCAAGATGACCATTCTTGCAATGAGCCTTAATCATAATAGCATAAGTATAATCATTTGCATTCAGACCAAGCCTCTTCAGCTGTTTGTATATGGCAACGACCATACCAGTTTTATCATGCTCAATTAAACGATTCATTAGAAAGTTGCAAGTAAAAATATGAGGAATGAAACCCTTCCTTTTTAATTGGAATAGAACATCAACTGCATCTTCAAACAAACTAAGAGAGACATAAGCTTTTACCAATGAATCCAATGCTGACATAAGAAAGCTATCCCCCTCCAGCTCCTGTGAAAGTGCTTCAAATATATCCAAAACATGGAATTTCATCTCTTCACTACCAATAAGATGTAATAAAAGAGAATCTAACTTCCTCTTCAAGCCCCAACAGCACAAAAACTTAATAAGGCTAGCATAACTGTACACGTGCCGTCTGAAGCCTTCTTGCACTGGTTGGCTATAGAAAGAAAAACCAACCTTTGATTTTCCACCACGGCTTTTTGTGAAAATAAAATCTTTAGACATATCAAACTGAATCACCCTGCAAGATTCAATGATGGTGTTCAATTCTTCATCAGATGATTCCCATTGGGTAGCTACATTAGAGAACCTCTTTCTGTATGTTGTTGCAAATTTCAGATGAAGTAAAAGATGGGACATCAAGTATAATCTCACTCTCTTATCACGCAGCAACTCAAATTTATATAAAACTGTCTCCATGGTGTCCAGAAGAGTGTAATTTCGTTCTCAATTTGCATAGTGTAATTTTAGATGGTATCACAAAACATCAGAGTTGCCATTGTTGCAATCAGGATAGATACAGAATGTGTGTACAAAAGAAAACCCCTGGTTGAGCAAAAACAGATTGGCTGCACTATAGATAGAAAAAAGTCAAACACAAAATGGCAATAACCAAATTTTTGACACGCACACATATGTATATTATTTTCATAAATGTATGAACTCAGAAATTATGTAAATTACCAAATAACAAAATGAACAATTGTTATGTCGTATGGAACCCATTCAACGGAGAACATAATAATAGACAAAAAATTGCCCAAAGCTACAAATGAAGGAATCAACTTCAATTACATAACAAGATCTATATGAATCGTGACTTCACAACTGAGGTTTTCTAAACTTATCCTAGATCACAAGCATCTAGAAATTGCAAGGCTAACTTAAAAGCTCCAGTGTCTTTTTACAAATTCGGTGTACCACAAATATCTTACCTTTTGTTTTACATTTTGGTCTCTTTCCATCTGTAAAACAGGTTCCAAATAAAAACATTACAGCCAACACCTATATTGAGTATTTTATTTCGATTCAAAGTGCGGAGAGCATGAAGCAAGGCTTGAGATTCCTACGCCAACAGTTTTAAGCAAATTTTATGAGAGTAAAATTTTGTAGTAGACTTGTAATTTTCCATCCCTTATTCTTTGGGGTGGAATCGGTTTGGTTCGGTTCCACCCCAAATTTGACCCAAACCAAGGAGGTTCTGATTTAGAATTGGAACAAAACCAACTGAGCTAAGCCCAAAACTTAATGAAAACAGGACCTCTGTTTTCGGTATTCCCAGTTCGGTTTAGGCTCAGTTTCGGTTTTGAATTTTTGGTTTGAGCTCTGTGATAAGTCTTGATTCCATGAATTTTTGGCTCTCCTAACCTTCTAAAATTCATTCTCCCAGTCGTGCAACACCAGGAAAAAGCACTGTGTTCTCATTCGAAGCTCATATAATTTGAAAAATTGCAAAAGATAAGTGCATTATTCCACAAAGCTTATATTTCCAGAAGAAGATAATATTTCATAAATCTTCTCTCAATCCATTTTAAACAATCAGCGGACTTAGCCATACATCTATATACACCCATAAAGAGAATGATTTTCTGCAGCCAAACCCCAACGAGAGGTAACAATCTGGTACGCTTCTACGTTGACAGAGTGATTGGCCGTAAAATGGGGAACTAGAGAAATGAAAGAGAAAGAGACTACCCACCTCAAACCAAATGGAGACGTTGTCCAGATGAAGACGAGTGAAGACGCAGTCGAGTGAAGAGTGAAAACTGTCGAAGACTCGAAGACACTGAAGAGTGAAGACGTGACTCGTGAGTGCGTGAAGTCGGCGTCGGCGAATCGCCGAAGTCTGCGAGAGTGGGTCGACGTACGACGGTGACGTCGGCGGCTACTCTGCGTGCTAGTCTGCTGTGTGTGCTTGCCGCTTCTGCCAAATTGGAAGTTGGAAGTTTTATTTTTTATTTTCTAAGTAGTCTAGTTTAGGTTTTGTGTTTTGGATCCGCCGATTCAAGATTCTGTCTTTAAATTTGTTTTCGGTCTTTTTTTTTTTTTTTTTTAATTTGTCATATTACTCAAAAAGCACAAAAAAAAAATCATTTTTATCCATTCTTATTATTAATTCTATCTTCAGTTGTTTCTTCTCGTAAATTTCTCTTCTTGAATTCAAAAAGTACAAAAAAATTATATTCTTTGTCAATTTTTTTTTGCAAATTTCGACAAAAGTCAAAAAAAATTGAAAAAAGTCCAAAAAAAATCGAAAAAAATAGTTGTCCAAAGCCAACAAAAAAAAAAGTTGTGAAAAATTAAAAAAAATTTGAAATTTTGTTATAGAGATTTCGAAAATTCTATCTTTTTATATTCAAAATTTCGTTCTTAAATTCGTAAATAATTATTCTTTGAATATTCAAATTGTTGAATCTTCATTCGGAATATTATTTTTATCCAAATTTATTTTTTGAAAGTTCAAATTGTTGTTGAATCTTCATTTAAAATATTGTCATCATCCAAAATTTTATTTTATTTCAATTGTACCCTTGATTTAACCATTCTTACAAGTTTGAATTTTTAACCTTTAAAGTTTGACTTGTTGAATTTTTACCACTGATCAAGTTCTTATGTAAAGAAATCATAAACAATGAGTGAAGGGCACAATGACGTTAATTTAAAATTGTTCATGAAGTCATGCAAGATCAATACACGACTCTAAACCAAAGAATGGAACTATTGGAAACTCCAACCCCTAACCATGCACGACAAAATACGGATTTTAATGGAAAATTCAAAGAGTATAGTGGTTATTACCCAAAAGAAAGGAATGAGAGGATAAACCAAGAAGACAACGATTTACGAAATATCAATGTAAATATTCCATCTTTCCAAAGGAAGAATGAGCCTGAAGAATATTTGGATTGGGAACGAAAAGTAGACCTGGTATTTCATTTTCAAAATTATTTGGAGGATAAAAAGATTAAGTTGATCACCATGGAGTTCACAGACTACGCTAATATTTGATGGTATCAATTAGTTAAGAACCGCAAGAGGAATGGTGAAACACAAATCCGCACAAGGAAAGACTTGAATGCCAATATGAAAAAAAGGTATCTTCCATCATACTACTCTAGAGACGTGTGTCGAAAGCTCCAAAATTTGACACAAGGTTTTAAAAACCAGGGATTCACACAATTCATCCTCGAGCAAGCCCATGACTGATGTCTTTTTGTTTCTAATAGTTTGTTACAAAACTTTGTCTTCCCTATGACAAAGTTTTGTATCCAAGCATTTCTCTTTTTGTTATTTCTTTTATATGGCAAACATTAACCTTTCTTTGTTACTTTATTTTGGGGCGAATAGTTGCCTTTATGTTATGTTAGTTTATGGGATCAATGGTGTAACGCCCTGAAAACCTATCCGTTTCCGGTTTGTTCATTGTTCTGATACCACATCTGTAACGCCCCTGAATCATCCCCAGACCCGGGTCGCCAACCGTACACTTACTTGTTTCGTCAATAAATTTCTCGCAAAATTTAAAACGTTTGGTTACTCGACTCAAAATGACATCCTTGAAAATATTTAAAAACGCCGCAGCAGAAAACTTGATTAAAAATAAGTTTAAATAAACTTCACTTTTTAAAACGTAAAAACAAAGAAACCGATCGACACTTGTAAACGCCGATCGACACATTAATTCTCTCTGCCCGCCTAGATCGATCTTCGCAGTCGACACGTCTACGCACATAATAAGACGCGGTCGACACCTGCCTCCAGCGGTCGACACTTCAATCCTCTCTGTCCACACAGGTCGAACTCTGCGGACGATACTTTCACTGATTTTACACTAACCGGTCGACACCCATAGGCGTCGGTCGACACTTCACTACTCTCTGTTCGCGCAGGTCGACCCACTGATTTTACGTTAACCGGTCGACACCCACAGTCGCCGGTCGACACCTCATTGCTCTCTGCCCACACAAGTCGAACCCCGTGGTCGACACTGACATTCTATTTTACATTGACCGGTCGACACCTATAGAATTCCGTCGACACTTTGCAGCAGCAGTATAAAATAACACCAGTTTGAAAGAAAATGGACACAAAAACTTCCCCGATTAAAACCACCTATTCGAAACTTGAATTATTAAATCAAACTCTTCCAAATAGTTTAAAAATGCACCTATACATCGATCCCGACTATCAACATTCACACTCATCTATGCCTCAAAATCTATACACTCAAGATAGACCTCTCAAACACAACTCCCAGAACCTACCTCTTGCCTCGCTCCACGGGTCGGGTCGCCTTGACGAAGTCCCTCTGTCGGCACATGATAGCACGCCTCCAACTGCCTAATCATTCTGCCTGGGCTCTCGTAACATACTCGCTGGAATCTGTGCACCTACAACACGTAACAACCAACATAAACATAATGCTCAGTAAGCAGTGCAATATGAAACGTAAAACGACAATGCAATCCTATCAAATGCAGTTTCTACATTCTCACTCGTGTTGTCACAATCGGTGCCGCGTGGCACAGCCGCACCATGCTAAGGCTGGACTCTCTCTCGCCACCTCACACCCTGGCACGTCGCCATCGTTCCAGTTTCTCTAGCAACGAGGCCTTCAAACTGTATCCACGCGTCACTCCACACACCACAACCATTCTAAGGTGAGGCTACACACACTTGCCACACCACCCCCTGGCGCATCGCCATCGTCCCGGTTTCTACAGCAACGAGGCCATAGTTGTCCACCACCACACACACACCGCAGCAGCCATTCCAGGGTAAGGCTGGACGCACTCGCCACACTACCCCCTGGCACGTCGCCACCGTCCTGGTTTCTCCAGCAACAGGGCCAAAGCTGCCCACACACGCTTCGTTCTCACCACCGCACATCGCACTTAATATTCGCACATAAAACCATGCCCAAATTCATTTTCGTTACACTTTTCAAAACATGATGCATGACTGAACGCAAATAAGCAAAAGACACAATACATCCCTACCGTCCCATGGTGTAGGCCCGTAAGGGCAATGTACATGTACACACTACTCACACTGCTTACTTGGCGTCCTAGCTTTCCGTAGTGCTCGTTTCACCCGAAACCTGCTCACCCTACAACAAAACCGTTTTTCGTCAAAACTTATCCCGATACTATACTCATGCACTACAACCACCATACTAGCTCAACACTTCACGAACTCACCAAAATCACTCACTAACCTATCTCGGCTCCAAAATCAGCCTAACTTCCGACGCGCATAACTTTTGCGTCGATTATCAGAATCACTCGTAACCTAGTTTAACATACCAAAACAAAATTTAAACCATTAACTGCAACTAAGGCGGAATTCCAATAACAGAATAGACCTTAGGGTAAAAAATCCCCCCCTCCTTGGCCTTTCAGCAAAACGCAACACATTCCTCATGTTCTTTCACATTTATCGTCAACAATTTTACAATGATCGATAGTAATTCCAGCGAATTTTCCAACCCTAAAACCCTAATTCCCCATCCATCAAATCGCTCTCCAAACTCTCACTTCAACTCCAAAACTAGATTATAACTACTCAACTTACTTCGAATTGCTGACAAGGAAAAGGAACGGAGAGCACTATCGGCCGGAAGAACGATCGTCGAAGGAGAACTCGCACGTGGGAAGGAGAAACCAAAAGGGGGTCTTGCGGTGGGGAAGAGAAAACAACAGAAAGGAGGAGAGGGTTTTCTACAAATCCCTCTCCTCTGTTGATTTTTATTTATTTATTTATTTTTAAATAATAATAACAATAATAATAAAAAACTAATTACTATTTCATACTCACACTTTAATCTTTTAATTGAACGACTATTCAATCCGCTTCCGGTTAGATTCTTAAAATTTTCTACCCACAAATAGTCTCGAAATAATCCCCCACCTAACCTTACAAATTTTTTGCTCTCCATTCTGACCCAAATCCGGCCGCTCATCACCTGGACAACCTGAAAATCGATATGACGAAAATACAAAGTGTTACATCCTCCCCTCCTTAAAAGAATTTTGTCCTTAAAATTTATGTACCGAACAACTTTGGGTATTGTTGCTCCATGTACTGCCGCCTTTCTCAAGTGGTCTTCTACACATTGTGATTTCACCATAAAACTTTAACCAAGGAAATCTCCTTGTTGCGCAACACTTTCACAGCTGATCCTAGTATGGCCACAGGCTTCTCCTCGTAAGATAGCGTCGGTCGTACCTCTATATCCTGCTATGCAATCACTTGAGAAGGATAATGCATACACTTCCTCAGCATGGAGACATAGAAGACATTATGTATGACATCCATCGAGGAGGGCAGTTAAAGCTTGTGGGCGGTCTTCCCAATCCTTTCCACAATAGGGAACGGCCCAACAAAACAAGGGTTGAGCTTTTCTCGCTTCCCGAACTTGACCACTCCCTTAAACAGGGAGATCTTCAGGAATACCTTATCACCCATGCCAAACTCCAGTTCTCGCCTCCTCCGATCGGCATAGCTCTTTTGCCGACTCTGAACTGCCTCAACCCTCTTCTTTATAATATCAATCTTGTCGACCGTCTGTTGTAGTATTTCTGGTGCCTATAAGTCTTACTTCTCCAACCTCGTCCTAATACAATGGCGACTTGCACTTTTTTCCATACAGAGCCTCGTACGGCGCCATGCCAATGGTAGACTGGTAACTGTTATTATATGAGAATTCTACCAACGGCAAGAACCTGCTCTAAGCCGCCTGAAACTCCAAAACACAGGCTCTGAGCATGTCTTCCAGTATCTGTATGGTTCGCTCCGATTGCCCGTCGGTCTGAGGGTGAAAGGTCGTGCTGAATTCTAACTTGGTACCCATGGCCTTATACAGACTCCTCCAAAACTTAGACGTAAACCTGAGGTCTCGGTTTGACACTATCGACACCGGGACCCCATGTAGTCTAACTATCTCCTGCATGTACAATTGAGCGAACTGATCCATCGAGTAAGTCATTCTCACTAGTAAAAAGTGAGACGAATTCATGATTCTGACTACAATCACCCAAATTGCATCGTGGCCCTTAGCAGTCTTTGGCAGTCCGACCACAAAATCCATAGTGACCCACTCCTATTTCTACTAAGGTATAGGTAGTGGCTGAAGTGTACCCGGCGGTCTGTGATGCTCTGCCTTCACCTGTTAGCATACCACATAGGTCTCCACGTGCTTGGCCACCTCCCGCTTCATATTAGGCCACCAATAGTGTTGCTTTAAATCTTTGTACATCTTAGTACTTCCAGGATGCACAGAGAAGGGAGACAAGTGGGCTTCGGACAATATTTCCCTTTTCAACTCCACATTCTTCCGGACATACCACCTTTCCCAAAACTTCAGAATCTCATCCATTGAATAGCTAAGCTCAGTGCTAGCATTGGCGTCCATACCTGCCTTCAATTCACAGCACTCAGGGTTGGTCTCTTGGGCCTGCTTAATTCTTTCCAGGATAGTCCGCCTCAACGACATCGCCGACAGTGTAGCTGCCAAATCAGAAATCATTTCTAGGCCGAACTCTTGTAACTCAGTCTTTAGCTTGGTAGGTATCACTAATATCATAGCAGACTTCAAGGTTGACACTCGGCTCAGGGCATCCGCTACCACGTTTGCTTTTCTAGGATGATACTTGATATCCAAGTCATAGTCTTTAACCAGCTCAAATCACCTCCTTTGTATCAAATTTAGCTCATTTTGCGTGAAGATGTACTTCAAACTCTGGTGGTCTGAGAAGATTTCACATTGCTGTCCATATAAATAATGCCTCCAGATCTTAAGTGCGAATACCACCGCCACCAACTCCAAGTCATGCGTGGGATAGTTCTGCTCATAGGGCTTCAGTTGTCTTGAAGCATAGACAATCACCTTTCCATTCTGCATCAACACGTAAGCTCATCCTGCAGGCGTCGTAATAAATGCTGAAATTCTCCCCCTCTACCGGCAGTACTAGCACAGGGGTTGTAGTCAACTTGTGCTTCAACGCCTGGAAGCTGTCCTTGCACTCATCAGGCTAATTATACATTATGTTTTCCTGGTCAATCGAGTCAAAAGGGCTGCGATCTTGGAAAATCCCTCAATAAACCTCTGGTAATATCCTGCCAGCCCTAGAAAACTGTGTATTGCGCTAGCACTGGTCGATCGTGCCCATTCCGTCACAGACTGAACCTTTGTCGGGTCCACTGAAATACCATCACGAGAGATTACGTGCTCCAAAAATTTGATCTTATCCAGCAAAAATTCGCACTTAGAGAACTTAGCATATAGTTGGTGCTGCCCCAGAGTTGTCAGCAAGATCCTCAAGTGCTCTTTGTGCTCATCTTCACTCCGAGAGTATGTTAAGATGTCATCAATGAACACTGTCACGAATCTATCCAATTGCTTCTTGAATACTAGGTTTATCAAGTCCATAAAGGTGGCTGGGGCGTTAGTCAGTTTGAACGACATCACTAAAAACTCATAGTGCCCGTACCGCGTCCAGAAAGCTGTCTTCGGGACATCTTCCTCCCTAACCTTCAACTGATAGTAACCGGACCTCAAATCAATTTTAGAGAATACTCGTGCCTCTTAAAGCTGGTCAAACAGGTCATCTATCCTTAGCAACGAGTACTTATTCTTCACCGTCAACTTGTTCAGTTCCCTGTAGTCAACACACATGCGTAGAGATCCGTCCTTCTTTTTAACGAAAAGCATCGACGCACCCCACAGCAAAAAACTAGGGCGTATGAAGCCCTTATTAGTCAACTCCTCTAATTGTGCCCTTAACTCTTTCAACTTGGTAGGCGCCAGTCTATATGGGTTCTTGCACACTGGCTCAGCCCCAGGGTATACGTCGATAACGAACTCAATTTCCCTTTCAGGGGGCAGACCTGACAAATCTTCAAGAAATACCCCCAGAAAATCCTGCACAATGGGTATGTCCTGGAGTTGAGCTTTGCCCTGAAGCTGCGCGTCCATGACACTAGCTAAGAAGGCTATGCATCCATCTCGTAACTACTATTGGGCTCTTATATTCGACACTGCTGAAATCTTACTCAAACCCTTTCCTGCCCTGAAGGAGCAACTCTCTCCATTTGGGAACCGAAAGTGGATCTCTTTGGTCCTATAATTTATCGTGGCATAATGTCTAGACAGCAAATCAGTCCCCAAAATAGCCTCGTACCCCTTCGTGTCGAGTATGATCAGATTAGCGTACAACTATTTTTCTCCCACTGTCACAATATCACCTTATACCACTTGATCTGAGTATAGGCACTCCCCCGGCGGAAACAATATATCATAGAACTGCCCAGAATAGCTGGGCACTAGATTTGCCTTGACCACGAAGGCAGTAGACACAAATGAATGAGTAGCGCCCGTATCGACAAGAGTATAAGCCGCCATGCCCGAAATAAGAATACTACCTGAAATCACCGATGGCTAGGCGGCATCATCCGGCTCAATGAGGGCGAATACTCTTGGTGTCACTCTCGTTGGGGCCTTGCTCAATTTTGGGCAACTCCTAGTAAAATGCCCTACTTCATTGCAGTTAATGCACCGATTCTGTTGCGGCTTCTGACAATCCCTTGACAAGTGGCCCGCCTCGCCACAGTTGTAGCATCGCTCTGTACCTACCCTGCACTTGCCAGGATGACTCCTCTGACATTTTGGTCACACCGGAAACTGCCCCGGTCATTGGGGTCGCTTGTTGCTTCCCTGGCTACTAGAGCTGTCGCTAGTCCTCTTTAGGCCCTTCCGCTGAAACGACTCTTCTCCACTCGATTGTGGCAACAGGACTTTGAAATATCTCCTGGGCTGTTCCTTAGGCAGCTCTCTATAACTTGGAAGCTTCGTCCCAGCCTCTTCAATGTCTAGCGCCTTCGCCACCACATCCTCGTAAGGCACCCCTCATGTTCCATCTATCCGCATGCCCATGTATACATCTGGCTTCAGACCTTGTACAAATTGGTGCACTTTGTTCTCGTTTAAGCTCACCAAATGACTTGCAAACCGAGATAGCAACTCAAACTGTCTCACGTATTCGGCCACGGTACCTATCTATCTCAATTTGGCAAATTCCACCATCTTCTAGGTCCTTACTGAGTGGCTAAAATACTTTCCGAGAACGTCGTCTTAAATTCCTCCCAAGTCATGGCCTTCATATCGGTGGTCGCCTTCACCAAATCCCACCAAAATGGGGCATCCTTGGCAAGGTGGAATGCCGCACTGGATACCCTGTCCTGATCATCTACTTTGGCGTAATCCATCATGTCTTCCATACTTCGAATCCATTCCTCGGCACTAAGTGGGTTCGAAGATGATCGTCGAAACACTAGGGGTTTGAGCCTGTGCAAGCTATCACCCCTACGATCCATCGAAGTCCGGGCATTAGACTGACCATGTTCCTCCCTACTCATAAACCGCTCCGGTTGGTGCGATCGGCGGTTGACCAACTCGGTAAGCTGTCTAATGGCGTCATCCCTATCGCCTAGAGCTCTACGCGTCTCTCTAACCATAACACTAAACCTGTACACCACAACATCTAGTGAGTTTAAACAAAAACTACGAGAGTTCTAAGAAATACTTACGGTTGATGGAGCACTCCCATGCAGCGGCTGGTGGTATTAGGAGTTCCATCAAACGACATCGACCCCGTGGCTCTAACACTCGTACCGTACCATCTTCTCTCCTATTGACCGTCCCCCTTTATCCTTTCCCCCCAGCGGCGTGGCAATTGTAACATACCCTCTTGCCTTCACAATCTCACCCCTCCTCTAAGGGGCTTGACATCCTCGTCAGCCACACTTCTAGTTGGGTAAAAGCTCTGATACCATAACTGTAACGCCCCAAAAACCTACCTGTTTCTGGTTCTTTCACTGCTCCAACACCACATCTGTAATGCCCTTGAGTCGTCGTGGGACCCAGGTCACCAACCGTACAGTTACTTGTTTCGTCGATAAATTTATCGCAAAATTTAAAACATTTGGTCCCTCGACTCAAAATTACATCCTTGAAAATATTTAAGAACGCGACAGCGGAAAACTCAATTAAAAATAAGTTTAAATAAACTTCATTTTTTAAAATATAAAAACAAAGAAATCGGTTGATACCTGTAAATGCTGGTCGATATCTTAATTCTCTCTGCCCACCCCGGTCGATCTTTGCGGACGACACGTCTACGCACATAATAAGACGCGGTCGACACCTGTGTCCAGCGGTTGATGCTTTAATTCCCTCTGTACGCACAGGTCGAATCCTGCAGATGACACTTTCACTGATTTTACACTAACCGGTCGACACCCGCAGTCGCCAGTCGACACTACATTTCTCTCTGTCCCCACAGGTTGACCCCCGCGGACGACATTATCACTGATTTTATGCTAACCAGTTGATACCCACAGTCGCCGATCGACACCTTATTGCTCTATGCCTGCACAGGTCGAACCCCATGGTCAACATTCACATTACATTTTATATTGATCGGTCGACACCTATGGATTTCGGTCGACACTTTGCACCAGCAATATAAAATAACACCAGTTTGAAAGAAAACGGACACGAAAACTTCCCTGATTAAAACCACCGATTCGAAACCTGAATTATTCAATCAAACTCTTCCAAATAGTTAAAAAAATGCACATATACATCAATCCCGACTATCAACATTCACACCCATCTATGCCTCAAAATCTATACACTCAACATAGACCTCTCAAACACAACTCCCAGAACCTACCTCTTGCCTCGCTCCACGAGTCGGGTCGCCTTAACGAACTCCCCCTGCCACCACATGCTAGCACGCCTCCAATCGCCTACTCATTCTGCCTGGGCTCTCGTAGCTCACCCGCTGGAATCTTTGCACCTACATCATAGAACACCCAACATAAGCCTTACGCTTAGTAAGCAGTGCAATATGAAACGTAAAACGGCAATGCAATTTTATCACATGCAGTCTCTACATTCTCGCTCGTGTTGTCACACCGGTACCGCGTGGTACAGCCGTACCATGCTGAGGCTGGACTCTCTCTCGCCACTTCACACCCTGGCACGTTGTCATCGTCCCGGTTCCTCCAGTAACGAGGCCATCAAACCGTACTCACGCGTCACTCCACAAACCGCAACCATTCCAGAGTGAGGCTGTACGCACTCGCCACACCACCCCCTGGCACGTCGCCATCGTCTTAGTTTCTCCAGCAACGAGACCATAGTTGCCCACCACCACACACACACCGCAGCAGCTATCCCATATTAAGGCTGGACGCACTCGCCACACCACCCCCTGGCACGTCGCCAACGTCCTGGTTTCTCTAGCAACGGGGCCAAAGCTGCCCACACATGCATCGTACTCACCATTGCACATCGCACTTCATATTCGCACATAAAACCGTGCTCAAATTCATTTTCGTTACACTTTTCAGAACATGATGCATGACTGAACGCAAACAGGAAAAACGCACAATACATCCATACCGTCCCATGGTGTAGGCATGTAAGGGCAATGCATATGCACACACTACTCACACTACTTACCCAACATACTAGCTTTCCGTGGTAATCGTTTCACCCGAAACCTGCTTCCCTACAACAAAACCGTTTTTCGTCAAAGCTAATCCCGATACTCTACTTATGCACTACAACCACCATACTAGCTCAACACTTCACGAACTCGCCAAAATTGATCACTAACCTATCTCGGCTCCAAAATCAACCTAACTTCCGACGTGCATAACTTTTGCGTCGGTTATCGGAATCACTCGATTCCAATGGCCAAATTGATATGCCCTAGAGGGCCATCACTCGATCAAAAACCAAGGCACGAACTTTATCCAACCTGTTAACTAACAAGTTCAATTCTTTTGTAGGAATTACAGGTATTGAATACCTCTTCGCGGATTTGGAATAGGACTCGAGCACAAAGAACAAGGATCAACCCTTGCACTTGCTATCGTGGGAGTTAAAGGTGGAAGCACATGAAGAAGGGATTTTTCTCCCTCGGAATTAATTTGTAGAATTTTATTCGGCAAACATTCGCCTTATGTTTTTATTGGCAAACATTCGCCTTCCTGTAATGTTTTATAATTGCATGCATCTTTATGCATTAGGATTAGATGTATGTTAAGTTAGATGGTGGTTAGAAGCAACAATTGGGACGGAGTTTAGCAGCCCACTGATGCAATAAATGGGGCAAAGCTTGAAGAGTGATCTGGTGTGCAAGTAGACCAAGAATGGCCAACCATGTGGCCCATTTCGAAGCCCAAGCCCAATCTAACCTTCAGCCCCCCTAGGTTTATAAATACATGACTATTGGTGTGTGTAAAGGTTGTTGAATATATGAGAAATAGCCCTTTTGTGTTCAGCCGAAGTAGTTGAAGCTTGGTGAACGGTAAGGCTCGGTTTGGTCAAAAACCGAGAAGGAGTTCATCTCCTTGAGCTTTCAAGCCCGAGGTTGCTTGAATAGCCGTCGTTCCACTCGTCTTCCCTCTCTTTTTCATATTAGGATACATGAAGAGAGTGGCTAGAAACCGGTCTCATTTGCTGTCGTCTTCCTTCGAAAGATCGTTATGCCGAGAGCCTAAAAGGTTGTTCATCGGACAGCATTCGGTTTTCTGCTTATATTTGTTTTTCTGTTTCATTTGTGGGTAAAACACGACTCATTCGAGGTGGAATCGTGTCACAAATGCTCCAATCGTAACATAGTTTAACATAGAAATACAGAATTTAAAACCATTAACCGCAGCTAAGGCGGAATTTCAAAAAACAGAATAGGCCTTAGGGTAAAGAATCCCCCCCTCCCATTTATTGTCAACAATTCTACAACGATCGATAATAACTCCAATGAACTTTCCAACCCTAAAACCCTAATTCCCTATCCATCAAATCCCTCCCCAAACTCTCACTTCAACTCCAAAACTAGACTATAACTACACAACTTACTTGGAATTGCTGACAAGGAGAAGGAACAGAGAGCTTTATCGGTCGGAAGAACAATCGTTGAAGGAGAACTCGCACGCGAGAGGGAGAAACTGAAAGGGGGTCACGCGGTGGGGGAGAGAAAACAACAGAAATAAGGAGAGGGTTTTCTACGAATCCATCTCCTCTGTTGATTTTTATTTATTTATTTATTTTTTAAAATAATAATAATAATAATAATAATAAACTAATTACTATTTCATACTCACACGTTAATCTTTAATCGAACAGCTATTCAATCCGCTTCCGGTTAGATTCTTAAAATTTTCTCTCCACCAATAGTCTCGAAATAATCTCCCACCTAACCTTACAAATTTTTCGCTCTCCATTCTGCCCTGAATCCCGCCGCTCATCACCCCAACAACTTGAAAACCGATACGATGAAAATACGGGGTGTTACAAATGGTGATCAGTTTTTGGCACATCGAGCGGACGTGACCATAGAAGGGAATGCACATGCAGGAGTTGCAGCTGGCACCATAGTTCACGGGATGGTGCGCACGGGTTGATTCAGATGTGCTAACAATGGTGGGCACAAGGGGAAGCCTGGCCTTGCACCACGGCTTGTGCAGGAAAGCATGGGTTTGCTACATGGCACGCACAGGGTTGCTGATTGGCGCGCACGACTGAGTGTCGAAGTTCGCTGGAGGGCACGCACGGGGCAGATGACCTAGACCACGCTGAAAACTATTGATGCGCGTGCGAGCAAATGTTAGGATTGATGGCGCGCGCATGGCCGAGAGGCTGAGGCTCCAACGGCTAGTCTAACAACTACTTTTCTCCAACGATTATCTTCTTTTGGTTTTCTCTTCAGAAGCCTCCGACCATCATAGGCCTATTTATACTTATACTTGTTTTGCAGCATTGTAAAAGTGATTTTTGATGAATTAATATTTGAAGTTATCATCCAAAAATCAAAGTGTTCTATGAGTTCTCTCGTGGTCTTTTTCTCGGTGCGTAACATTTGAGCTGGGTTCCTCCATTGTTCATCAAGTTTGACGATTTCTTGGTGGCTCTCATCTACATCCTCTTCTCCAACCTTTCTAGGTTGGAACTATAACAGAGGATTGAAAACTAGTACCATTGCTGGAGCACCCATTCGTTCTCAGAGTTGTCATATCTGAAGGTGCTTTCGTTGCCTCTCAGACTAACATTGGTTTTCAGCTACATTCCGTTCAATCCATCGTCATCTTCTGAGGAAGTTTCACTGGTTGGTTCATTAATCTCGTGTCTGGTAATCGCGTTCCATTATTAAGCCATACGTTTTGTTTTTCCACACATATGCATTATGGTTTGCAGTTTTTTTTGTTTAAACCTGAGAGCATCGACCCTTGGCGCATTGTTCTTGTTTTAGCATATTAAATGCATCTCTCGTGGTGCATCATTTATTTTGATAGAAAGAAAATAGCTAAATTTTTTAGGCATTTAGATGAAAAGGTATGGGAGAACATTGCGAAAAAGGAATGAGCACAACGCAAGGGAAAAAAACAAAGGTCGATTGAAAGTCATCTTTCAGCCTAGAGATTGGGTATGAATTCACTTACAAAAATAAATATTTTCCAACAAGAGAAAGAACAAGTTACAACCTCGAGTAGATGATCTTTATCAAGTGTTAGAACGCATCAATGACAATGCTTACAAAATTGATTTACCAAGTGAATATGACCATATGAGTGTTAATTTTAATGTTAGTGACTTATCTTTATATGATATAGAAGATTCAAGGACGAATCTGTAATAACCCAGAAATTTCTTGAATTTAAATTATATTTTTTCGTTAGAATTTTCAGGAGATTTTAGCAGGAAGTGTATTTTATAAAACTTGAAATTTAATTTGTAGAAGAATTTTTAAATTTTAAAGTCGGGAGGATGCACATTTAACGGAAACACGGACGATTAAAACACGTGAAGGAATTTTGGTAATTTGTATTTATATAAAATTAATAAATAAATAATAAGTAAAAACCGAATGGCTTCACGAACAAGCCACTTGGTTTCTCATGTGCTCAAGCTCCTGAAGTGAGAGAGCCTAAGCTCCCTTCTGCCGAATGACGATCAGAAGTGAGGGAGAGGTCGCTGGCTAGCTGTTCTTCCCTCTTCCCTCCTCGCTTTTCTTCCCCTCCTCCTGCATAGAACAATCGGCTTTCTCTCTCGGTGCGTATTCTCTCTTCTCCCTCTCGATCTCGCTCGGTTCTGATGGCTGAGTGTGGAGTTTATTTTGTTTTTAAATTTCAGAGATTTTGTGCTATACTTTAGGACGTTTAGAGGTGAAATTCATGGTCTAATAAGTTGGTTGAGAAAATGCACAATTTTAGAAGAAAAACTGTGAGGGAGTGTGGTGTGAATTCAGGTTTTCTGAAGTGAAAACTTCAAATGATTGTTAGATTATGTTTAATAGGTTAGAATTTGATAAATTGATGAGGAATTGAGTAAGTTTTGTTGAAGAACCAAAAATGTGAAATTTTTGGGTGAGGGGCAGATTCTATTTTTGGGGATTTTGACTTGGCTACAGTTAATCATTTTAAATTCTCTTTTGGTATGTTAAACTAGCTTATTAGTGGAACGTTTAGCCGCTGAAATAGTGCGATTTCGATAACCGACCCAAAAGTTATGCGCGTCAAAAATATATGTCTAGTTTTGGATCGAGTCCGTTTAATGATCAATTTTGGTTAATTTGGGGTACGTTAAGTTCATGGTAGTGGTTTTGAGTATGAGTTAAGTGTTTAGACAAGTTTTGACGGGAATTGTTTGATGTTTAGGTTGAACTAGATTTTTGGGGGAAGTCATTCACCGAGAAAGCTTAGGACGCCAGGTAAGTAGTGCATGCATGTGTTTTGCCCAGGTGGGCCTACACCGAGGAACATTAGGATTGTGGGTTTTGATTGTGATGTGCGTGCGTATTGTTTGACATGCATCATGTTTTGAAAAGAATACAAAAATGATTTTGAGCATGTTTTGAGTGAGTGTTGGTGAGACGCGTGGCAGTGGTACAACGGATCCTGCTTGGGGAGTTGGCCGATACATAACCAACCGTAAATTCTGCTCGGGGAGTAGGCTGGCTGGGCCGTCATGCGGCGCGTATGAGTTGACGGTGAGGATGATGGTCGGTCGCGCCGCGAATCCCTCGGGGTGGACCGACTGAGCTGTCGTGAAATGTGTGCATGTGGCAACTGTGGCCTTGTTGCTGGGGAGACCGGGACGGTGGCGATGCATCAGGGTGTACCGTGGCACGTGGTTCTCCCTCACCGTGGTGTGGTTGCTATGGGGTAGTGCGTGGATGTGTGGCTTGTGGGCCTCGTTGTTGGGGAGTCAGTGACAGTGGCGACGCGTCAGGGTGTAGCATGGCGTGAGGTTCACCATCACCTTGGCATGACCGCACTACGCGTCATAATTTGCGACAACATGAGCATGAGTGTAGAGATTGCATGTGATAGGATTGCATTGTCGGTTTTACTTTCATATCGCACTACTTGCTAAGCATTATGCTTCTGTTGTATGTTATATGGTGTAGGTGCAATGATTTCTGCTGGTGAGATTCAAGAGCCAAGTCCACAGTATTAGGGCAGTTGCCCACGTGCGACCGAGGCACCGAATGGGGGACTGTTAGGGCGACCCGACCTGTGGAGGTGGTGAGTTTTGGTGAGGTGTTCGGGGTTTCCCTTGTCGTATTTTAGGGACGATTTGATTTACATGATGTATAGTGTATAGATATGGATTTTTCCTAGTTGTTAGGTGGTTTTGACGATGCGTGTATATGTTTTATATGTATGAGGATTGTGTTGCTTTATACTGTGAATTTTCTTCATTGATAGTTGTCAGATTTATTTCCTTCCACTTTTTTTTTTTCCTTCGGTGATTTCTGGATGGATTTGGTTGATGTACTTTGGGAGTTTATATGGTATAATGTTTGCAGGTTGGGGTTAGTAGGTACAGGTATTACTATGTCAAATTTTTGATGGAGTGTTGGGTAGTCGAACTGAGCGCGGAAGATGTGCCGGCAGGATGGTCGTGCGTACGGGGCGTGTTGATTAGGTCGATGGCACATTCAAAGAGTGCATCATGTCTACAGGGCGCGCGGGGCACGTGGTACTACAAGCGCACGCAGGTCGTGCGGCATCGAAAGTAAGTGTGCGCTCATAGACGTGTGGCGTGGAGGTAGGGGGCATGGGGCACGCAGCGCTGAAGCCGTGTGCGTGATGTGGGGGTGCCAGAACTGTGTGCGCGCGGCGCCGGGAGGGCCTGCGTGCGGTGCCGAGGTGGAGATGTGTGCGCGCGGGGCGCGTGGAGTCGAGCAGGGGCTCGCTATGCCGTGTCGAGCGGGCGAGCGGGCCGCGCAGCCCCGTGTCATGCGTGAAAGCGAGTCGCGCGGCGTCGAACTTGAGTGGCATGTAGGGCGCGTGTCGGACTCCTTCCCTAAATTTTAAGTCTTGTCATTTTAAAAAAAAATCCTTTAAATTGTATTTTTTCGCTACATATTTTATATTGAGGATTTACGTGTTCCTTTTGCAGGGTACGAGTCGTTTTCGTATCAAGTCAAAAAAATTTTATACTTATAAATGTTCTTTTGAATATGATTTGAAAACGAGAGTGGTGTTAAATTAAGTGAGTTCGCGTTGAGTTTTTAGATGTCATAGCGTGGGATGTTTTGTGTCGGGGTGCGACAAGTTGTGGTATCTGAGCAGTGAACGAATCAGGACGAGTAGGTATTTGGGGCATTACCGGTTATGGTTTAGAGCCACGGGGTCGACGTCGTTCAGAGGATTACCTAACACTACCAGCTGCTGCACGGGAGCGCTCCACAAACTGTAAGTGTTTTTAGAACTCTTGTTTTTTTTTTTAACTTATTAGATGTTGTGGAGCGTCATGGTTAGGGAGGCATGTAGAGTTGCAGACGATATGGATGACGCCATTAGGCAGATTACAGAGTTAGTCAACCGCCAGTCTCAACATTTGGAGCGGTTTATGAGCAGGGAGGACCAAGGCTAATCTACTACCCAGGCTTCGGCAGATCGTGGGGGTGAAAAGTTGCATAGGCTTAGACTCCTAGTATTTGACGGGTCATCTCTGGATCCTCTCAATACTGAGTAGTGGATACGGAGCATGGAGAGTATGATGGACTATGGTAAGGTAGAGACCATGACAGGGTAATAAGTGCGGCATTCTATCTTGCCAAGGATGCTCATCATTGGTGGAACACAGTCGGAACCATGAGAGACGTGAAGGTCATGACCTGAGAAGAGTTTAAGATGGTGTTCTTTGGTAAGTACTTCAGCCATGCTATCAGGACTTGTAAGATGGTGGAGTTTGTGCAGTTGAGGCATACAGGTACAGTGGCTGAGACAGTTCGAGGCGCTGTCTCGATTTGTTGGGCATTTGGTGAGCCTTGATGAGAACAAGGTACACTAGTTTGTGCAGGCCCTAAAACCTGATGTATACATGGGTATGTACATAGCTAGAACACGAGGGGTGCCCAACGAGGATATGGTGGCGAAGGCTCTAGATATTGAGCAGGCTAAAACGAAGCTGCCCAGTTAGCTGCCTAAGGAGCAGCCCAGAAGATTTTTCAGGGAGTTGTTGCCTCAGTTGAGCGGGGAAGAGTCATCTCAGAAGAAGGGTCTGAAGAGTCATAATGACAGCTCTAGCAGCCATGGGTGGGAGCAACAAACGGCCGCAGGGGTCGGTGCAATTTTCACTATGCCCTAAGTGTCAGAGGAGTCACCCCAGTGAGTGTAGGGTGGGCTCGGGGCAGTGCTTCAATTGTGGCGAAGCAGGCTACATGTCTAGAGATTATCCAAAGCCGTGACAGAATTGGTGCTTCAACTGCAACGAATTGGGGCATTTTGCTAAGGATTGCCCTAATTTGAGTAAGGCTCCTGCAAGGGTGGCACCGAGGGCCTTTGCCCTTATTGAGCCAAACGATGCTTCCTATCCATCAGTGATTTCAAGTAATGTTTTAATTTCAGGCATGACGGCTTATACTCTTGTTGATACGGGTGCTACACATTCATTTGTGTCTACAGCCTTCGTGGTCAAGGCAAACCTGGTGCCCAGTTCTTCCTAACAGTTTTATGACGTGTTGTTCCCATCCAGGGAGCGCCTATGTTCGGATCAGGTTGTGCAAGGTGATATTGTGACAGTGGGAGGAAAGCAGTGGTATGCCGATCTGATCATACTCAACATGAAGGGGTATGAGGTCATTTTGGGAATGGATTGGTTATTCAGACATAATGCTTCGATAGATTGTAGAATTAGAGAGATCTACTTTCGACTTCTCAGTAGGGAGAGGTACTCTTTCAAGGCAGGGAATGGTTTGACCAGGATTCTAGCTTTGTCTGCTATGAGAGCCCAACAGTTGTTGCAGGGTGGGTGTATGGGTTTCCTGGCTAGTGTTGTGGACGTACAATTGCAAAGCGAAGTTCAGCTTCAAGATATTTCCATTGTATAGAAGTTCCCAGAGGTATTTTTAGAAGATCTACTGGGTCTGCCCCCTGACCGGGAGATCGAGTTCGTTATTGATGTATATCCTGGAGCTGAACCAATGTGTGTAAGAACCCATACAGGTTGGCACCTACTAAGCTAAAGGAGTTAAAGGCGCAGCTGGAAAGTTAACAAATAAGAGCTTTATACGCCCTAGTTTCTCACATTGGGGTGTGCCGGTACTTTTGTCAAGAAAAAGGGTGGGTCCCTACGCATGTGTGTTGATTAGAGGGAGCTGAATAAGCTAACAATGAAGAACAGGTACCTATTACCGAGAATTGATGACTTGTTTGATCAGCTGCATGGTGCACGGGTGTTCTCCAAGATCGACTTGAGGTCCGGCTACTATTAGTTGAAGGTTAGGGAGGAAGACATCCCGAAAACTGCCTTCTGTACGAGGTATGGACAACATGAGTTTTTGGTGATGTCATTGGGGCTAACCAACGACCCGGCAGCCTTCATGGACCTGATGACCCGTTGGATAGATTCGTGGTAGTGTTCATCAACGACATCCTGATTTACTCACGGAGTGAGGAGGAGCATAGAGTGCACTTGAGGATTGTACTGACTACTTTGAGCTAGCACCGACTGTATGCTAAGTTCTCTAAGTGTGAGTTTTGATTGGACATGATCCACTTCTTGGGACATGTTATTGCCTCTGAGGGCATTTCAGTTATTCTGATGAAGGTTCAGGCTGTGAAGGAGTGGCCGCGACCGACCAATGCTAGCGAGATACACAGTTTTTAGGGGTTGGCTGAATATTATTGAAGATTCATTGAGGGGTTCTCTATGATTTCAGCTCCTTTGACCCGGTTGACCAGAAAGAATGTAAGGTACGAATGGTCTGACAAGTGTGAAGACAGCTACCAGACGCTGAAACAGAGGTTGATTATAGCTCCTTTATTGATACTGCCTGTAGAGGGAGAGAAGTTTAACATTTATTTTGATGCCTCCAGGATAGGCTTGAGATGTGTTTTGATGCAAGGTGAGAAGGTGGTTGCCTATGCTTTCAGGCAATTGCAGACCTATGAACAGAACTATCCTACACACGACTTGGAGTTAGCAGCAATAGTCTTTGCACTTAAGATTTGGAGACATTATTTATATAGGCAGCAGTGCGAGATCTTTTCAGACCATCAGAGTTTGAAGTACATCTTCACGCAGAAGGAGATGAATTTGAGACAGAGAAGATGGCTTGAGCTGGTTAAGGATTACGATGTCCAGATCAAGTATTATCCTGGGAAGGCAAATGTCGTAGCGGACGCCTTGAGCCAAGTGTCAGCTTTGACGTCTGCCATGATTTTAGCAGTGCCTGTCGAGTTGAGGATCGAGATGCAGGGGTTTAGCCTAAAGGTGCTGTCTGATTTGGCACCCACACTTTCAGCGATGTAACTGAGGCTGACCATCCTGGACAAAATTAAGCAAGCTTAGGAGACTGACTCTGAGTGCCATGGGCTGAAGGCGGGTATTGGGGCCAATGCTAGTACCGAGCTCAGCTGTTTGGAGGATGGGATTCTAAAGTTTCGGGATAGACGGTGCGTCCCGAAGGATAAGGAGCTGAGGAGGGAGATATTGACAGAAGCCTACTCGTCTTCTTTCTCTGTACAGAGATGGTCAGACTGCATGGGATCCGAGTGTTGATAGTGTCAGACCGAGACCCCGGGTTTACATTTAAGTTTTAGAAAAGTCTGTATAAGGTCATGCGTACCAGGTTAGATTTCAGTGCAACCTTTCACCCTCAGATCGACGAGCAAACACTAGAAGATATGCTCAGAGCCTGTGTGTTCGAGTTTCAGGCGGCTTGGAGCAGCTTCTTGCCATTGGTCGAGTTCTCGTATAATAACAGTTATCAGTCCACCGTTGGGAGGGCGCCGTACGAGGATTTGTATGGGAGGAAGTGAAGATCGCCATTGTACTGGGATAAGGTTGGTGAGGCGAGACAGATAGGCCCAGAGATACTAAAGCAAACTATCGAGAAGATTGCTATTATAAGGAAGAGTATTGAGGCAGCTCAAAGTCGGCAGAACAGCTATGCAGATCATTGGCGGCGAGAGTTGGAGTTCAACGTAGGTGATGAGGTATTTCTGAAGATCTCTCTGTTCAAATGCGTGGTCAGGTTTGGGAAGAGAGGGAAGCTCAACCCTCGATTTGTGGGGCCATTTTGGATTGTCAGTAGGATTGGGAGGACCGCCTACAAGCTTCAGTTGCCCCCTTCAATGGATGCCATACATAATGTTTTCCATGTCTCGATGCTAAGAAAGTATATGCGGGATCCCTCTAAGGTGGTGCCACTACAAGATATAGAGATCCAGCCGACGCTGACTTACGAAGAGAAACCAGTGAGGATTTTAGAGTCGGCCGTGACGGTGTTGCGCAACAAGGAGATCCTTTGGTTAAAGTATTGTGATATAATCATGGAGTATAGGAGACCACTTGGCAGCGGCGATAAGACATGGAACACCAGTATCCTGAGCTATTCGGTCTGTAAATTTTGAGGACAAAATTCTTATAAGGTGGGAGAAATATAATAACCCAGAAATTTTTGGAATTCAAATTTTTTTTTCCATTAGAATTTTCGGGAGATTTTAGCGGGAAGTGTATTTTATAAAACTTGAAATTTAATTCATAGAAGAATTTTTTAATTTTAAAGTCGGGAGGATGCGAATTTAACCGAAACACGGACGATTAAAACACGTGAGCACGTTTTGGTAATTTGTATTTATATGAAAAAATAAAAAATAAATAATAAGTACAAACTGAAGGGCTTCACGAAGAAGCCACTCGGTTTCTCATCTGCTCGAGCTCCCGAAGTGAAAGAGCTCGAGCTCCCTTCTGCCGAATGACGATCAGGAGTGAGGGAGAGGTTGCCGGCAAGCTGTTCTTCCCTGTTCCCTCCTCGCTTTTCTTCCCCTCCTCCCGCGTAGAACAATCGGCTCTCTCTCTCTGTCTCAGTGCGTATTCTCTCTTCTCCCTCTCGGTCTCGCTCGGTTCTAATGGCCGAGCGTGGGGTTTACTTTGTTTCTAAATTTCAAAGATTTTGTTCTATACTTATAACGCCTCGAAAACTTAACAAGATTCCTGATTCGTTACCAACTACTACTCGTCACTATCCCTCATATCCTGCACTAAAATTCCTTTAAAATTTGAAGAACTATATTCTTCAACTCAAAATGACTTTCCCTTTTTTGTTTTTAAAACGATTAAAAACATTACAGCAGAAGACTTTTAATAAAAATTTGATTTAATTAAATTAAGTTTTTCTGAAACCCAAAAATATCATTTACGGTCGACACGTTATTCGCCTTTGCCGGCACAGGTCGACCCTCGAGGTCGACACCTGTTTCTCATTTCTCGGATCGGTCGACACTTAAGTCTTCTTTGTCTGCGTCGATCGATCGTCACGGTCGACACTCCTGCTTACTTTACATTATCGGTCGACACTTGCACGCACCGGTCGACACGCCATTGCTCTCTGGTTGAGTAGGTCGACCCTCGCGGTCGACACTTACGGGATTTGGTCGACCGTGATACTTGCGGGTTGACACCCCGCTCTCGTTTTTACACTGAGCAGTCAACACCTACAGCCGTAGGTCGACACCTTGAAGCCCTCTGCCCGCAAAGGTCGACCTGTGCGGTCGACACCCGCCTGGTCTGGTCGACCACTAAGCCTACAGGTTGACACTTGCTCCCCAGAAACTTTAACAGAATTCAAACGAAACAAACACGATTTTGACTAAACGTTTAAAAACCATGAATACACTTCTCAACTCAATTTACAACCTGCTACGCACACCAAAATATTCAACCAAAATTCAAATTTCTATTTTACATCAAAATAACCAAGTACGACTCAAAATATTTCACCACCCATACTTACACCTGCCATAGTCAAAACTCCTCAACAGTCGGTCCAGCCGTCCCACGAACGTCCTTCTCCAACTGTCTGCTAGTTCTAGGTATTCTCGGGATACTCACTAGCTGCTGCGTCGTCACTTACATAACGGAACTCAACTATTAGTCTAAGGCTAAGTAAGTAATGCATACATACATACTAAAAACAACATCTCCTACACATGCAGTTTCTACAGTTTCGTCTTTACTTTTGTTTTTGTCTCTTTCTTACATCTTCTTTATCTTCTTACTACTGAGTTTCTCTTTACGCGCTATACCGAGATGACACACCTCGCGGTTCACTTCACTGGACAATGTCAATTTCGATCTAGTTAAAGTGACACACCTCGCGTTGCACCTCACTAGACAAGGTCACCACGTAAAGCGGAGGAAGAGTGATATACCTCGTGGTCCACCTCACTGGACAATACCACTCAATCTCATATTTATTATCTTTTTACATAGCTTCTCATTTCGTTCGTCTCATCATATCCTACTGTTTTACTTCGTAAAAACATGGAAATTCATTTTCGTATCGTGTCCTACTTTAAAACCATGATGCACAACCATGAAAGCATAACATAAAGTAAACGTGCAATGCATCCTACTGAACTGTGATGTAAGCCCGAGGGCAAAACTTCTACTACATTACTTACCTGGCGTCCTTAGCACTCGTAATCCAAATCTTGTACGCTAACTAGAAAACCTATAAAACCACACATCTATTAGCTCTACTTTCCATTAACTCCATAAAACTTCAAAGGAATCAACCACTAAATCCCCACTCAGTGTAAACCGAAATTCTGAATAACGCTCCGACTAACCTTCAAAAATTCATAACTTCACCAATACTCGTCCCATTTGGATGAATCGAAATGCTACGGGTTTCTCATGACATCTAGTTTCTAATGGTCTCATCAATTTTCTAATTCCACACATACAGCTTGGCCAAATGTGGCCAAACGGAACCCGTTGCGTAACCCGGGTTATTCGGTTATCTACACACTCAATCTTTTCCACAAAAATTTATAATCCACTGCTATTCCTAGCTTAAACATCAACATACGTACAAAAACCGACTAAAACCTCCAAACTTCGTATCACCTTTTTAGTGTTCACCCAAAACTCTTTCTAACTTCACTTTTACTGTTTAAAATAACTAAAACACTAACTATCTACCAAGAACTAACTAAAACTTACCAAAAAATTTGAAGAACAAAGGGGAAAACAGTTGGTCGTTGGCTGCTGAAAGGGAAAGGAAGAGCTTCTCGTGCAGGAGATGAAGAAGAAGAAGAAAAGCAGGGGGGAAAATCCGTTCCTCCCCTTTGTTTTATCATTTTCTTTATATATATATATATATTATTTAATATAATTAATTATAATTACTATTTTGCCCTCAACTATAACTCTTTCGATAAATCTACTATACGGTCAGTGTTCGGATAAAATCTTAAAATTTCTCCTTCACCATTATTTTTGAAATAATCTTTTACCTAATGTTACAAGCTTTCTGCCCTCGATTCTGACTCGAGTTTCGCCGTTGACCGATACAAAATTTCGAAAAAAAATGAATTAATTGAAATTTTTCGAGTGTTACATTTCACCCTGTTTAAAAGAAATTTTGTCCATAAAATTTTGTTACATGAACAGTTATAGGTATTGGCTGATCATATCCTGCTGCCGCTCCCAAGTTGCCTCTTCTACGCTGTGGTTGCGCCATAAAACCTTCACCAGTGGAATCTCCTTATTGCGCAGAGTCTTCACTGCATAATCCAAAATCTTTACTGTCTTCTGTTCATACATCAATGTAGGTTGAACCTCTATGTCCTGCTCATCACAATATGCGAAGGATCTCGCATATATTTTTTCAACATAGACACGTGGAATACATTGTAAATTCCATCTATAGAGGCTGGTAGTTGTAACTAGTAAGTTGTCTTCCATATTCTTTTTGTAATAGGAAATGGTCCAACAAATTTTGGATTCAACTTGCCTCTTTTCTCAAATCTTACCACTCTTTTAAATGGCGAAACCCTTAGTAAGACTTCATCGCCCACATCAAATTCTAGCTCTCTTATCCGATGATCTGCATAACTCTTCTGTCGACTCTGAACTGTTAATATACGCTGTCAAATAAATGCAACTTTCTCTACTGTCTGCTGTAAAATATCTGGACCTATTAAACTCGCCTCACCAACTTCATCCCAATAAAGCGGGGACTTGCACTTTCTCCCGTAAAGGGCCTCGTATGGAGCCATACCTATCGTGGCCTGGAAACTGTTATTATAAGAAAATTCTACCAACAACAGATATCTGCTCCATGATCCTTGTAAATCCAGTACATAAGCTCGAAGCATATCCTCCAGCGTCTGAATAGTTCTCTTAAATTGTCCATCCGTCTGAGGATAAAACGCTGTGCCAAAACTGAGCTGCGTACCCATGGTCTTGTGAAAATTCTTCCAGAACTTCGATTTAAATCTAGGGTCCCTGTCTGATACAATCGAAGTTGGAACTCCGTGCAATCGTGAGGGAGTGTGCTGTGAATTCAAGTTTTTTTAATTTAAAACTTCATATTGTTGTTAGATTATGCTTAATAGGTTAGAATGTGATAAATTGGTGAGGAATTAAGTGAGTTTTGTTGAAGAACCGAAAATATGAAATTTTTGGATGAAGGGCAGATTCTATTTTTGGAGATTTTGACTTGGCTACGGTTAATCGTTTTAAATTCTCTTTTGGTATGTTAAACTAGCTTACTAATGGAGCGTTTAACTGTTGGAATAATGCGATTATGATAACCGACGTAAAAGTTATGTGCGTCGGAAGTATATGTCGGGTTTTGGATCGCGTCGATTTAGTGATCGATTTTGGTTAATTTGTGGTCCGTTAAGTTAATGATAGTGGTTTTGAGTATGAGTTAAGTGTTTAGACGAGTTTTGACGGGAATTGTTTTATGTTTAGGTTGAATAAGATTTTTGGGTGAAGTCGTTCACCGGGAACGCTTAAGACGCCAGGTAAGTAGTGCATGCATGTGTTTTACCAAGGTGGGCCTACACCGAGGAACATTAGAATTATGCAGTTTGATTGTGATGTGCGTGCGTATTGTTTGACATGCATCATGTTTTGAAAAGGGTACGAAAATGATTTTGAGCATGTTTTGAGTAAGTGGTAGTGAGACGCGTGGCAGTGGTACTGCGGATCCTGCTCAGAGAGTGGGCCACTGCGTAACCAACCGCGAATTCCTCCTTGGGGAGTGGGCTGATTGGGCCGTCACGCGGCGCGTATGTGTTGACAGTGAGAATGATGGACGGTGAGGATGATGGACGGTGGCACCGCGGATCTTGCTTAGGGAGTGGGCCAGTGCATCTACAGTAGCGGATCCTACGGGGTGGGCCAGTTGGCTGTCGCAAAATGTATGTGTGTTGTAACTGTGGCCTCGTTGCTAGGGAGACTGGGACGGTGGCGATGTTTCAGGGTGTAGCGTGGCGCGAGGTTCACCTTCACTGTGGTGTTGTTGCTGTGGCGTGGAGCGTATGTGTGGCTTGTGGGCCTCGTTGCTGGGGAGTCCGGGATGGTAGCGATACGTCAGGGTGTAGCATGGCGCGAGGTTCACCCTCACTTTGGCACGGCTGCACTACACGTCACAGTTTGTGACAACATGAGTGTAAGCGTAAAAATTGCATGTGATAGGATTGCATTGTCGGTTTTACTTTCATATCGCACTACTTGTTAAGCATTAGACTTATGTTGTGTGCTATATGGTGTAGGGGCAGAGATTTCCACTAGTGAGATTCGAGAGCCTAGTCTTGAGCATTATGGCAGTTGGTGGCGTGTGACCGAGGCATCATATGGCAGACTGTTAGAGCGACCCGACCCGTGGAGGTAGTGAGTTTTGGTGAGTTGTTTGAGGTTTTCCTTGTCGTATTTTGGGGACAATTTGATTTACATGATGTATAGTGTATAGATGTGGATTTTTCCTAGTTGTTGGGTGGTTTTGAGGACGCATGTATATGTTTTATATGTATGAACATTGTGTTGATCTATATTGTGGATTTTCTTCATCGATAGTTGTCAAATTTATTTCCTTCCACTCCTTTTTTTTTCCTTCGGTGATTTCTGAATGGATTTGGTTGATGTACTTTGGGAGTTTATGTGGTATAGGATTTGCAGGTTGGGGTCCGTAGGTATAGGTGTTACTCTACTGAATTTTCGAGAGAAAGGTGGAGTGTCAGGTAGTCAAACCTAGCGTGCGGGGCATGCGGGCAGACTGGTCGTGCGCACAGGGCGTGCTGATCAGGTCGAGGGTGCTTGCGGAGAGCGCATCATGGCTGCAGGGCACACCGGGTACGCATTACTACAAGCGCGCGCGGGTCGTGCTGCGCCGAGAGTTAATGCCCACGCGTGGACTTGTGGTGTGGAGGTAGGGCAAGCGGGGCACGCGGCGCTGAAGCCGGGTGCGTGAAGTGGGGGCGCCAAGATGGTGTGCGCGCGGCGCCAGGAAGGCGTGCTTGCAGCACTGAGGTGGAGATGTGTGCGTGCGGGGCACGCGGTGTCTAGCGGGGGTGGATGGCGCCATGTCGGGCGTGCGCGCAGGGCGCAAAGGGCCATGTCATGCCAGGGTCTGGCGTTTTGTCGAGGCTCGCGCGGGGGGTGTGGGGCGAGTGGTGCTGTTGTCGTGGCGCTCCCTGGGTACGCTTTGAGCGCGGGCGCAGAGCGTGTGACGCTGGGCTGTGAGCGCGTGATGGGGCGCGCAGCACCGAACTTAGGTGGTGCGCGGGGCGTGTGTCGGACTCTTTGCCAAAATTTGAAGTCTTGTCGTTTTTTTAAAAAAAAAAACTCCTTTAAATTGTATTTTTCCGTTGCATATTTTATCATAAGGATTTACGTGTTCTCTCTTCGGGGCGCGAGTCATTTTTGAATCGAGTCGAAAAAATTTTATACTTACAAATATTTTTTTGAATATAATTTGAAAACGAGAGTGGTGTTAAATTGAGTGAGTTTATGTTGAGTTTCTGGATGTCATAGCGTGAGATGTTTCATGTTGGGGTGCAACAGGTTGTGGTATCTGAGCAGTGAATGAATCGGGACAGGTAGGTCTTTGGGGCGTTACAGAATCTTTTCGAGGAAAGAGGAAATGATATGAATTAAGGTGCAACCAAGCCCAATCCCAAGAGAAAAAATTTATGTCAAGATATTGAAAGTCCAATTGTAATGCCTCGAGTTATTTGAACCCGATTCGCTATTTTGACTACTAACTATGTATCAACCCGATTTATCTAAACCTAAATTGGTACTAAATTATGTAAATTATACTTAGAAATTTGTGTAAAATTTTAAAATTTTATTTGTAGATTCAAAGCAACATTATTTAAAACATTTAAACACTCGCAGCAGAAAACTAACAATACTCGGAAATTCTGTCGTTAAAACCAAAACAACTTTCTTTAAAAATTTGGGCAGCATAACACTTAAATTTTTTAAAACAAAAACCACTTGCATTTTTCAAATCAATTAAAAACTACCATAAAAACAAATACTCATACAGTTTCAAAAGCAATATATACATCAAAAAGTGAATACTAAAACGTTTAAAAATCCAGCTTACACAAAAATGTCTCAAAATCTATACATACGCTCCATGGTTCAACCGCCCTAACAAATGGCCAGATCGTCGCATGAGCGTACTCCTGCAGCTATCTTTTAGTCCTGTATATGGTCTATGAACTCACTAGCTATCTCGTTGTCATCTAAATCACAAAATTCATCTATTAAACTAATGCTAAATAAGTAGAGCAATTAATGAAATGAAATAAAATAAAATGAAAACAATACATAAATTCTATATATGTAGTTTCTACATTCACATTTTGTTCTCATTTCTGTTCTCATTTTGTTACATGATTTGATCCTTATACTAGATGGGAAGCGAATCTGTTTTCCCAAATCATCAATTCTCATGCTCATTTGAGAGGTGAATTACTTCTGTAAAAGAATCTACTCAATAGTTTTCTATTAATTGATCTGATTCTCATATTAAACGGAAAATAGATTACTTTTCCCAAATCATCACATTCTCATGCTCATTTGAGGGGCGAATGAATTCTCTCAAAGAAATTACTCAATCATCATCATCTATCGTTTCGTGTCAGTTCATTTCGTAAACATGTAAATTCATTTTCGTGTCATTTTCATATTCTTTTAAATCATGATGCATGACATACATAACATGAAATAAATATACAACGCGCCCTACTATTTTGTGATGTAGGTCCGAATGCAACATGCATACTACACTTATCTGACTCCTTAGTCGATTATACATTCGAACCTTTAAATATGTGAAACCCAAAGACCTAAAACATAACCAATAAATTTCAAATTCTAAAACAACCAATAATTTGAACATATCACTCAAAATTCATAAAACAAGGGAAATCCAACATGTTGAGTAACTTATGCACTATTCTCATAAACCCAAAATTGACACATTACTCATCAAACTTCAAACTCATAACTAATGCAATGCTTGACGGAATTCGATGATTCAATAGGTAATAGAAACCTTAGAATGACTGCTTTCAATTGTTGAAATTCATTTCTCAAATCAACAAAATTGGTTCAACCAATTTCATCAATTCCCGAAACTGCCCTGCTTCAAATCCAAATTCCTCGATTTTTATCAAACACCAGCCAAGTTAAAAAATTCACAACAATTCCAATTCAAATCCAAATTTGATGATTTCAGTGGCTATAAAAACCTTAGGATGTCCACTTTCTAATACTGAAATCCATTTAACAAACAAAAACAATCAGCTCAACTGAAATCAGACAAACCAGAAACTATTCTGTTTCTATCCCAATTTTTCAGATTTTTTTTCAGATTTCGAAATTTCATCCAATCTTAACTTGCTTCTAATAAAATCCATCAATTCATAGTTATAGCTTAAATAAATATTCAAAAATGGAAGAAATCAGCACCAAACAAATTTTTGGATTACCAATTAGGGTTTATTAAACCCAAAAACAAATTTCTTCAATCTTCCAATAAACACATGTAAACCCTAACAAATTCTCAATTTACCTTAAAAATTGCTGAGAGCTTGAGAGGAAAAAAATGGAAGTTTTAGAGTGAAAAGAAAATATCACAAAGGGAGAAGAGAGAGTTTCGACGTAAGTGAGAGTGGGTTTTGAAAGAAATGCAATATTTACATTGATAACTAATAATTACCTAGGGAGGTGGCACAATTTTACTAAACCACCTCACCTGTCAACATTTTCCTTCACACCATCACTCTCTCACTCTCTCTATTACTTCAGAAGAAAACTCAAATCCCACGAATGATATTTTCAAGAAAAACAAATTCTTTAACCAATCAACCCCATCTTTGACTTTTCTTTCATCACTTCACTTCATCTCCTTTTTATTCTTTCTTCCATTGTTACTTCTATCAACTTAAATTACTATATTTACCTTAGATTTAATTTTTTTCTTTTTTTTTTTTTCAACTACTAATTTCATCAACTTACACAAAATAACTAACAATTAATAACATCAATTATGAGACATTCCTAAACTTAGGTGATAATTATTTCGAGTGTTACACCAATGACAATATCAAAAATCAAGAAAATGCTTGAATACATGAATTAATTTTGAAAATTAAAAAGAGAGTGTCTTCCCATAAATTAATAATTATGTTAAGTGTTGAAGAATAATACATTGTAGGAAAGATTTGTCAAAGATACTTAAAAGATCTTGTGGCGAAAGTGTGGAGTGCACATGCAAGGCCAAAGATATGTGCCCATGCACATGCAAATCACATTCAAATCCATTTAAATTCGTGATTCAACTTGATCTTTAAGGATCAACGAATTTCTTTTTATTTTAGTTGAGTTTTTATTTTTAATTTAGTTTTTATTTTAAAAAATTTAGAAATAACATTTATTTAGGGATATTTAAATATTTTTTGAAGCCTATTTAAAGGCTTGAACTTTTCTGTCAAAGATAGACATGATTTTTTTTAGAGTTTTCTTTGAAAGAATTTTCTCTTTAGTTCTTTGTGAAAAACTAGATTTTCTTTAAATCAAACCTAAAAGATTAACTTAATAGCTTTGATTCTAACTACAAGGTCAAACTCTTTTCTTTGATAACTTTGGTTTCGTCGACAGGGATCAAATTCTCATATTTGATTTAAAGGCGATCCTAAGTTTTTAATTCCACATTGTTGAAAGGTCTTTGGTTTTTCATACCTGTGGTTCTCATCAACAGAGAACTCGAATATCACAACCTAATATCTTGTTGAGTTCTTCCTCATAATAAACATCTTCATGAATTGTCGCATCTATCCAGAAGGTGACATGAGATCGATCTAGAGTAAATTTCCACAACCATTGATATGTGGAAGACATTATGCACATAGCTCTATTGGAGTGGTAAATATAACATGTACCCCATAGTACCAATCAACTTGATAATCTGGAATGACCTAATATATGTCCAAGCCAACTAGCCCTTCACATTGAAATGGCCAACAACTCTACTTCTTGGTCGAACTTGTAGAAAGACAAAATCATTAATCTCAAACACAACCTATCTCTACATGAAATTTGTATAACTCTTTTATCGACTTTGGACTGACGTCGATCAATCTTTTAATAAGTTGAACCTTCTTAGTTGTCTCTTGAATTAAATTTGACCAAAGAGTCACCCTCTCCTTAGCCTTAGCCTAACACAAAGGCGATCGACACACCCTCCCATAAAAAGTCCCATATGATGATAATTCAATATTAGTTTAGTAACTATTATTATATACAAATTCCACCAACAACAAGTGATTCACCCAACTATCTAGGAAAGCTATAATGTAAGATTTCAACATATACTCAACGATTTGGATTGTACGCTCAGACTAACAAACTTTTTCAAGATGGTGTGTTGTGCCTAAATTACTGTAGCGACCCGAAAACCTTCATGGTTTGTGGTACGCTCACTACCACTACTCCCACAAACACGCTCAGAAAATTCGAGTAAAAATTTAAAAAACTTCATTTATCAAATTTAAAACGACTTTTTTGAAAATGTTTGAAATCGTCACAGCGGAAGACGTGGTTTAAAATCAGTTTAAATAAAATTTGAGTTTTCAAACACTAAAAGACATTTTTGGTCGACCCTTGTAAACACTGGTCGACACTTTCATCTATTGTTTTTTACTACTAGTCGACACTTGCATGCACCGATTGACACTACGTTTCTCTTTGTTCGCGTCGGTCGATCCCTGAGGTCGACACTCCCGTCCATTTTATACTACCGGTCGACACTTGCATGCACCGGTCGACACTACGTTTCTCTCTATCCACGTCGGTTAATCCTTGCGGTCGACACCTACAGAGTTTGGTCGACCCTCTTACGTGCAGGTCGACACTCTGTACGCATTTTCCCACTAAGCGGTCGACACCTTCTAAATACTGGTTGACACTTACTAGGCTTGGTCGACCACTCAGCCTATAGGTCGACACGTCTTTCACTAAAATCTTGCCTACAAACCTTAATTTTTCAAAAAAACCACCAAAGTTCAACTCAACGATAAAACAACAAAATGTACACTTTTCCATCAACTAAAAATCATATTTACATAGAAAAACGACTACTAAAAGTTGAAATCTATCTATACATCCACATGACTCCAATCGACTCATAACAACTCAGAAAGACTCAAAACAGTTTCAACAAAACTCAAATAAACTAACTGTCTCATATACCCCCGCTCTGGTCAAAACGCCCCAACAGCCGGTCGTACCGTCAACGAGCGCACTCCTCCAATAGCCTCGTAGTCTTGGGCACACTCTGAGTACTCACCAGCTATAGCGTCGTCACCTACATCACAGAATTCATCTATTAGCCTAATGCTAAGTAAGTAATGTATAAAAACATAACACTGTAAACAAATACTTCCTAACATATGCAGTTTCTACACACCTCGCAGTCCACCTCTCGAGACAAGGTTAACCTCGATCTAGTAAAGTGACACACTTCACGGTTCACCTCTCGGGACAAGGCCACCATGTAAAGCTGGGAAAGAAGTGATACACCTCGCAGTCCACCTCTAGGGACAATACCACTCAACCTCACCTTTATTATCTTCTTATGTATCTTCTCATCTTGTCAATCTCATCTCATCCTACTATTTCATTCCGTAAAAACATGGAATTCATTTTTGTTTCGTTCTCGTATTTAAAACCATGATGCATAATCATGAAAGCATAACGTAAAATAGACGTGCATGCATCCTAACGAACTGTGATATAGGCCCGAAAGCAAAACACCTACTACACTACTTACCTGACATTCTAGCAATTCGTACTCCGTATACGGCTCGCTAACTTGAGAACCTATAAAACCACACACCCATTAATTCTACTTCGTCCAACTCATAAAACTCTAACAACTAATTTAACTAAATCCAAAATCCAACTTTATTTTCGACTACCCTACGAAAATTCATAACTGTCACAATACTCGTCTGATTTGGGCGATTCGAAATGTTACAGACCCCTGAGCACGTCTAATTTGTAATGGTGTAATTAAATTCTTAATTCAACACCTACAGCTTGGCTGAATGTAGCCGAATAGAAACTGTTCTCTAATCCGAGTATTTGGTTATCCAAACGCTCAATGTTCTCCGTAAAATCCCGTAATCTACTCCTACTTCCAGTTTAAACACCAACATATGGATAAAAATCAACTCTAACTTAAAATTACGGTATCTCCCTCCTAGGTTTTTACCAAAATACCTAATACCCTCACTAGTTTCATTTTTGTCGCTAAAAACAACTAAAGAACTAATTATCTACTCGAAAACTAACTGAAATATACCTTAGATTTGAAGAAGTGAAGAGGAACTAAGAAGATCATCGTTGGAATGGAGAACTTGCTGAAGAAGAGGGTTTCTCGGGTAGGAGAGGGAAAGAAAACGTAGAGAGAGGGGGCTTTCTAGCTCCTTCTCTCTTTTCTTTAATTAAAATTATATTATTTCATATAATTAATACTAATTATTATTTCCCTCTCAACCCTTAACCATCTAATAAATCTGTTATTCGGTTCGATTCTGGTTGGTTTCTTAAAATTTTCTCTTTCCCATTAGTCTCAAAATAATGTTCTACCTAACCGGCTAAATTTTTCGCCTTTAATTCTGACTAGAATTCTGCCAATTACAATTACGTAAATCCAAAAATTAATTTAGCAAAAAATTTTCGAGCGTTACATTCCACCTTCCTTAAACAAAATTTTGTTCTCAAAATTTGATTAACTGAACAACTCTGGATATCGGCTTATCATGTCCTTCTTCCACAATATGGTTGCTCCATAATACCTTCACTAGTGGAATCTCCTTGTTGCGTAAAATCTTCACTGCATAATCCAGAATTTCCACTGGCTCCTTCTCGTAAGTCAATGTTTGTTGGATCTATATGTTCTGCCGCTCCACAACATGAAAGAATCTCGTATACACTTTCTCAACATGGACACGTGGAACACATTGTGGATCCCATCCATTGAGGCTGGTAGTTGTAGCTGGTAAGCTGTCTTCCCTATTCTCTTTGTAATAAGAAACAATCCAATGTACCTAGGGTTTAACTTGCCTCTTTTTCCGAATCTTACAACTCCTTTGAATGGAAAGATCCTCAAGAAGACTTTATCGTTCACTTCAAATTCTAGCTCCTTCCTCCGACGATTGGCATAACTCTTCTTTGAGCTGTTAATATCCGCTGTCTAATAAATGTAACTTTTTCTACAGTTTGTTCCAAAATATCTGGACCAATCAATCGTATTTTGCCGACTTTGTCCCAACATAACGGAGATCTACACTTTCTCCCATACAGTGCATCGTATGGAGTCATACCTATCGTAGCCTGAAAGCTGTTATTATAAGAAAACTCCACCAAAGGTAGGTATTTACTTCATGAACCTTGGAACTCCAGTATACAAGCTTGAATCGTATCCTCCAGTGTCTGAATGGTTCTCTCGGATTGACCGTCCGTCTGAGGATGAAATGCCGTACTAAAATTGAGGTGCGTACCCATGGCTTTGTGCAAAATCTTCCAAAACTTCGATGTAAATCTAGGGTCTCTGTCTGATACAATCGAAGTTGGAACTCCATACAATTGTACGTTCTCTTGAATATATAGCTCGGTGAATTAGTCCATAGAGCACGTCATCTTCACTGGCAGAAAATTGGTTGACTTGGTTAACCGATCCACAATCACCCATATGCCATCATAACCTTTTGTTGTCCGAGGCAACTCAACAACAAAGTCCGTCGATATTTGCTCAAACTTTCACTCAGGAATGGGCCATGGTTGAAGCTTTCCTGCTGGCCTCTGGTGTTCAACCTTAATCTGCTGGTAAATCAAACACATCTCTATGTATTTTGTCATAGTCCTGTTCATATTAGGCCACCAGTAATGCGGCTTAAAATCTCTGTACATCTTGGTATTTCCTGGATGCACAGAAAATTTAGAAGAGTGAGCTTAAGATAATATCTCCGTTTGTAGCTCTTCATTATTCGGAACGAACTATCTATTCTGAAAATTTAGAATTTCGTCGTCAGAATAACTAAACTCCGACCTGTCGTTAGAAGCCATGCTTGATTCAATTTTCTTGCAGTCAGCGTTGTTCTTCTGGGCCTGCTTAATCTTCTCCAAAATAGTAGGCTGTAGAGACATAGCTGACAACATGGCCGACACGTTTGACATTACCTCTAAGTTGAACTTTTGAAACTTTGTATCCAAAGCTAATGGCATGTCTGAAGTAATAGCTGAAGTGGATGCCGTCACTCTACTCAATGCATCGACCACTACGTTTGCCTTATCGGGGTGGTATTTAATCTTGAAGTCATAGTCCTTGACGATCACTAACCACCGCCACTGCCTCATATTTTACTCTTTCTGAGTGAAAATATACTTCAGACTTTTGTGGTATGAATATATTTCGCACGGCTGTCCATACAGATAATGCCTCCAAATTTTCAGTGCAAAACCTACTGTGGCTAACTCCAAGTCGTGTGTCGGGTAGTTCTGCTCGTAGGTCTTCAATTGCCTAGAGGCATAGGCTACTACCTTCCCTTCCTACATCAGCACACATCCATGACTTACCTTGGAAGCATCACAATAAATACTAAATCTTTCGTCCTCAGCAAGAAGCGTCAAAATCGGAGCAGTAGTTAATTTCTACTTCAATATCTGGAAACTGTGTTCGCAATCTTCAAACCACAGATACTTTACATTTTTCCTCGTCAGACGGGTCAGAGACGTTGCAATCTTTTAAAATCCTTCAATAAATCTTCTATAATAACCTGCTAACCCCGAGGAAACTCCGTATTTTAGTGACATTCTTCGGTTGTGGCCACTCCTTAACTGCCTCAATCTTTGCTAGATCAACAGATATGCCATTGCTCAAGATGACATGTCCCAGAAAATGGATTCTATCCAGCCAAAACTCACACTTAGAAAACTTTGCATAAAGTTTGTGTCGCTTCAAAGTCTCTAAGACCAACCTCAAGTCCTCTTTATGATCCTACTCACTACGAGAGTACACCAATATATCATTGATAAACACTATGACGAATTTATCAAGATTATCATGGAATACTCTATTCATTAGATCCATAAAAGCGGCTGGAGCATTCGTCAATCCGAAAGACATCACTAAGACTTCATAATGTCCATACCGTAACCGAAAAGCCATCTTTGGAATATCTTCTGACTTGACCTTTAGTTGGTAATAGCCCGATCTCACGTCGATATTTAAAAACACTCATGTACCCTGGAGTTGATCAAATAGATCATCTATTCTTGGCAAATGGTACTTGTTCTTAATCGTGAGCTTATTCAACTCCCTGTAGTTGATGCACATCTGTAACGATCCATCCTTCTTCTTGACGAAAAGGATCGGCGCACCCCACGGCGAAAAGCTGGCGCATATAAATACTTTCTCCACCAACTCTTCTAATTGTTTCTTTAACTCCTTCAGCTCCGTTGGTGCCAATCTATAAGGATTCTTTGACACTAGTTCAGCTCCTGGATATACGTCTATAGCAAACTCTATTTCTCGATTCGGAGGCAAATCGGGTAAATCATCTAGAAAAACTTCAAGGGAGTCTTGAACAATCAAAACATCCTGCGACCTTAAATTTCTTAGAATTTGCATACCTATAATACTGGCGAGAAACCAAAAGACTCACCAATCAATACTTAACGAGCACTGACAGGAGCCATGACAGATATCTTTTGGGCATTACTCGCGGCTTGAAAGGTGTGCTTCTCACCATCTTGGGAAAACTCACTGCCCCCGTCCTGCAGTTGATTGTAGTGTAGTGCTTGAACAGCCAATCCATTCTCAATATCACATCATATCAAGTTATGCCAATAATTATGAGATTGGCTAATAAATTTTTGTTTCTCACCAACACTACACTATCTCATAAAACTTGATTAGAATGTATACGCCCACCAAAAGGCAACATCACTTTATAACTACAGTCCGTTGTTATAGGTCATACATCTAGCTTGACCGCAAACGTAGTTGCAATAAACGAGTGCGTTGCACTGGAATCAATCAATGTATAAATAAGTACAGAATTTATCAGTATGGTACCTGACACTACAGCTGACTGGTCATCATCGCCTGACTTGATCATGGCGAATACCTTCGATGTTGTGTGCGTCAGACCTTTCTTTAGAGCTGGGCAATCTCTGCTGACATGGGCCACCTCATTGCAATTGAAACACTGAGTCACTCTAGGCTTCGAGCGATCTCTAGCTAAATGTCCAGCTTCATTGCAATTGTAGCACTTTCCCGAGTTCAGTCTGCATTTGCCCGGGTGATATCTCAAGCACTTAGGGCACTGAGGGTACTGAATCGACTCTTGAGGCCTGTTGCTACTGCCCTGGCTGCTTGAACTTTCGCTGAACCTCTTAGTGCCCCTCTATTGCTACTGCTGGTAGGCACTTCTACTTTGTTGTGGGGGCAACTTTGTTGAAAAATCTCTTGGAAGCTTCTTGCTGCTTAACACATTTCCTTTCAGCTTCTTACACCTCTAGTGTCTTTGCCACCACTTTTGAATGCGGCACTTCTTGAGTTCCTGCTATCTTTACCCTCTTGTATATCTCCGGCTTTAATCCCTGTATGAACTGAAGCACCTTATCCTCATTCTGGCCACCAAATTGCTGGCAAATCAAGACAAGGACTCAAATTGTTGGTCGTACTCGGTTACCGATCTGGTTTGTTTCAACTGTAAGAACTTCATTCTCTTAGCTACCTGCACCGTACTGTTGAAATACTTATCATAAAAGGCATTTTTAAACTTCTCTCATGTCATGTGTTGTGCATCGATGGTGGTCTCCAGAGACTCCCACCAAAACCTGGCGTCTTTCTCTAGATAAAATGTGGCTAGCGAGACCTTGTCCTCCTCGTCTACCTTCGCATACTTGAACATACTTTTCATGGTACAGACCCACTGCTTTGCAGCTGTTAGATCCGATGACTGTCCTTCAAACATAGGTGGTCGTAACCTCCAAAATCTGGCACCTGACTGATCATTGCTAGAGCTATAGTCTGGAATCTAGATTGTTGGTGGGCTTCTAAAACTCAACGATAGAAAAATTAGGGTCAAGAACAGATGACTAGGTAAGAGAGAGGATATCTAGAACTAGAAATAGTTTAAAGATTTGTACTAGAGTATACAACCACGATGAACAGAGAGCATTCTAAATTCGACAGGTTTAGGGCAAAATGAGAGAATTTGAGGAAGGATATAATGAAAATACGATGAAATGATGACCAAATGGTAGAATAATGAAAAATAAAAAGAATATCAGTAGAATCTTGAAAGAAAATACGAACTACCAATTCAAGAGTTTATTTTCTTCTTACTAAAAGGTGAAATGAAGACTTATTATTGATTATACTCGAAGAGAGTAGACGAACCCGCCAATATCCTCCACAAACAAGCTCACCAACTCAATTGATAAGGAAAAGAAACCTCAAGAAGTTAACTTCAAAAGAACAATACAAAAAACTCTATTCTTCTACTCAATATCCAAAAACAAAATTGTCTTTCCAAATAATCTCAACCTGATGTGCTTCAACCTATGGCAACGTGTAGGGCAACACAAGCACCAGATAACATCGAATTTTTAATTGATAATCACCAATGATCCCTAGATTCCAAGAGGCACAAATAATGCAATTTAGATCCAAATATTCTGAAATTTTAACAAGTTCTTATCTCACACGTGAAAGAGACACCCTTGAAATTTCAAGTACAAATTTGTAGCGGTTTAAAAGATATGCACAAAACAATCAGGCTTGCTCAATCTACCCCGGAATACTACTAGGTTGGCGGAGAGAGGGCTAACTTCTGAGCAGCACAACTTTGGTTATTTAACTCCAAATGCTTTGTCATTTTAACACAATCTATCTTGGGATGTGGTTAAAAGACCCTGAAAATTGATTCACCGTGGGTGGAAAGTTATGCAAATAGGAAAGGCTAATGGTTAGGCAGGTGATAAAACTGAACCTCTCGGGTTTGTGGCTCTTCAACAATGGAAGAACACTCTAGCTCGCAAAGAACAGAGTTTATACTCTTTTGCTATGTATACTACCCTCAAAGAAGGAAGTGAAAAAAGTAACAATAAGAGCTTCCAAGGTGCCCACAAACGTGGAAGATAATGACACCTAAAGCGCTCAGATAACACTCACCAGCTGCCAACGGTTTTGAAGCTCGAGAGACTCGGTTTTGGGAAGCAAGTTTCAGCTATTCAATCATTCAAAATTGGCTGCTACAACAGCTAAGATATGGTTAAATACCTCCCCTATTTTATAATTAGGGTTCAGCGCATAAACACGAGAAGAAGTCTCTAGAAGGAGGCTTACCATTCAGCCACCACATCGACCAAGTACAAGTTTTCTCTCCAAAGATCACTTGTACTGATGAGAACCACATGTATATCAAACCTGAGACCCTTCAACAATGGGGAATAGAAACTCAGGAATGCTTTTGAAATCACGTGTAAGGAACTTGACCCCAATTAAATCTTGCTGATGGAACCAAAGTTATCAAACAAGAAGCTTAACCCGTAAGTGAACTTGTTGTTAGAACCAAAGATATCAAGTTGATCTTTCAAGTTTTAACTTGAAGAAAATATAGTTCTTCACAAAGAATCAAAGAGAAAATTCTCACAAAGAGTAAACTCAAAATCGTGTATATTGATTGTTTAATGCTGTAGAGTTTATGCCTTTAAATAGGCTACAAAATATCTTAATTTAAAAATTAAGAAACATCTAAAGATTAGGAAATGTTTAAAAATTATGAAACTTAACAAATTTATAAAAGAAAATAAAGGGGAATTAGGTAACTAAGTAAAAGGAAACTTTGACCACTAAATCTTCAAGTATCTTCGGCTTTGCTTTCCTCCCAGGCAGTCTCTTCAATACTTAACAAATTTATTAATTAAATCTTGTGTTGAAAAAAGTCTTTCTCTTGGATTTCTAGAGTCAACCCATGTAAGGCTTCATGCATTTTCTTGATTTTTGATCTTGTCATTAGGCCTTCAATATCTTGACATGGGTCTTTAACTTTGGGTTTGACATTGGTTGCACCTTGATTCACATCATTCCCTCCATACTCGAAAAGATTCATCCTCGAATCCCCTGCATCATATAAAGATAAGTAACTAACATTAGTAGCACTTATATTACCATATTCACTAGGTAAATCAATCTTATAAGCGTTGTCATTAATGCGTTCCAACACTTGGAAGCAACCATCTCCTCGAGGTTGCAACTTGTTCTTTCTTTTATTGACAAATCTTTCTTTCCTTAAGTGAATCCAGACCCAATCTCCGGGCTTGAAAATAACTTTCACTCCGTGCTTGTTTGCTTGACTTGCATAATGTTCATTATCTTACCATTGTATGTAGTTCTCTAACAAATTTGGCTCTTTTCTTTCTATCAAAATTAGCAAACTCGTTAGTAAGCAAAGATAACATATCTATTGGAGTGGATAAAAATCATAAATAATTCCAAATGGAAGATGTAGTAGAATGAACAACCTTATTATATGCAAACTCAACATGTGGTAAACACTTCTCCCATGTCTTAAGTTCTTAGAAATAATGGCTCTTAACAAAGTAGAAAGTGTTCTATTTACTACTTCGGTTTGTCCATCAACTTGAGGGTATGCTACTGTTGAGAAAAAAAGTTTCGTGCCTAACATATTGCACAAAGTTCTCCAAAAGTGACTCAAAAACTTAACATCTTGATCACTCACAATAGTTTTAGGTAAGCCATGTAACCGCACAATCTCTTTAAAGAATAAATTCGCAACATGTGTAGCATCATTAGTTTTTGAAGATGCAATAAAATGTGTCATCTTACTAAACCTATCAACAACAACAACAAAAATACTATCATTTCCACTTTGAGTTTTCGGCAAACCTATAACGAAATCCATAGAAATATCAATTCAAGGTTGAGTAGATATTGGGAGAGTAGTATACATTCCGTGAGGTTTGATCTTTGATTTAGTTTTTCTACATTTTAATTGCACATCATGTCTCATCTTAGGCCAATAAAAATGTTCACATAGAACGTCCAAAGTTTTGCTGACTCCGAATGTCTCATTAATCCACCTCCATGAGTTTCTCTAACAAACAATTCTCTCAATGAACACTTAGGAATACAAAACTTATCTTTCTTAAATAGATAACCGTCATGCCTATAATAGTCACCATATACAACATTTTTGCATAATTTTCAAACTTTAATAAAATCTGAATCTACTTCATATAATTCTTTAATAAGTTTAAATCCAAGCAATTTAGATTGTAAGGAAGTTAGAAATACATACCTTCGAAACAACGCATCGGCCACTACATTTTCCTTACCTTTATTATATTTGATCATGTATAGAGATGTTTCAATGAATTCTATCCATTTGGCATGCCTTTTGTGTAGTTTACCTTGCGACTTCAAGTGCTTACAGCTTTCATGATCAGAATGAATAATGAATTCTTTTGGCCACAAATAATATTGCCATGTTTGAAGTGCTCGAACTAAGGCATAGAATTTCTTGTCATATGTGGGGTAGTTCAAAGCTGCTCCATTAAACTTCTTGCTAAAGTAAGCAATAGGCTTAGAATCCTGCATTAAAACACCACCAATACCTTTTCCCGACGCATCACATTCAATCTCAAAAGCTTTATTAAAATTAGGTAAAACAGGTAATGGTGCATTTGTAAGTTTACCTTTTAGGAGATTAAAAACTTGTTCATATATTTCAGTCTACTTAAATTCAACATTCTTCTTTACAAGATCATTTAAGTGAGCCGCAATAGTGCTAAAATCTTTAACAAACCTCCTGTAAAAGCTTGCTAATCCATGAAAACTTCTTACCTCATTAGCTTCCGATGTGGGGAGACTGGCCACTTTGTTAGAGACTGTCCGAAGCCAGGCAGAAACCAGAAGAGAATGATGTCAAGGATTTTTGCCTTCATAGAGTCTGACGAGGAAGAAGGCGATGTGTAGCATTCAGTGATCACAGGTACAATTTTGATTGCTGGTGTATCTGTGTTTACGTTAGTTGATACGGGTGCTACGCATTCTTTTGTTTCAACTGCCTGCATAGTTAGAGTTAATTTACTGCCAAGTTCAACTGGTTGCTTTTATAGTGTGATGTTACCATTGAGAGAACATTTACACTCAGAGCAACTAGTTCAAGGCAATATTATTTCAAGGAAATAATACTCTTTATGCCAGTTTGATTGTAATGGACATGAAGGGTTATGACATTATTTTGGGAATGGATTGGCTATATCGCCATTATGCTACCATCGACTGCAGAACGAGAATTGTGTCTTTCCAGCCTCTAGGTAAAGAAAAGTTTATTTTTCAAGCGATAAAAAGGGCCAGCAAGATGCCTGTTTCGTATTCCATGTTGGACTGTGAGAAGTTCAAGGATGGACGCTCAGTTGATTTAGTCAATGTGATCGACATGCGGGTGTTCAGTGAAGTGAAGTTGAAGGATATTCCAGTTGTTCGAGAATTTCCAGAAGTTTTTCTCGACGATCTTCTAGGGTTACCTCCGGACCGGGAAATCAAATTTGTGATCGACGTGTATCCAAGAGTTGAGCCTGTGTCAAAGAATCCATATAGACTGGCGCCTACTGAATTGAAGGAACTGAAGTCTCAATTAGAAGAATTGGTGAGCAAGAGCTTTTCTCGACTGAGTTTTTCTCCTTGGGGTGCTCCTGTTCTGTTTGTAAAGAAAAAGGATTGGACACTCAGAATGTGCATCAATTATCAAGAATTGAACAAGCTTACAATAAAGAACAAGTATCCATTGCCTCGGATAGATGATTTGTTTGATCAACTACAGGGTGCCCGAGTTTTCTCAAAGATCCACCTACGCTCGGGTTATTATTAGCTGAAAGTTAGAGCTAAAGATGTTTTGAAAACTGCATTTCATACTAGGTATGGGCATTTTGAATTCTTAGTAATGTCTTTCGGACTCATAAATGCGCTTACAGCCTTCATGGATTTGATAAACTGTGTCTTCCGGGAATACTTAGACAAGTTTTTCATCGTCTTTATCGACGATATCTTGGTATATTCGCAAACGGAAGAGGATCATAAGGAGCATATAAGAATTATTCTATCAACTTTGAGGCAGCATAAATTGTATGTGAAGCTGTCAAAATGCAATTTCTGGCTGGACATAATTCATTTTCTAGGCCATGTGGTTTTAAAAGAAGGAATTTCGGTTGATTTAGCTAAAATACAAGCTGTTAGAGACTGACAACAACCAAGAAATGTGAGAGATATATGTGGTTTTCTTTGATTGGCCGGATACTATCAGAAATTCATCAAGGGATTTTCAAGTATTGTGGTGCCTCTATCTCGATTGACGAGAAAAAATGTAAAGTTTGTTTGATCGGCAGACTGTGAAAAAAGCTTCTAGCAGCTAAAGCAGAAGTTGACTACCGCACCTGTCTTGACATTGCCAGTTGAAGGTGACAAGTTTAGCATATACTGTGATGCATCTAAAACTGGATTAGGATGCGTACTAATGCAAGAAGGGAAAGCAATTGCGTATGCTTCACGACAATTAAATACGTATGAACAGAACTATCCAACTCACAATCTTGAGCTAGCATCGGTTGTCTTCACATTGAAAATATGGAGACATTATTTATATGGACAACAATGCGGGGTATTTTCGAATCATAAGAGCCTGAAATATTTGTTTACGCAGAAAGAGCTGAATATGCGACATAGAAGATGGTTAGAATTTGTCAAGGATTATGATTTTGAAATCAAATACCACCCAGGAAAAGCGAACAAAGTAGCCGATGCCTTGAGCAGATGCCTACAATGAGCCAATCTTCAGTTTCATTGTTACAGGTATCACTACAATCTGAAATTTCCAGGTTTAATATGGAGATTGTGTCAGACTTGTCGGCCATGCTTACTGCCATTTTGGTGAAACCGACAATTTTGGATAGAATTCGAGAAGCTCAGCAGAAAGATCATGATAGTGAAAGATTCAGATTGAGCATGATATCTAATTATTCGTTTGATTTCAACCAGTCTGACGATGGCACATTAAAATTCAGAAACAGATGGTACGTGCCTAATGATGAGGATTTGAAGAAAGAGATCTTATCAGAAGCTCACTCATCGACTTTCTCTGTACATCCCGGTAGCACAAAGATGTATAGAGACCTGAAACACCACTTCTGGTGGCCTAACATGAAAAAGGAAATTGCTAGGTACATGAAAACCTGTTTAATTTGTCAACAGGTCAAAGTAGAGCACCAAAGGCAAGTTGGAACTTTACAGCCTCTACCAATTCCAGAATGGAAATGAGAGCAAATTTTAATGGATTTTATTGTTGGACTTCCCAAAACTACGAGAGGGTACGATGGAATTTAGGTTATAATAGATTTTCTGCAAACTCCGCCTTTTTCTACTAGTCAAGATGTCGTATTCCACGAATCAACTTGCAGAGCCATATGTTCAAGAAATTGTCAAACTACACGGGGTTTCTATTTCAATTGTTTCAGACACAGAGATCTGAGGTTTACTTCAAAATTTTAGAAAAGTCTGCATAAAGCTATGGGAACTCAGTTGAATTTCAGCACAGCATTTCATCCACAGACAGATGGCCAGACAGAAAGAACGAACGAAATTCTGGAGGATATGCTTATAGCTTGTGTTAGAATTTCAAGGTACGTGGAGTAAATACTTGTCATTAATCCATTTCTCCTACAATAATAGCTATCAGGCTACCATTGGTATGGCTTCGTACAAAGCACTTTATAGACGGAAATGCAGATCTCCTCTGTATTGGGATGAAGTGGGTGAAGCTAGCTTATATGGACTCAATATTCTCTAGCAAACTAGAGAAGATTTCCATTATCAGACAGAGAATAGAGGTAGCTCAAAGTCGACAAAAGTGCTACACTGATAACAGACAAATAAAATTGGAGTTTTAGGAGGGCGATGAGGTATTCCTGAAGATTTCTCCATTCAAAGGAGTAATGCGTTTCGGAAGGAAAGGAAAACTTAGTCCTCATTACGTGGGACCTTTCCCCATTGTCTACAGGTTACAACTTCTGGCAACTATAGAAAGCATCCACAATGTATTTCACGTATCATGGTCAGAAAGTGTGTACGTGATCCATCTTACGTCATAGAAACAATAGACATTGAAGTTCAACCAACACTGACATATGAAGAGAAACAAGTGAGGATTCTAGTGTTTTCGATTAAAGTGCTACGCAACAAGGAAATTCCACTGGTCAAGGTTCTGTGGCGGAATCACGGAGTGGAGAAACCACGTGGGAAAGACAACAAGATATGATGAGTAGATATCCTAAACTCTTGGTTAATCAAATTTTAGGGACAAAATTTTGTTTAAGGAGGGTGGAATGTAACACCCGAAACTTTTGTACATTTTGTCCCAATAATATTCGATGAATTATTTTAAAACAATAGATGGAAACAACAAGGGAAGAAATGAGAATTAGCAAAAGAGAAAAGAAAAATAAATAAGTGAAAAGAAGAAATAAAAAGAGTGAAAAATGTTGGAAATTAGAAATAAAGTCAATTTTTATGAAATTAAAAGTTATGTGTAAATTAAGTAAATAGGTTAAAGTTAAACCTTATTAAATATAAAAAAAACCCACAACCTTCTCTTCCATTCCCATGATTTCTTCAGCAGCTGCCTACTCTCTTCTCTTAGTTTTTATTTAGCCGAGACTTGCTCATTTCAAGAGATTAAGGTATAGTTTAAATTAAGCTTGAGTTTTTCATGCAAAAGTGCATGTTTTTGTGATATTAGTGGAGAGTTTTTAGCATGGGTTTTGGATCTCCGAAAATTCAAAGTTAGGGTTAGTGTTTCTTCTTCTTTTGGATGTTTCAACTTAAGTTTAAAGGTTCTAAAGATCTTAGATGGAGTAAAATTGAAGATCATGCATAATGGAAGTGAAAATTATAGGTGAGTTTGAATTTTATGAAAAACAGAATAGATTCTGTTCTTGCAATGTTCGGCCTAGTTATTGGTTTTCTTTTAGAAAGTGGCTTGTGCCATT
>CM039520.1:14395727-14426838 GCA_022433055.1 Begonia peltatifolia | reverse complement strand
TTGGATTTAACGATTGTCCTTCAAATGTCGGAGGTTGCAACCTCCGAAATCTCTCACCACCCTGATTGTTCGCAGAACTGGAACTTGAATTTCCATGCCCTTCTTTGTTCAACAATACTCCCAACTATTGGGACTTTTGGTTCACTAGCTCTGTTAGTTGTCTAATCGTGATTGAATCATCTTTTGCATCTGTCGTTTCTCTTCGTTCCCTCGGCCGTCTTAGTTCTCTCGATATTTTGTTATTCCTAAACAAATCAGAGACACATAAAGATCTAATAACAGGGCTTAACATAAATACTTACAGTTGATGAAGTACTTCCATGTGGCAATTGGCATTGTTAGATAATCTACTGAATGATTTAACCTGTGGGCTCTGATACCAACAATTGTCACGACCGAAAATCTGTACTAGAAAATTTTGTAAAAAAATTAAAATTTTTCTTTTACTTCAAAACTATTCTGTTCTAAAATATTAAAATCTCACAGCAGAAGACTTGTTTGTGAATAACCGGTTATTTAAAACCAAACTTAAATCCACACTTCAGACTATATAAAACTCCTTCAAAATACTTCAAATTCATCAACTTAAAACGTTTTTCTACTAATCGAATTTAGTACTCAGAAACACCTCGCTTTCCTCGAAATCAGCCAGCATAACACTTAAATTCTTTGCACCCAAAACAAACAAATCATCCAAATTTTCTCAAAAACCAACCTAACAAACTACATTTCCAAACCAAAATTTACATCCCAATTCAGTTCATCCATCTATATCAAAATATTTCTATCCATAACTCAAAACATTTTTTTTTCAAAACTTTTAAACCTAAACATATATATACATATCACTTACTTCAAAACACACATTCCTCCACGGTTAAATCGCCCTAACAATTAGCCTGATCGTCATTATGAACGTACTCAGCCAATTGCGACCACTAATCCTGTACATGATTGAGAATCTCACTAGCTAGCTCTTCTTTACCTACATCACAAAATTCAAAATATAAGCATAATACTTAGTAAATAGTGCAATAATGAAATGAAAATAGTTCACATATCTCCTAACATATGCAATTTCTACATGCTCGTTACACTTTCGTTTTCGTATTCGTTTTCGTTTTCATACTCATTTTCGTATGATCCTTATACTAGATGGGAAGTGAATCATTTTTCGCAAATCATACCTGTCAAATTCTCATACTCATTTGGATAGCGAATTATTTCCTCCAAAAACAAGCCTTGATCCTCATAATAGAGGGTAAGCGGATCACTTTTTCCAAATTATCAATTTTCAAACTCATTTGAGGGGCGAATTACTTCCCTCAAAGATTCATACTCGTTTCATATCGTACCATGCCATTTTATAAGACGTATGCAAATTTATTTTCATATCTTTTGAAAACATGATCCATGAAATAACAAAACATACAATAAAGGTACAACATAACCTTAACATTCTGTGATGTAGGCCAAAAGGCGAAAATATGCGTACACTACTTACTTGAATTCCTTAGCCAAATAAACTCACTAGTACTCAACCGTATTCTTAACTATAGAACTTGGAAACCTAAACATCATAACATCACTATTAACATCATTTCATCCTCATAATTCCGACATAACTCAAATCCATTCAACATATTAAATTAGAATTAACAAATTCCAGTAACTTAACATCATCATCAAAATTCAAAGCTCAATCCATTGCAAACTCTAATTAACGTAGCTCAAACATCATTTAAACCATCACAACATCTAATTCAAATAGCTGAATTAAAAGAAAATCTAAACTCAACAATTCTTAGCACAATTCTCGAAATTTAGGCTAACATTAGTTAAAATTTCAAATTATCATAAATCATTCAATTCTTAACGAAATTCATTAATTTCAAAGGCTATGGTTCACCCTTGATGTCTATTTTTATATGATGAAACTCATTTATCAAAAACCATTCACCATAAATGGCAGAAAAATCAAAACCGAAACTGCTTGGTTTTTTACCATAAATTTTTATCCAACTTCAAAAATTCACAATAAATTCAATACTTGTCCGAATTCAATGATTCAAAAGTTTATGTAAACCTAAGGTGTCTAGTTTCTCAAGGTAAGATCCATTTAACAAACCAATATCAATAGCTTAACTGAAATAAATCTAAACTGAAACTCCTCATTTTTAGCCCAAAATTCAATTTTCTTCAAAACTCAACCCATCATCAAATCTTGTCCAATGCAACCATCAATATAATTATCTAGTATGTTTAAACATCCCATAAGCGAGAAAATTCAACAAGGAACCACCATTTTCATGCATTCATCATCATTCAACATACCAACAAATCACTCTCTAAAAATCTTCACTTTTGACTCATGAACTAAAACAAATGACTAAAGATAATCCAAAAGGAGCCTTGCGTGGAGAAACTTTGGAAGATGGAGAAATGGCAGAAGAGGGAGAGAGAATCGTGGGAGGAGAGAGTGAGTTTAGGGCTTTTAATTTTTGTTACTAACACTTGCAATATTTTAACTTCAAAGAGGTGATGTGGTTACTCATTAACCTAGTAATAAAACTCTTTTTCTTTCACCCTCCATATACATAAACTACAAGTAGTTTTACCCTTGCCTTCAACGTAAATTTGCATTTCAATTTCCATGGATTGTTGATTTCATCTTTTGTTTTAATTTTTTTTTTCAAACATTTAAGGAGTTTGACTATCCTTTCATTCTTTCACACTTTTCCCCTCTCTTTGACTTTCAACTCATCTTTTGATCATCTCTCTTACATTCCTCGTAATTGGCCTAACGATTACTTCATTTAATTCTCTTCTTTCCAACATCACCTTTTATCAAAGTAAATATTTTAACTATCAAATATGATGCATACATAATAACTTTGTCGATAATATTTTTTGGTGTTACAATATTAGTGACATGCTCTTAAAATTTTATGTTCAAATTCAAAGTGCACAAAAAGTTATGCATACAAACATAAACAGAAACCTTAAATTTCAAAAATTAAACTTTTCACAATTCTCATCCAAATGATCTGAAATTTTAACACAAGCTACCTAATGATAAAAGTAACATGCTGTAAAAATTTTGAGTTTAAATTTCAAGTGGTCTAAAAATTATGCATGAAAAACAGAAACTAAACACATTAAAAATAACGTAAACATCTTTAAAATATCTAAACAGAAACTAGCACAATTCAAGTCCCATGATTTTGAAATTTTAACACAAGCTAGCCTATAACCTAAGTAACATGCTGTAAAAATTTCAAATTCAAATTCGGTGTATGCAAGAAGTTGAACAAACATAAAATTAGACAAAAAACACAAAGTAAGCTGAAAAACAACTCTGAACATGCTTCAGATCACATCCTAAACAGATTTAACACCACATTCCTAAGAAGGTAAACGAAAACAATCCTGAAACACAAACTAAAAATAGTTTGGAAAACACAAAACAAAATAAGGTGGACGAAACAACAAAAAAAAAAAAAACACAAAATCATGCTGACGTTTGACACTACCTAAACAGAAAGAAAACAAAGATTTGAAGGTGGTTTACTAGGGGTACAACATTAAAAAACATGCTGGAACAGATTCAGAAAAACATTGAAAACTTAACAAAACAGCAAACAATTTTTTTTTTTTGACAGAGACAAGATATGAACTAAATATAAACAAAATTTTGACATGAAGCAGAATGCACATGCTGACAATTAACAGCACAATTAACAACAAATCACAAAATTAGAACATACTTTTGTCAATGACAAACATTCTGAAAATTAAACAGATGAAGGCCAAAGTTACTTCATGCTTAGCTGATAAAAAAACATGATGATTAAGATGGGAAAATTATATTAGTTCACGAACAGAATTGATTTCCCAAAAAAATCAGCAAATTCCACAACAGAAAAATAAATCCTAAACTAACATGCTTGACACACTAAGGCATCCTGAGTAGAAAGAAGACCGGGAAATAGAAACTTTACACTAACCCAGAAAATTCAAAACATGCAGGACATAAAAACAGAAAAATGTTGCCAATCGAAAGACAATAGAGAACACAAAAGTAAAACCGAAAAGAAAACAACCATGCATGTTGACTTGAGACACTAGCTAACAGGATTAAAAATGTGGACAACATAATGTGCTGGTGGGTGCAACAGAAGTGAACAAATGACAAAAAAAAACACACAAAATAGAGAAATAGAGAGCACTTAGGCTCTCATACCAAATATTAGGCTATAGGCTTGTAAATGGGGGAAAATGGCATGCGAAAGACTTAATGTAACACCCCGAGAAACCCCGCGTTCCCGGTGCGCTACAGTACATCTACGCACTACACACACTAACACTTGACATAACTCACTCAATTTAATACTCCCTTCGTTTTCAAATCATTTTCAAAAGAACATTTGTGAGTATGAAAAATTTTCGACTCAATTCGAAAACAACTCCCGTCCCGAAGAAGGAACACGAAGTCCTCAACATAAAAACTACGCAGCGGAAAAGAAAACCATTTAAAACAGTTTAAGATAAAACGATAAGACTTGAAATCATAAGAAATAATTCAACGCACCCCTCGAACTACACAATCCGGTACCGCGCACTCACATCCCCACTTCGACACCCCGCGCGCACCCTCGCGGTGCCGCACGTGCCAACTCAACGTCACTGTGTCTCGTGCACGCTCACAGCGCCGCGTGCCCCACGCACCCTGCCGTGGTACAGCACGTCCACGCGCACGCCCTTACCCGGCGTCGCACGACCCGTGAGTACCCGCAGGGCCGCGTGCCCGTGCACCTGCGATCACGCCGCACTTCCACGCTCATCTACACTTCTCTAGCATTCACTGTACGCACATCTCAACCTATTTCATATCCTCTCGACTGCCAATCCCTCTCCCAAAATTTCAGCAGAGTAAAGCCTAAAAACTGGCTATCCCAAAAATTTAAAACCCTGCACACAGTTCACCAAAACTAACAATATATATCTATCTATCATCCAGAGAAATCACCATAACACAATCAGGGTATGAAGACAACAAAAATCCATCAATTCCAAACGAAGAAAATTCTCAGTATAGAGCAATTCCAAGCTCCTACATGTAAAATATATGCGTACGTCGCCAAAATTACACGCACTTCATATACAGCTATACATTGATGCATATACAACTCATCTCATCGACTGTACATAATTACCACAAAAGAAAATACCCGCAAACAACCAGGCCACCACCTACCAACTCCACGGGTCGGGTCGCCCTAACAAAATCCGCCATCCGGTGTCTCGGTCGCATGCCGTCAACCATCCTATGTCTCAGGACTAGGCTCTCGAGGCTCACCAGCAAGATCGTTAGCAACTACACCACAGAACACATAACATAAGTCTAACGCTCAGTAAGTAATGCGATATGAAAGTAAAAGCCGACAATGCAATCCTATCACATGCAGTCTCTACACTCATACTCATGTTGTCACATCTGTGACGCATAGTGCAGCCGTACCAGGGTAAGAAGGAACCTCACGCCACCCTATACCCTGACACGTCGCCACCGTCCCTGACTCCCCAGCAACGAGGCCCACAAGCTACACACACGCATCACCACACGGCAACCACATTAAGGTAAGGGTGTACCTCGCGCCACTCTACACCTTGACACGTTGCCCCCGTCCCAGCCTCCCCAGTACGGGGCCACAGTTGCCACACACACACGTTTCGTGACAGTCCAGCCGGCCCACCCCTCGAGTGGAATCCGCCACTGGTGTTGTACCGACCCACACACTAGTAGGATCCACGGTACCACTGCCCATCACCCTCACCGTCAACACATTCACGCCGCATGACGACCCAGCCAGCCCACCCCTCAAGTGGAATCCGCGACTGGTGAAGCACCGGCCCGCACACTAGCGGGATCCGCGGTACCACCGACACACGTCTCACCTCATACATCAAAACATGCTAAAAATCATTTTCGTTCACGTTTTTAAAATATGATGCATACCAAACAATATGCACACACACCACAATCAATCATATAAACCCTACGTTCTACGGTGTAGGCCCACTTGGGCAAAACCCATGCATACACTACTTACCTGGCGTCCTAAGCTCGCTCGATGCACAGCTTCGCCAAAAAGTGTCTCAACCTAAAACACAAACAACCACTCATCAATATTTATCTCAAAATCCACCAAATAGCTAAAAATAACCTTCCTTAACTACACTTATGAAATTCTAACTAAAACGGCCCATTGGTTTGGTTTGGCCGAAAACCAGCCCAATGTTCGGATGCGCATAACTTTTGTTGCCGTCAACGGAATCGAACGATTCAAGTGGCTAAACGTCCCCTTAGGAACCTAGTTCAACATACTAAGACGGATTTTAAAACGGTAAGTCGCAGAAAGGCAAAAAATGCCAAAAACCAAATCTGCCATTTTTTTATAAAATTTCAACCTTTGTTTTTCTTCAACCAAAACTCACTCAATTCAGCTTTACGCACCAAAAACAGACATGCCACTATCACACGTCAAAATTCCACGAAAAATGCTCACTAATTCGACTTGGACCAATATCCGACATAAACTTCCGATGCGCATAACTTTTGCGTCGGATATCGGAATCGAACGATTCCAGCGGCCATATGTTCCTCTAACAACCTATTTTTAACCCACAAAACAGAATTTAAAACGATCAACCTAAGCCTAGCCAAAACGGCCAAAATAGAATCTGTTTTTATACGAAAAATAGCCGAAAATTCATCTTCGATCAAATCTTGCCAATTCCTTCACCCAACAATCACATTTCGATTTACCAATGCACACATTAACAATTTGAAGAGTTCCTAATTAGAAAACTGCATGGCAGCACTAAAATCCTTCACGGGGTTCAGGGTTCACGGTTTTTTTCTCCCCAAAACCGAGTAATTTATCCCATAATCCTCTGAAATGCTGTAACGCCTTGAAATTTTTTGTTAAAATAATTTTCGGATTTACGTATCGATAGACGGCAGAGTTTTAGTCGGAATCAAAAGAAAGGAAAATTTGTACTGTTAAGTAAAAGATTATTTTGAACCTAATGGAAAAGAGAAAATTTTAAAATTCCAACTGGAAGCGAACTGATTGACCGTTTAACAAAAAAATTAGAGGTTGAGGGCAATTTAGTAATTAGGTTTATTATTATTATTATTATTTATATTATAAAAAAAAAAAAAAAAAAACTCCTTCTGCTAGCAACTCACCCCCCTCCCCCGCAGCATTCTTCCCTCCCTCCCTCCCTTTTCTTCTCTCCCCCTTCCTTGTTTTTTTCTCTCCCGCGCGAAGGTTCTCTGTTCTTTATTTTTTTTCCTCCATTCTCTTCTTTCTTCCTCCCCCCTTAGGCCACACTTCTCATCTCCCTCTCCATTCTTCATTTTTTTTCTTCTCCCTCTCCATCACGAGCAGCAATCCTTTCTTTCCCCCTCCGATTCTTCGTTCTCTTTTGGACATCCAAGGTTAGATTTATGTTGCCATTCTTGATGGGTTTCTTTTGCTGGATTTTTCTCTCTTGTTGGATGTTTAACCATACTATATTATCATAACGATGAATATTGTGGAAAGAAATTGATGATTTGTTTAGATTGGGGGAATCTGAAATTTAGGGCTAAATCCTATGCTGTTTCCGTTTTGGAAATTTCGGCTGAGCTACTGATGTTGTTTTAATAAATGAATACAACCATTAGAAACTAGACATCCTAAGGTTTAAATTGGCTGTTGAATCGTTGAAATCGGTTAAGGAGTAAATGAGTTATGAATTTTAGATGTTATTGTGCAAAAAACTGGAAAATTTCAGCGGACAGTTAGGTTTTGATTTTTCTGCCATTGATTATGCTTTGATTTTGGAAAATGGATTTTACCAGCATAAACTAGACCTTATAAGGTTTCCAAAACATGTCGAATCATCGAATTCGGCCAAATATACGATTTGATATGAATTTTCAAAGTTAAATGAAAAACTGTGAAACGATTTCCGGGAAGATTCCGTTTTTGATTTTCTGTTATTAATTGAGTTCGCTTTTTGCCAAATGGATTTCACCATGTTGAAATAGACTCGTTTAGGAGCCTTTAGCATTTTAAATCATTGAATTTGGACTTATATTCAATTTGTTGTGAATTTTTGAAGTTGGACAAGATTTATGACAAATTTCAAAAGTTAGGTTGTGATAGTTTCAATTTTAATTCCTTGATATCGAGTTATTTGGTTGAAATTGATTGAAGTGTTAAATTGTTAGGGTGGTTGATTGATGTTGTGTGGATGATGACCTACCCTTGGGATAATTATTTGAATTGGATTTCAATTTTTAGATTGTGCATTATAGAATGATGGGTGTTTAGAGATAGGGGTTATATGCACATGTTTTGAGTTATATTATGTTTGGATATTGGATATTAGGTGGTGTTCATGCTGGTTGATGGATGTTAAGAGAATAGGTTATCTTAGTTGTTGATTTGGAAGTTAAGTACATAGAGTTACACTTGATGATCTTGTGTTTGTTTATTTAGTAATTAAAAATAGAAATTTGTAGATTTGGTTATATGTAGTGGTTGTGAATTAGAATTGTAAATCGTGAATGATAACTTATAACTTTATGCTTTATAATTTCAGGAAAACAAAATCGATCGGGTTGAATCGAATAGCTAAGGACGCTAGGTAAATAGTGCATGCATGCGTTTTGCCCAAGTGGGCCTACACCGTAGAACTTTAGGGTTTATGTGATTGATTGTGGTGTGTGTGCGTATTGTTTGACATGCATCATATTTTAAAAACGTGAACGAAAATGATTTTTAGCATGTTTTGATGTATGAGGTGAGACGTGTGACGGTGGTACCGTGGATCCCGCTAGTGTGCGGGCCGATGCTTCACCAGTCGCGGATTCCACTAGAGGGTGGGCCGGCTAGGCCGTCATGCGGCGTGAATGTGTTGACGGTGAGGGCGATGGGCAGTGGTACCGCAGATCCTACTAGTGTGTGGGCCGGTGCAACACCAGTCGCGAATCCTACGCGATGGGTGGGCCGGCTGGGCTGTCGTGAAACGTGTGTGTGTGGCAACTGTTGCCCCGTGCTGGAGAGGCTGGGACAAGGGCGACGTGTCAGGGTGTAGTGTGGCGCGAGGTACACCCTTACCCTGATGTGGTTGCCGTGTGGTGATGCGTGTGTGTAGCTTGTGGGCCTCGTTGCTGGGGAGTCTGGGACGGTGGCGACGTGTCAGGGTATAGGGTGGCGTGAGGTTCCTCCTTACCCTGGTGTGGCTGTACTACGGGTCACAGATGTGACAACATGAGTGTGAGTGTAGAGACTGCATGTGATAGGATTACATTGTCGGCTTTTACTTTCATATCGCATTACTTACTGAGCGTTAGGCTTATGTTGTGTGTTCTGTGGTGTAGGTGCTTACGATCTTGCCGGTGAGCCTCGAGAGCCTAGTCCTGAGGCATAGGATGGTTAGTGGCGTGCGACCGAGCATCGGATGGCGGATTTTGTTAGGGCGACCCGACCCGTGAAAATGGTAGGTGGTGGCCTGGTTGTTTGCGGGTATTTTTCTTTTGTGGTGATTATGTACAGTCGATGAGATTGAGTTGTATATGCGTCAGTATATAAGTGTATATGGAGTGCGTGTGATTTTGGCGACGTACGCATATATATTACATGTAGAAGCTTGGAATTTGCTCTATACTATGAATTTTCTTCGTTGCAATTGATGGATTTTGTTGTCTTTATACTCTGATTTGTGTTATGGTGATTTCTCTAGATGATGGATAGATAATGTAACACCCCGGGAAAAAACCCCGCGTTCCCGGTCCGCTACAGTGCAACTACACACTACACACACACTAACACTTGACATAACTCACTCAATTTATTACCCCTTTCATTTTCAAAAGAACATTTGTGAGTATGAAAAATTTTCGACTCGATTCGAAAACAACTCGCGTCCCGAAGAGGGAACACGAAGTTCTTAATATAAAAATACACAGCGAAAAAGAAAAACCATTTAAAAAAGTTTAAGATAAAATGGTAAGACTTGGAATCTTAGGAAAGAATCCAACGCCCCCCTCGAACTACACAATCCGGTACCGCGCACTCACGTCTCCACTTCGACACCCCGCGCGCACTCTCGCACTGCCGCACGTGCCAACTACACGTCACTATGTCTCGCGCACGCTCACAGCGCTGCGTGCCCCACGCACCCTGCGACTGTACAGCACGTCCGCGCGCACGCCCTCACTCGGCACCGCACGACCCGTGAGCACCCGCAGGGCTGTGTGCCCCGCGCACCTGCGATCACGCCGCACTCCCAAGCTCATCTACCCTTCTTTAGGATTCACTACTCACATCTCAACCCATTCCATATTCCCTCGACTCCCTATCTCTCTCTCGAAATTTTGGCAGAGTAACGGCTAAAAACTGACTATCCCAAAATTTAAAAACTCTGCACACAGCTCACCAAACTAACAGTGTTTATCTATCCATCATCCAGAGAAATCACCATAGTCAAATCAGAGTATGAAGACAACGAAAATCCATCAAATACAAATGAAGAAAGTCCTCAGTATAGAGTAATATCATACTCTAACATGAAAAATACCTATACACTGACACATATACACCTCATCTCATCGACTGTACATAATCATCACAAAAGAAGAAAACCTCCAAAACCAACCATGCCACAACCTACCAACTCCACGGGTCGGGTCGCCCTAACAAAAATCCACCATCCGGTGCTGCGGTCGCATGCCGCCAACCATCCTACGCCTCTGGACTAGGCACTCGAGATTCACCAGCAGTATCGTCAGCACCTACACCATAAAACACACAACATAAGCCTAACGCTCAGTAAGTAATGCTATATGAAAGTAAAAGCCGACAATGCAATCCTATCACATGCAGTCTCTACACTCACACTCATGTTGTCACATCTGTGACGCGTAGTGCAGTCGCACCAGGGTAAGGAGGAACCTCACGCCACCCTACACCCTGACACATCGCCATCATCCCGGACTCCCCAGCAACGAGGCCCACAAGCTACACACACGCATCACCACACGACAACCACATCAGGGTAAGGGTGTACCTCGCGCCACTCTACCCCCTGACACGTCGCCCCCGTCTCAGCCTCCCCAGCACGGGGCCACAGTTGCCACACACACACATTTCGCGACAGCCCAGCCGGCCCACCCCTCGAGTAGGATCCGCGACTGGTGTTGCACCGGCCCACACGTTAGTAGGATCCGCGGTACCGCTGCCCATATCCTCACCGTCAACACATTCACGCCGCATGACGGCCCAGCCGGCCCACCCCTCGAGTAGGATCCGCGACTGGTGAAGCACCGACCCGCACACTAGTGAGATCCGCGGTACCACCGCCACACGTCTCACCTCATACATCAAAACATGCTAAAAATCATTTTTGTTCCCGTTTTTAGAAATATGATGCATGTCAAACAATACGCACGCACACCACAATCAATCACATAAACCCTAAAATTCTACAGTGTAGGCCCACTTGGGCAAAACACTTGCATGCACTACTTACCTGGCGTCCTAAGCTCGCTCGATCCAAACCGATCGATTCCGTTTTCCTGAAATTCTAAAGCATAAAGTTATAAGTTATCATTCACGATTTACAATTCTAATTCACAATCACCACATATAACCAAATCCACAAATTTCTATTTTTAAACACTAAATAAACAACCACAAGATCATCATGTGTAACTCTATGCACTTAACTTCCAAATCAACAATTAAGCTAACATATTCTCTTAACATCCATCAACCAGCATGAACACCATCTGATATCCAATATCCAAACATAATAGAACTCAAGACATGTGCATATAATCTCTATCTCCAAACACCCATCATTCTATAATGCCCAAATCTAAAATTGAAATCTAATTCAAATAATTATCTCAAGGGTAGGTCATCATCCCCACAACCTCAATCAACCACCCTAACAATTTAACACTTCAATCAATTTCAACCAAATAACTCAATATCAAGGAATTAAAATTGAAACTATCACAACTCAACTTTTGAAATTTGTCATAAATCTTGCCCAACTTCAAAAATTCACAACAAATTGAATATAAGTCCAAATTCAATGATTTAAAATGCTAAGGGCTCCTAAACGAGTCTATTTTAACATGGTGAAATTCATTTGTCAAAAAGCAAACTCAATTAATAGCGGAAAATCAAAAAAACCGAATCTGCCCTGAAATCGTTTCACAGTTTTTCATTCCACTTTGAAAATTCATATCAAATCGTATGTTTGGCCAAATTCTATGATTCAACATGTTTTGGAAACCTTATAAGGTCTAATTTATTCTGGTGAAATCCATTTTACAAAATCAAAGCATAACCAATGGCAGAAAAATCAAAACCAAACTGCCAGCTGAAATTTTTCAGTTTTTGCAAATTAACTTCTAAAATTCATAACTCATTCAATCCTTACCCGATTTCAACGATTCAAAATGCTACGTAACCCTAATTATGTCCACTTTGACGTGGTTTCATCCATTTGCCAAAAACCAGACTCGATAAATAGCAGAAATTCGAAAAAAACGGAGCTGCCCAAAACCTCTCACAGATTTGTTTATCAAACTTAGAAAAATCATATCTTCCTTTACGATTATCGAAACGACTCGATTCCAAAGCCAAGAGTTTCCTTAAAGTATCTAATTCAACATACTATAACAGTTTTTAAAATGAAAAACCGGAGCTTAGGTGAAAAATGCAAAAACCGAGCTGCCCTGTAAAAGTATCCCTCCCCTTTTCTTTCAAAACTTCAGCAAACTCACTTTATTTTTTTTACCAATCTATTACATTCTAACTCATTTGAGGAAAGACTAACATAATTCGAGTGTTGCCCTATCCGAAACCCTAAATTTTTCTTAGCCAAAACCTGAAAAGGAAGAGAGCACTTACCGAAATCGAAGAGAGGGTCGTATTCCACGCGGGACAGAGGAGAAAAACGAAGAGGAGAGGGAGCTGCGTTCTTCGGCCGAGGAGAAAATGGGTGATCGGGTTCCTCTTTCGTGCAAAGTTGAAAGGGAAAGAAAAAAAAAAAAAAAAAGAAAAACAAAAAAAAACAATGAACTCCAGGGAGAACGCGGGAGAAAAGAAACAGGGAAGGGGAAGGGGAAGGGGAAGGAGAGTGCTGCGGGGTGGGGGGAAAAAGAGTTAGCAGGGGAGTTTCTATTTTTATAATATAAATAATAATAATAAAATTTAATTACTAAATCGCTCTCAACTTTTAATTCTTTTGTTAAACGGTCAATCAGTTCGTTTCCGGTTGAAATTTTATAATTTTCTCTTTTCCATTAGCTTCAAAATAATATTTTACTTAACAGTATAAATTTTCCTCTCTTGATTCCGACTAAAACTCCGCCGTCTACCGATACGTAAATCTGAAAATCATTTTAACGAAAAATTTCAGGGTATTACACTTAAACATTGTTAGTTTTAGTGAATTGTATGCAGGGTTTTAAATTTTTGGGATAGTCAGTTTTTAGGCGCTACTCTGCCGTAATTTCGAGAGATGGATTGGGAGTCGAGAGGATATGAAATAGGTTGAGGTGTGTACAGTAAATGCTAGAGAGGTCTGAGCGTGGGAGTGTGGCGTGATCGCAGGTGCGCGGGGCACGCAGCCCTGCGGGTACTCACGGGTCATGCGGCATCAGGTGAGGGCGTGCGCGCGGACGTGCTGTACAGCGGCAGGGTGCGTGCGGCACGCGGCGCTGTGAGCGTGCGCAAGACACAGTGACGTTGAGTTGGCACGTGTAGCACCGCGAGGGTGCGCGCGGGGTGTCGAAGTGGGGACGTGAGTGCGCGGTACCGGTTTGTGTAGTTCGAGGGGTGCGTTGGATTCTTTCCTAGGATTTCAAGTCTTACCTTTTTTTTTTTTAAACTGTTTTAAATGGTTTTCTTTTCCACTGCGTAGTTTTTATGTTGAGGACTTCATGTTCCCTCTTTGGGATGCGAGTTGTTTTCGAATAGAGTCGAAAATTTTTCATATTCACAAACGTTCTTTTGAAAATGATTTGAAAACGAAAGGGGTATTAAATTGAGTAAGTTATGTCAAGTGTTAGTGTGTAGATGCACTGTAGTGCACTGGGAACGCGGGGTTTCTCGGGGTGTTACAAATGCAGAGAGCAAAATGACCCCACGCTCGGCCATCAGAGCAGGGCAAAACCGAAGGGAAACTCCCTGTTCCCGGTCGATTCGGTCGCGGGAGAGCCAAACCACACACTGGTTCCAGCACACACGCACACTACACTCTAAAATGCTCCGACGACCGAGTCCTACCGTCGGGAATCCAAGAACAACCGAGCTTCCACGCTCGGTCAACAGAAACAAAGAAAACAGGGGAGAACTTACCTTCAGTTTCTCAGCGCGGGAAGGCAAGGCAGTTCTTCTCTTCAGCTCACCGCAGTACTCTGAGCACCGGCGCTCTTCCTCGGCGGTCAGTCGTCGGCGATTTCTCCTCCCCGATCTCTCTCTCGCTCCCCTTTCTCGGCCGTGCAACACTCGGTGGAATGGCTTCCACTCGAAGCCATTCCACCATAAATCATTTTTTTTTATTTTAAATAAATTACAAATTACAAAACTACCCTCACGTGTTTTAATCTTACATAATTTCGTAAATTTCTCGACCTCCCGACTTTAAATTCCGAACACCATCGAAAAAGTAGGCTCCGAGTCTTAAAAATTTAAATTTGCCATTGAAATATTTCTCAAAACCTCGACCGAGATTAAATTTAAAAATTTCAGAGATAAAAATTAAAATTCGAAATTTCCAGGTTATTACACTTAATGGAACAACAAAGATTGGTGCTTGATGAACGCTCTAGAAATAGACAAGTAAAATGCAAACAAAGAGAAAACAGGAAAATGGTGAGAAGAGGAGAGGAGGTGATACCATGCAATCCGTGAAGTGGGTAAGGTGGCAATGTCCTCAGAGAACACAGATCGAATGTGAGGACAACCCTCAGCTGGCTGAGAAACAAAGATGATTGCATTTGGGAAATGTTCTTCCAAGGAAGAACAACAGTTTGGATAGCTTGGATTTTGTCACCTTCTGCTTCCTTCCAACTCTAGCAAGAATGAGGAGCGACAGAGATGACTAAGAGCACCGCCAAGCAATCTATAGCTCGTGGGACAATGAGGTGAAGCCATTCAGGTGCTTTGCACCAGCTGAACACCATGAAATGCTCTCACAGAGCTGATGTAGTCAAAGAAGCAACCAAAGACAATCAAGAAATAATAGGGAGCTAAGATCCATTTATGAACATAGGAAGACCAATTACGAGATCAAGAAAAAAAAAATAAACAAAAGACTACAAATTTTAATCAAAGACATCCAAAAAAATGAATCCTCACAAGATGTGCAATGAGCCATAATATTACTAAGTGTTGATGAAAAAGCAAGGATTGAAAAAGAAGCCCAAAACAAAACCCAAAGCGTAAGAGATACCTAAAAAAAACTTCCTACATGGCCACCCAATGTGACACTACTCTACCTCAAACTCTTTAATTTCAAAATTCTTACAAGTGCTACATCATTGGGCTAAACTCACAAGTTAAATTAAATCTAAGACTCACGCTACTTAAACCTAATTTCTGCGGCGACCATTCACTTGCACCACTTTCCAAATATCAATTTTTCTTTTCTTGTTTTTAGAAACTTTCCTATTATCTAATTAGGATATTTTATTAGTTTCTAAATTATATTATTACTTTATTACATTTATACTTTTGCTTATTTAAGAAAGTCTTGTAATATATTTAAGGGACTTTTTATTGAATGAATTAATTATTTTTATGTAGCATTTTACTTTGAGGTGAGATTCTTATAATTTTCGTCTTCAGTTCTTGAATTAGAACTTGATCTTCTTCAAGTGTATTCTTAAAAAAATCGAACTTGATAGCTTAGGTTTAATCAACGAGTTTGGTTCGAGTCTAACTACTTTTCTAATAACTTCGGTTCCATCGCTAACTTTCGATTGAGGTCAAGTTCCTTTTTTTTGTTTTTTTGAATCAATAAAGGTATAATTCCCTTTTATTTCCACATTGCGTGTTGGGTTTAAGATTTCTAATATCTTAGGTTTGCATCATTCGGTATCAGAGTGAAGGTTCTTTGATTCAGAGAAGCTATCTTTATCATTCTCGTTATTTTCTTTGTTTTACTTTTCTTCTCCACAAAAACTTTTGATTCTTTTACTTTCGTGTTAGTTAAAAAAAAATCCAAACATTCAAAAAAAAAAGTGAAGAGCTCTCGTTTGTTAATAACGAGAAACTCTTTGTGTAAGACCAATTGAGAAAGACATATCTTTGCATGTCTCGAACCCTAGCATCCGAATCTCAAGTCGGATTGCTATTTATGCAAGTTTACCGGGTTCCAAAAAAAAATTCGTAAGAATACCTCATTTGTATCGAGGATTCACAACCGAAAACTATTCAAGCTTCTCAAAAACGTTATATCCAAAGATCGATTCTAGCAAAAACCTTTAGTGGTTTGACTTTAATCTATTCTCGAAAGTTGGATTTTAAGTTTGAAATTTTGAAAATTTGAAATTTTCACACTGCACTTGTTGGATTGCATCTTGATTGGGTTCTAACTTTAAGAACCTAAAGAAGAGATTAAGTGGTAATAGTCAAAAGTGTGAGATTATCTTATAAGAGCCAAAATTTCGAGTGAAACACGAGTGAAGTAATATTGAACGAGTGTAAACACAAGAGGAAGGGAAGAAATCCATTTAAATTTCTTCATTTCAATTCAGTCCCTTAAATTTCGACATGTCAATTCAGTCATTTAAATTTTTGTATTTTAATTCAGTCATTTAAATTTCAGTATTTCAATTTAGTCATTTAAATTTCTGCATTTAAATTTAGTCATTTAGATTCCCATAAATTCAAATTTCGCAATTTACCTTTTGCGTTATTTATTTAAAAAACATTCGAGCGGATAGGTGAATGAGATTGATATAAGGATGTTTATGAAGGCCATACATGATCAGTACGAGGATCTTAATCGAAGGATGGAACGTTTGGAGATACCGTCACCTATAAATCCTCGTGTACGAAAGTTTGACGACTACTATGACCATGATGAAAAATCAAACTGAAAGGAAAGATATGATAGGAACGATCGAGAGGATGGAGATCTTAGTGATATCAAGGTCAATATCCCAGCCTTTCAAGGGAAAAGTGATCCCAAAGCCTATTTGGAATGGGAAAGGAAAGTCAATTCTTTACTCAACTATCGAAACTACACGGAGGAGAAAAAGGTCAGGTTGGTCACAATGGAGTTCACTGACTATGCCAGCATCTGATGGTGTCAACTAGTCAAAACTTGGAGACGAAAAGGAGAAACCACAATCTGCACATGGGAAAATGTGAAAACAACCATGAGAAAAATGTACGTCCCGTCATGTTATTATAGGAACTTGTGTCAGAAACTTCAAGATCTTACTCAAGGATATAAAAGTGTGGAGTAGTATTATAAAGAAATGGAGATGACCATGATAAAAGCCAACGTTAACGAGGGTGGAGAAGCCACGATGGCAAGGTTTGTGGGAGGACTTAATCTGTAACGCCCCGTGAACCCACACGTTCCCGGTGCGCTACTGTAACACCCCGAGAAACTCCGTGTTCCTGGTGCACTACAGTGCATCTACACACTACACAGACTAAGACTTGACATAATTCATTCAATTTAATACCCCTTTTGTTTTCAAATCATTTTCAAAAGAACATTTGTGAGTATGAAAAATTTTCAACTCGATTCGAAAACAACTCGCGTCCCGAAGAGGGAACACGAAGTCCTCCACATAAAAACTACGCAGCGGAAAAGAAAACCATTTAAAACAGTTTAAGATAAAACAGTAAGACTTGAAATCCTAAGAAAGAATCCAACGCACCCCTCGAACTATACAATCCGGTACCGCGCACTCACATCCCCACTTCGACACCCCGTGCGCACCCTCACGGTGCTGCACGTGCCAACTCAACGTCACTGTGTCTCACGCACGCTCACAGCACCGCATGCCCCACGCACCCTGCCACTGTACAGCACGTCCGAGCGCACGACCTCACCCGGCGCCGCACAACCGATGAGTACTGGCAGGGTCGTGTGCCCCGCGCACCTGCAATCACGCCGCACTCTCACGCTCATCTACACCTCTCTAGCATTCACTGTACACACCTCAACCTATTTCATATCCTCTCGACTCCCAACCCTTCTCCCGAAATTTCGGCAGAGTAACGCCTAAAACTAGCTATCCTAAAAATTCAAAACCCTGCACACAGTTCACCAAAACTAACAATATTTATCTATCTATCATCCAGAGAAATCAGCATAACACAATCAGAGTATGAAGACAACGAAAGTCCATCAACTGCAAACGAAGAAAATTCACAGTATAGAGCAATTCCAAGCTCCTACATGTACAATATATGCGTACGTCGCCAAAATCACACGCACTCCATATACACCTATACATTAATGCATATACAACTCATCTCAGCGACTGTACATAATCACCACAAAGAAAAGTACTCGCAAACAGACCAGGCCACCACCTACCATCTCCACGGGTCGGGTCGCCCTAACAAACATCAGCCATCCGATGCCTGGGTCGCACGCCGCCAACCATCCTATGCCTCAGGACTAGGCTCTCGACGCTCACCAGCAAGATCATCAGTACCTACACCATAGAACACACAACATAAGTATAACGCTCAGTAAGTAATGCGATATGAAGGTAAAAGCCGACAATGCAATCCTATCACATGCAGTCTCTACACTCACACTCATGTTGTCACATCTGTGAAGCGTAGTGCAGCCGCACCAGGGTAAGGAGGAACCTCACGCAACCCTACACCCTGACGCGTCGCCACCGTCCTAGACTCCCCAGCAACGAGGCCCACAAGCTACACACAGGCATCACCACACGGCTACCACATCAGGGTAAGGGTGTACCTCGCGCCACTCTACACCCTGACACGTCGCCCACGTCCCACCCTCCCCAGCACAGGGCCACATTTGCCACACACACGTTTCGTGACAGCCCAGCCGGCCCACCCCTCGAGTGGAATCTGCGACTGGTGTTGCATCGGCCCACACACTAGTAGGATCCGCGGTGCCACTGCCCATCACCCTCACCGTCAATACATTCACGCCGCATGACGGCCCAGCTAGCCCACTCGTCGAGCGAAATCCGCGACTGGTGAAGCACCGGCCCACACACTAGCGGGATCCGCGGTACCACTGCCACATGCCTCACTACATACTCAAAACATTTTCGTTCAAATTTTTAAAATATGATGCATGCCAAACAATACGCACACACACCACAATCATTCACATAAACCCTAAAGTTCTACGGTGTACGCCCACTTGGGCAAAACGCATGCATGCACTACTTACTTGCTGTCCTAAGTTCGCTTGATGCACAGCTTCGCCAAAAAGTGTCTCAACCTAAAACACAAACAACCACTCATCAATATTTATCTCAAAATCCACCAAATAACTAAAAATAACCTTCCTTAACTACACTTATGAAATTCCAACCAAAACGGGCCATCGGTTTGGTTTGGCCGAAAACCAGCTCAAAGTTCAAGTGGCTAAACGTCCCCTTAGGAACCTAGTCTAACATACTAAAATGGATTTTAAAACGGTAAGCCGCAGACAGGTAAAAAATGCCAAAAACTGAATCTGTTATTTTTTTATAAAATTTCAACCTTTGTTTTTCTTCAACAAAAAATAACTCAATTTATCTTTATGCACCAAAAACAGCCATGGCACTATCACACGTCAAAATTCTACGAAAAAAGGTCACTAATTTGACTTGGACCAAAATCTGACATAAACGTCCGACGCGCATAACCTTTGCGTCGGGTATCGGAATCGAACGATTCCAGCAGTCATACGTCCCTCTAACCACCTATTTTAACCCGCTAAAATAGAATTTAAAAGAGTTAATCGTAACCCTGACAAAATCCCCGAAAACAGAAGTGGATTTATGCTAGGACATGTCACATTTTTGGTTTCTTACCACATCCACCATATTTTCTCGCAATACAACTACATTTCAGCTCACCTATGCATACATTAACAAAATTGGTGGTTTCCAAATAAAATAAAAAAAACAGAATGGCAGCACAAAACCCTCACGGTTCTCTTCGCACAACCGTGCATTTCTCAACCGGATCATTGAACCATGAAATTCACTTTTATCCCACTTAAATTCTAGCATGAAATCACAGAGACTTAGAGGTACGAACAATTTCACGCTCGGCCATCTAAGCAGGACAAAAATCGAAAGGGAGAACTCCCTGTTCTCGGTCGAGTTTTGCCGCAGAAGGGCCGAGCCACACACTGGCTCCAGCACACACACACACACACTACACTCTAAAATGCTCCAACAACCGAGCTCTACCGTCGGGAGTCCAAGAACAACCGAGCTTCCACGCTCGGTCGACAGAACAAAAAAAAACAGAGGAGAACTCACCTTCGGTTTTTCAGCGCGGGAAGGCAAAACAGCTTCTCTCTTCAGCTAACTAGAGTACTCTGGGCACCGGCGTCTCTCCCTCGGCGGTCGGTCGTCGGCGATTTCCCTTCCCCGATCTCTCTCTCGCTCCCTTTCTCGGCCGCACGACAACACGGTGGAATCACTTCCACCGGAAGCCATTCCACCATATAACATTTTTTTTAAACTTTTAATTTAATTACAAATTACCAAAATGCCCTCTCGACCTCCCGACTTTAAATTCCGAAAACTATCGCAAAAGTAGGCTCCGAGTCTTAAAATTTAAATTTTCCTGTTGAAATATTTTTCCGAAACTCCAACTGACTTAAATTAAAAGTTCTGAGAATAAAATTTAAAAATCCAAAATTTTCGGGTTATTACATCCCCCCACCTTATAAGAATTTTGTTCCCAAAATTTACGTACCGAATAAGTTGGGATACTGCCACTTCATATCATCATGTCGCTCCCAAGTAGTTTCCTCCACACCATGGTTGCGCCACATCACTTTGACCAGTGGAATCTCTTTGTTGCGCAGTACTTTCACAGCTGATCCTAAGATCCTTACTGGCTTTTCCTCGTAAGACAGCGTTGGCTGGATCTCTATATCCTGTTGCGGCACTACCTGAGAGGGATCGCGCATACACTTCCTCAGCATCGAGACATGGAAAACATCGTGGATAGCATCCATCGACGTAGGCAACTGAAGCTAGTATGTAGTTCTCCCAATCCGCTTGACAGTCGGGAATGGTCCCACAAACCGAGGGTTGAGCTTCCCCCGCTTTCCGAACCTTACCACTCCCTTGAACGGAGAGACCTTCAGAAAAACCTCGTCGCCCTCATTAAACTCCAACTCCCGGCGTCTCTGATCAGCATAACTCTTCTGACGACTCTGAGCTGCTTCAATTCTCTTCCGTATCACAGAAATCTTGTCGACAGTCTACTCTAAAATCTCAGGACCTATCAATCGGGCCTCCCCAACCTCATCCCAATATAATGGCGACCTGCACTTCCTTCCATAGAGGGCCTCGTATGGCGCCATACTAATGGTGGACTGATAGCTGCTTTATACGAGAATTCCACTAGCGGTAAGAACTTGTTCCAAGTTGTCTGAAACTCCAACACACAAGCCCTGAGCATATCCTCCAGAATCTATATAGTCCGCTCTGACTGCCCATCGGTCTGAGGATGAAAGGCCGTACTGAAATCTAATCTGGCGCCCATAGCCTTATGTAGACTCCTCCAAAACTTGGACGTGAACCTGGGGTCTCGGTCTGAAACAATCGACACTGGAATCCCATGAAGTCTGACTATCTCCTGAATATACAACTGGGCAAACTGATCCATCGTATAAGTCATCCTCACCGGCAAAAAGTGAGACGACTTCGTCAACCAGTCCACAATCACCCAAATCTCGTCATGGCCCTTGGCAGTTCTCGGTAGTCCCACCACAAAATCCATGGTGATTCGCTCCCACTTCCACTCCGGTATAGGCAATGGTTAGAGCATTCCAGACGGTCGCTGATTCTCCGCCTTCACCTGCTGGCAGACTATGCAGGCCTCAACATACTCAGCCACTACTCGTTTCACGTTAGGCCACCAATAGTGCTGCTTCAAATCTTTGTACATCTTAGTGCTTCTCGCATGCACAGAGAAAGAAGATGAATAGGCCTCTGATAATATATCCCTCCTCAGCTCCTCATCCTTCGGGACGTACCACCTATCCTGAAATTTCAGAATCTCGTCCTCTGAATAGCTGAACTCAGAATCAGGTTTGGCCTCCATACTCGCCTTCAGCTCACTACACTCCGAATCAGTCTCCTGAGTCGGCCTGATCCTGTCCAGAATAGTCGGCCTTAATGACAAGGCAGAAAGAGTGGCTGCCAGATCCGAAACTACCTCCAGACCAAAACTCTGCATCTCTATCACTAACTCAACAGGCTGTATCTTAGTCATGGCAGAAGTCGAAGTTGTCACCCTACTCAAGGCATCTGCCACCACATTCGCCTTCCCCGGGTGGTACCTGATCCCCACATCGTAGTCCTTGACCAGCTCAAGCCATCTTCTCTGTCTCAAATTCAGCTCCTTTTGCATGAAAATGTACCTCAAACTCTGATGGTCTGAGTAAATCTTGCACTGCTGCCCATACAGATAATGCCTCCAAATTTTTAGTGCAAATACAACCGCCGCCAGTTCCAAATTGTGAGTGAGATAATTCTGCTCGTAAGCTTTCAACTGCCTAGAAGCATAGGCAATGACTCTCCCACTCTACATCAAAACACACCCCAAACCAATCCTGGAGGCATCACAATAAATGCAGAACTTCTCTCCTTCCACGGGCAGTGTCGGTACAAGAGCCGTAGTTAACCTCTGCTTCAATGTCTGGAAGCTGTCCTCACACCTGTCGGTCCATTCATACTTTGCATTCTTCCTGGTCAGCCGGGTCAAGGGGGCCGAGATCTTAAGAAACCCCTCAATGAATCTCTAATAATATCCAGCCAACCCCAGAAAACTGTGTATCTCGCTAGCACTAGTCGGCCGCGGCCACTCCTTTACAGCCTGAACCTTCACTGGATCAACTGGAATACCCTCAGAGGAGATAACATACCCCAAGAAGTGAATCCTGTCCAACCAAAACTCGCACTTCGAGAACTTAGCGTACAGCTGATGCTGGCTCAAAATAGTCAATACAATCCTCAGGTGCTCCCTGTGCTCCTCCTCACTCCGCGAGTAGATCAGGATGTCGTCGATAAACACAATCACAAACTTGTCCAGGTACTCCCTGAACACTCTGTGCATCAGGTCCATGAATGCTGCAGGGGCATTGGTCAACTCGAAAGACAAACCAGGAACTCGAAGTGCCCGTACCTCGTCTTAAAGGTCGTCTTCAGTACATCTTTCTCCTTCACTTTTAACTAATGATAGCCGAACCTCAGGTCAATCTTAGAAAACACTCGGGCACCCTGCAGCTGATCAAACAAATCGTCTATCCTCGGCAATGGGTACCTGTTCTTCACCGTCAACTTATTCAGCTCCCGGTAACCAATACACATACGTAGGGATCCGTCCTTTTTCTTGACGAACAAGACTGGCGCTCCCCAAGGTGAAAAACTAGGGCTTATAAAGCCCTTATCTGTCAGTTCCACCAACTGAGCCTTCAGCTCCTTAAGTTCAGTAGGTGCTAATCTGTAGGGGTTCTTGCACACTGGCTCGGCACCTGGGAAAACATCTATCTCAAATTCAATCTCCCTGTCAGGGGGCAAACCTGGCAAATCATCATGAAACACTTCCGGGAACTCCTGCACAACAAGAATATCCTATATCCGAGTATCACCCTGTGACTGCGCATCCCCGACAATTGCAAAAAACCCCTGGCAACCCATGCCTAACACCCGTGGAGCCTGACGAGAAAATATAGCAGAAATCCTGGCAAGACCTTTACCTGCTTTAAATGTGTAACTCTCCCCGCTCGAGGGCCGGAAATGAACCTCTCTGGTCCTGCAGTCAATCTCCGCATGATGTATAAACAGCTAATCCATTCCCAAGATCACCTCATAACCGCTCATATGGAGTATAACTAGCTCGGCATATAACTGCTGGCTCCCCACTGTCACAACATTGCCCCGCACTACCTGTTCTGAATACAAATGCTCCCTGAATGGCAAAGTCACATCATAATGTCGCTCAGCGAGACTGAACTCCAAGTTGGCCTTAACCACAAAGCCCGTCGACACAAACGAGTGCGTAGCGCCCGTATCAATCAAGGTACAAGCTGCCACAACAGAAACAAAAATGTTACCTGCAATCACTGATGGCTGAGCAGCATCATCTGGCTCAAAAAGGGCAAAGACCCTCGGTGTAACTCTGGCTGACGCCCTGCTCGCTGCTGGGCATCTGCTGGCAAAGTGTCCCACCTAATTGCAGTTGAAGCAGCGATTCTGACGCGGCTTCTGGCACTCTCTGGACATGTGGCCCACCTCGCCACAAGCTACACACATGCATCACTACACGGCAACCACATCAGGGTAAGGGTGTACCTCGCGCCACTCTACACCCTGACATGTCGCCCACGTCCCAGCCTCCCCAGCGCGGGGCCACAGTTGCCACACACACGTGTTTCGTGACAGCCCAGCCGACCCACCCCTTGAGTGGAATCCACGACTAGTGTTACACCGGTCCACACACTTGTAGGATCCACGGTACCACTACTCATTACCCTCACCGTCAACACATTCACGCCGCATGACGGCCCAGCCGGCCCACTCCTCGAGTCGAATCCGCGACTGGTGAAGCACCGGCCCGCACACTAGCGGGAACCGTGGTACCACCGCCACACGTCTCACCACATACTCAAAACATGCTCAAAACATTTTCGTTCACATTTTTAAAATATGATACATGCCAAACAATACGCACGCACACCACAATCAATCACATAAACCCTAAAGTTCTACGGTGTAGGCCCACTTGGGCAAAACGCATGCATGCACTACTTACCTGGCGTCCTAAGCTCGCTCGATGCACAGCTTTGCCAAAAAGTGTCTCAACCTAAAACACAAACAACCACTCATCAATATTTATCTCAAATCCACCAAATAGCTAAAAATAACCTTCCTTAACTACACTCATTAAATTCCAACAAAAGCGGCCATCGGTTTGGTTTGGCCGAAAACCAGCGCGAAGTTCAGACGCGCATAACGTTTGCGTCCGTTAACGAAATCGAGTGATTCAAGTGGTTAAACGTCCCCTTAGGAAACTAGTCTAACATACTAAAATGGATTTTAAAATGGTAAGCCGCAGACAGGCAAAAAATGCCAAAAACTGAATCTGCCATTTTTTTATAAAATTTCAACCTTTATTTTTCTTCAACCAAAACTCACTCAATTTAGCTTTACGCACCAAAAACAGCCATGGTACTATCGCACGTCAAAATTCTACGAAAAACGCTCACTAATTTGACTTGGATCAAAATCTGACATAAACTTCCGATGCGCATAACGTTTGCGTCGGATATCGGAATCGAACGATTCCAGCGGCCATACGTCCCCTAACCACCTATTTTAACCCGCTAAAATAGAATTTACAACAATTAATTGTAGCCCTGACAAAATCCCCAAAAATAGAACTGGTTTTATGCTCGGACACGTCACATTTTCGGTTTCTATCCATATCCACCAAATTTTCTCACAATACAACCACATTTCAGCTCACCTATGCATACATAAACAAAATTGGTGGTTTCCAAATAAAAAAAAAACAGAATGGCAGCACAAAACTCTCACGGGTCTCTTCCCACAACCATGCATTTCTCAACCGGATCATTGAACCATGAAATTCACTTCTATCCCACTTAAATTCTAGCATGAAATCACAGAGACTTAGAGGTACAAACAATTTCACGCTCGGCCATCTAAGCAAGACAAAAACCGAAAGGGAGAACTCCCTGTTCTCGGTTGAGTTTTGCCGCAGAAGGGCCGATACCACATACTGGCTCCAGCACACACATACACTACACTCTAAAATGCTCCAACAATCGAGCTCTACCGTCGGGAGTCCAAGAACAACCAAGCTTCCACGCTCGGTTGACAGAACCAAAAAAAGCAGAGGAGAACTTATTAGTGGATTTTTCTACACCTAACGCAAGTGCATGTGTCGCTAACAAAGTAATAAATAGTAAGTAAAAGTCTCATCCCACGAGGATATTCTTAATCAATTTTAATTGCTAAAAAATTATATTAAATAAAGATGAATTAATAAGACAAGTAACGTAACGAAAGAATAATATAAAATTAGAAATCACTTAAATATGCTAGAGAAATAAATTAAACTAAATTAGGATGATTACGATAATACAAGTCTTGGTTAGGGTCGATTTCCTCGTTACGTAAATTTTACTACTGATGTTATAGAAAGCTACAGCATTTTCTACGAAACAGTGAGAACAAATATTTTTCTAGGGTTCTATCGAATTGCCTAGTTAAATTCAACCTAAGGTTTCTTTCGACTTTAAAATAATAAAACTTGAATAGAATTTCTTTTCAGCCCTATTCTCAATGCCAAACAAATTAATGTCAACGACCTTGCAACAATTTAATTTATTTAATCTATCATGTAACTTAAAATTCCTATCTACCAATCGATACAATAGGAACATGTAACATTAAATTTGTCCGTCGACACAATTCAAATTAAACAATAAACATCATGACAGATTGTTTTATAAGAAATACGTAAACTTTCATAGATTTAAGTAAAACACATAACGAGTACTATCTCTTCTAACCAAGATTAAAAACTTAGCCTAAAATCATACTAATAAAAATCATAATAAAAATATTCATAAAGAGAAAAATAAAAAGTAGAGAAGAGATTGTGGTCTTCGCTCTTCTCTGGATTAATTCCCCTTCAGAAAGTTTTTCTTCCGGAGATGCTGGATGTCGCCCGCCAAAGAGCAAGAGAGCCCCCCCAAGAGACAAAGAGAAAAAGTCAGTAAAAAGAAGAGTTTTTGAAAAATCAAGAGAAGAAATAAAAGTCCTCCTTTTCAGGGAGAGAATAATCTTCTCTCTCCTTCCAAAATCCTCTTTTTCCTTTTTAAATTTTTATTCCCTTTTAAATTTTCTCATCAGCCAACTTTTCTCTTCTTTCTTTTCACGTCACATCACTCTTCTTTTGTCATTTAGGGCCACATCACCATTCTCTTCCTCTTCTCTCTCTTGTTATTCCATCAATTCAATTTCTCTGATTTTAGGGTATTCTCCATCCATCTTCCTCTCTTTTAGGTTGTTCAAATGTGCAATCCAATCTTTCATAATTCTGTGGCCAAAGATAAAAAATAATTATTAATGCTCATAATCTGATTTAATTGGAAATATATGCATAAAAATCATTAATATCTTAAATTCTTTCCATGCTTAATAATTTATAACAATTATTATAATTTTGACCACATTCTATTTAAATTCATTTAAATCCTACAAATTTTATTAATAATAAATAGTATAAAATAACTCTAATTTAAGAGTTATCAAATACCCCCAAACTTGAACCGTTACTCGTCCTCGAGTGATGCAAAATAAAGTCAATATTTAAAATTTCATAGGTAACATTAATGAATTTCATGTGATTTCCAGAATAATTCAAAACTTGCAATTTTATGAAAAGTAACAACATCATAATTAAAGTCAATTAACATAGAATTATTTCTCAATAAAATAATTTCTCAAAGTGTGTGTGTGCTCAAACTCCTCTTCAACTTGCGAAGTTCAATCATCCAAACTAAATTTCACAGTTAATATTATAGATTACTAACACTTCAATGTTTTTCCAAAATTAATTAGATTTCAAAGATTTTTTTTAATTTTCATTTTTAATTTTATTTAATTTTATTTTTTATTTTTTTATTTTTTTTATATTGACTTTCTCTTACAAGTCACACTACCTTTTTACGCGAGTGTCAACATTGGTTATGAAGGCCTTCGGTTACTCAGTAGTGTCACTTAAAGATAAATACTCATATAATATTATAGAGGAGTATAGTCAATAATAATATTGCAACGGAGTTCTTCCCGAAGTTTCTTTATTTAATTTCTACCTATCGAGTATCCAAAGGGCTCACTCGAAATTGAAAGTAGATTAGGAAATTGCAATTATTCTATTTTCGAATTTTTTTTTTTTCCACAAAGAAGTCTTTTATTTCTAATTATCTTGGTAAACATTAATTTCTTTTCATCTAAATATAATTGGGAAATTTAATTAGGATACATCCTTAAGCAACTAGAGAGAAGTTTGTGTGTTATGAAGAAAAATTATATTAAGGGGAATAATTCCTAGTTAAATGTCATTAATGCATGATAATGAAATTTTTCAACAAAATTACGGAGTTAGGAAAATTCTAGATACTTTACTTTTAGGAACACTTTTTTTTTTTTTTGCATAATAGATATTTCACTTTCTCCTACCCCTTTCTAATACACCTTACCCCCAAACTTAAAATTGGCAATGTCCTCACTGCCAAACAAAATAGTGTGCAACATAAAATAAAAAGAAAAGGACAGGTACTTCCCTGGATGGCTATTCTTCTTTATCGGATTCGGAATCCGATTGCTGGAGTAGGCTTGTGGGAAAATGAGGAAACGTTGGGTGTGGCTTGGTGTAATCTCTTTGAAGACTGCCTGCTATTGCCTTGTCTTTGAGTTAGGTGTAGCGCCAGAATACGCTGTTCTTTTGTTTGATGCGGCGGAGTTTGTCATAAAAGTTGTATTATAGAATCTCACTCTAGCTGATTCTCTGTTCAATCATAAGCATAGTTTCCTTCTGCTTTTCCAATTTTTCATCAATCAGCAGTAGTGCTTCCATGATTTGTTGTTGGTAAATGATGCTCTCCGCTGATGCTGCAGCTCTGCTTGTAGCATTTGAATCATGAGATTTTCTTTTCTTTGGTTCTTCCTCTACATCCGCTTCTTCATCCCCTAGTTTATCCATAGCTATTCTTTTAACTGCTAAAGGAGTAATTCCAGATGCTGGAGTAAGCTTCAATTCCTGTTCTTCATAAAATACTCCAGAGAGTTCACATAACCCTGTTATCAGATAGGGAAACAGGAATTGCCCCTTGGGCCTCAAAGCATTAGCACATAAATTTCTATATATAATCTGCCCAACATTGATACGTTTCCCAGTCAGAATACAATATAGTAAAATAGCTCTATCCTTTGTCACATGTTGTCCATGCGATGAAGGGAGTAAGCGGCTTTTAAGAAAATGATACCATACTCTCGCTTTTGGTAGTAGCGAAATGCGAGGGAGAGAGAGCGATCCTGTTTTGGAGATGACCCAGTCGGTATCTGGTTTAGCAATCTCCTTTAGGACAGCTTCTAGATATGCTGGAGACTGATTGTCGGCATGAGCGTAAAAATTATCCTCCACTTCTTCCAACTGGTAGAACGAATTTATTGTTGCGGGTGAAATCTTCACCTCCCTTTTTCGAACCCTTACCGATTGGAGCAAGTCACCCTCGAAGTTAGCATAGAACTCACGAACCAGGTTCATGATGACCTCTCCTGGGCAAGTGCAAAATAGTGTCCAATTGTGATTCTGGATAACTGAGGAAACATAACTTGGGTACCCTGAATAGCTGCCGTCAGAAATTACAAAGCCCTTCTCAACCGCAAATGTCTTCTGCTTCATCCCTTGCTCGTATCGGATTTTTGCGACATTGTTGATAAATTCTGGTTGGGACAAATGTTTAGCAGCTTTCTTTCCAGCCCTCTTCGGCCTCATGTTGGTATCTGCTGATCTGCAAAAAGGAATAGAGTTTTCTTTCTTCTGGGTGAGAAATCCGTTAGGGTTGCTGCAGCATTTATAAGACAAGCAAATGGGGAAATTCAAATTTGAAAGAAATTTTAAAATTTTGCTGAAAATCACACTTTGGTAAAGATCACGATTAAATAACACTAAATAAAAGAACTGATTGAATAATTTTATTTATTATTTTTATTCTTTATATATATATATATTTTTCTTTTCGATTAAGTGTGATGCTACAGCTAACATTGTAGCATCACCATTATTTTCAGCGAAACTAAAAATAAATAAAAGGATACTAAAAATTGGGTTGCCTCCCAATAAGCGCTTGATTTGTAAGTCTTCAGCTTGACTTTTCCATGCTTCATGTAGCTTCTCCGTTCTCAAGAGGAATTGACGTAATTTCTGTCAATTTTTCTCCAAGATATAACTTCACTCTCTGGCCATTTACCTTAAAATTTTGGCCGGTTTTTTCATCTCGTAATTCCAAAGTTCCGTGTGGATAAACTTCTATTATTTCAAAACGGCCAGACCACCGAGATTTTAACTTACTTGGAAAAAGCTTCAATCTTGAGTTGAAAAGTAAAACTGCTTGTCCTTTTTCGAACACTCGCTTTTGAATCTTTTTGTTGTGCCACCGCTTTACTTTTTCCTTGTAGATTTTAGCATTCTCGTAAGCACTCATCCTCAACTCTTCTACTTCTTGCAACTGTAAAAATCGATTTCTTCCTGCTTGCTTTAAATCCAAATTTAATGTCTTGATTGCCCAGTAAGCCTTATGTTCCAGCTCCACAGGTAAATGGCAAGCTTTCCCGTAAATCAAATTGTATGGAGTGGTGCCCAGGGGAGTTTTGTAAGCTGTTCTGTATGCCCACAACGCATCATTTATTTTTTGAGACCAATCCTTCCTATTGGGATTCACCACCTTTTCTAGAATTCTTTTAATCTCTCTGTTTGAAACCTCCGCTTGGCCATTACTTTGTGGGTGATATGCTGTGGTTATTTTGTGTCTGACTCCATATTTGCTCAATAATCCATTGAAAGACCTATTGCAAAAGTGAGATCCTCCATCTCTAATAATTACTCTGGGTGTTCCGAATCTGGCGAATATATTTTTCTGTAAAAATTTTAGAACTTCCCTTCCTTCATTGTTTGGTAGCCACACTGCTTCTACCCACTTTGAAACATAATCAACAGCCAAGAGAATGTATGGATTGCTGAACGAC
>CM039520.1:14364394-14395227 GCA_022433055.1 Begonia peltatifolia | reverse complement strand
ATGCAGATCTCCGATATATTGGGATGAAGTCGGCGAGGCAAGATTGGTTGGTCCGGATATTTTGCAGCAGACAGTAGAGAAAGTTGCATTTATTCAGCAACATATTTTAATAGCTCAAAGCCGACAAAAGAGTTATGCAGATCGACGAAGAAAAGAGTTAGAATTTGAGGTGGGTGATGAAGTTTTCTTGAAAATTTTGCCATTCAAAGGAGTTGTGAGATTCGAAAAAAGAGGCAAGTTGGACCTAAGATTTATCAAACCATTTCCTATTACGAAGAGAATATGAAAAACAGCTTACCAGCTACAGTTACCAGCCTTGATGGAGGGAATTCACAATGTATTCCACGTTTCCATGTTGAGGAAATGTATGAGAAATCCTTCCCACGTCGTGCAACAGTAGGATATAGAGATTCAACCCACATTGACGTATAAGGAAAAGCCAGTGGAGATCCTGGATTATGTAGTGAAGATTTTACGCAACAAGGAAATTCCACTAGTGAAAGTATTATGGCGCAACCACAATGTGGAAGAAGCAACCTGAGAGCGGCAACATGACATGATGAGTCGATATTCAACATTGTACGAATAGCAAAATTTGAGGACAAAATTTCTTTAAGGAGGGTGAGATGTAACACTCGGATTTTTATTAAATGAATTTTGGATTTCGTGATTGTAATCGGTAGAGTTTCGGTCAAAATTAAGAGCGGAGAATTTGTACTATTATGTAAAGAAATTATTTCAGGCTAATGGGAAGGAGAAAGTTATAAGATTTCAACCTGAAGTAGATAGAATAACGATATTGTTAAATGAATTAGGTCTAAGACCAATTAGATAATTATTATTATTATTATTTAAAAAAATAATAATAAAACAAAACAGAAGGGAGGAACAAAATCCCCTCCCTCCCCCCCGTTTTGATTCTTTCTCCCCACCCGCGAGAGAACACGACGATTCTTCTTTGCAGCGACGTGCAGCCGACGTTCCTCTCCGTTCCTTTTTCAACCTTCAGATTTATGGCAAGTTTAGTTAGTTTTGAGTAGATAATTAGTACTTTAGTCATTTTGAGCGGTAAAACTAAGGTTAGAGAGAGTATTTGTAAGTTTTAGTAAAACCCTAAGAGGGAGGTATGAAATTTCAGGATTTAGTCGAGTGTTAGTTGAGTATTGGTGTTTAAGCTGGAAGAATGAGTAGATTATAGGTTTTTATTGAGAAAATTAATCGTTTAAAGAACCGGATAACTAGGGTTGCGGAATGGTTTTCGTTCGGTCACATCCGGCTAAGTTGTGGATGTCAAATTAGGAAATGGATAAGACCATTAGAAACTAAACGTCTTGAGGATCCCGTAGCACTTTGGATCGTCCAATTCGGATGAGTATTGGAGAAGTTATCAATTGCTGAAGTTTAGTCAGAAATTGAGTTGGATTTTGGATTTAGTAGAGAGTTTTGGTTTTGTACGAGTTATGACTTTCGAGCTAGAAATTTATGAGTTGAATGAAGTAGAATTGATGAATGTGTTATTTTATAGGTATTACAGTTAGCGAGCGAATTACTAGTTTCAGCGTATGAGTTGCTATGGATGCCAGATAAGTAATGTAGTAGGAGTTTTGCCTTCGGGCTTACATCACAGTTCAGTAGGATGCATTGCACGTTTATTTTATGTTATGCTTTTATGGTTGTGCATCATTGTTTAAAGTAGAAGAACGTGATGAAAATGAATTTCCATGTATTTATGAGACGAAAACAGTAGGATGTGAGTAGTGAAGAACAAAATTGAGAAGATACGTAAGTAGATAATAAAGGTGGGGTTGAGTGGCATAGTCTTATGAGGGGGGCCGTGAGGTTTGCCATTTCTTCCCCCGCTTTACGTGGTGGCCCTGGTCCTATGAGGGGGATTGCGAGCAGTACCACTTTACTAAAACAAGGTTGACTTTATCCTATGAGGGAGACCGTGAGATGGGTTACCTTGGCTTAGCGCGTAAAGAAGAACCCAATAGTAAGAAAATAAAGAAGATGTAAGAAATAGACGAAAACGAAAGTAGAAATGAAACTGTAGAAACTGCATGCGTTAGGGGTTGTTTGATTTAGTGTGTTTATGTGCATTATTTACTTAGTATTAGGCTAATAGTTGAGTTCTGTGATGTAGGTGACGAAGCGAGAGCTGATGAGTACTCATAGCGAGCCCAGGACTAGGAAGCAGTTGGAGGAGCACGCTTGTGAATGATTCAGCCAACTGTTAGGGCAATTTTGACGCGGTGTTCATAGGTATGGGTGTAGAGGTCTAGTCGGAGTCATTTTTAGTCATTTTGTAAAGAAAATAGATTTCAAATGTTTAGTAGTAATCTGGATGTATTTAACGATTTTTAGTGGATTGTAAGAATGATGATTTTGTTGTTTTTAACGTCGAGTTGAAATTGATCGTATTGGAAAAAATTGAGGTTTTATTGAGGTTCTGTGAAGGAAGTGTCGACCGGTAGGCTTAGTGGTTGACCAGACCCTGCAAGTGTCGACCTGCGCGGACAGAAGGGATCACGGTGTCGACCTACGGCTATAGGTGTCGACAGGGAATGAAGGAGATGATAGAGATGTCGACCACGAGAGTCGACCGATGGAAACATAGAGGATTGAAGTGTTGACCGCTAAAGAGAAGTGTTGACTGGTTTGAGGGTGAGTAGAAAGAGGTCGACCGTGAGGGTGGACTTGTGCCGGCAGAGATGAACGAAGTGTCGACCGGTGCCGACAAGGGTCGACTGAAAATGTCTTTTAATGTTTTAAAGACTTGATATTATAAAAATCAAAAGTCTTCTGATGCGAGGTTTTCAGTCGATTTTAAAAGTGTTGTTTCAAGTCCAAAAACAGGTTTCAAATTTTAAACGAATTTTATCAGTGGATCATGAGTAAGAGCAGAGAGTAGTAGTGGTTAGCGAACCGGGAATCGTGGTGGATTTTCAGGTCGTTACAGGTTATGAGAGATTGCTTTTAAGTATCTTTTGGTATCTTTGTAACGATCTTTCTTGATAGATTTCATGTATAGATTTTTGGTTGTATAGTAGAGTTCTGATGTCTACAGTTTAATGGATTTGCTTTATTTAAAAGTTGGTTTTTATTTGGTGATATGAATTAGAATATGGATCAATAAGTTTGAAATCTGGTCGGGGATTATATTGATGGATTTTGTTAGAAGATACTGTGTTTTTTTTGGGTTTGATTTTCAGGTTTGGGGTTGACATTTATAGGCATTACTCTGTCGAAATTTGGCTCCCACCGCGCAAGGCATGCGGCGACATTTGGCGCGGTCGTGGGCACCGTGTCGTCAGTGAGGCGCTCGCGGCGTAGGGCGTCATTGTGTATGGTGGCGCGCGGGGCACGACATAGTGTGTGGCGCATGCGGGGCGTGCAGCGCAGGGGATGGCGCGCGGGGCGCACGACGTTGTGTGTGGCGTGCAACGTAAAGTGTGGAGCGCACGTGGTGCTCGCCGCGTTTGATAGCGCGCAGGGCACGCATTGTCAGTGCACACGTGGTTCGTGACGAAGGTGCAGAGTGTGCGCGTGGCGTGCAGCCTGGTGCAGGCGCGGCCCTAATGGTAGGCACCAGTGCCTACGCTGACGACTAAGCCGTCCGGCCGATGGCCGGGGCGGTGGTTTCTTTAAAAAAAAAAGAAATTTAAAATTTAGTCATTACTTTTACGCTCGGTTTTCACACAACAATTTTATCGGTACGTTTTAAAATTTTTTAAAAATTTAATTTCCTCTGCATATTTCTAAATGCTTTTAAATATGGTTTGGAGTATAATGGGTAAAGGAGTAGGTTAGCTTTGTCGGTGTCCAGAGAACCCGAGCAGGGTTCTCGGGGGGCATGACATTGAGAGTTACTTGCTGAAGATTCAGCTTGGTTGTTATGAGGGATGTTAACACGATGAGTTATTTTGAAATATGATAGGATGATATTGATGATTAATTGTAGCACCCAGAACTTTTTTGTTACGAATTTTAGTCTATTATCCATTATTTTTACAAATGCAGATTTGATTTTTAAGAACGGGAAGTAATATTAAGAAATTAGAACTAGAATGTGGGTCAATGGAGAAAGAAAGATTTATCCATAACCAAACTAGATATAACAAATTAGAAGAAGATTTCCATTGGAGTAACTAAAACCCTAACTAAATACTTAGAAACCAATGAGAGGATAGTTTTGAAAAAAAAATAATGAATAAGTGGCAATTAAAAGGGAGAAAATGTAGCGCCCTGAAAACCCACTGGTTCCCGGTTTACTCTGATACCAACACTGTAGAGTCCCGAAAACTCACTGGTTCCTGATTCGCTCTGATAACAACACTGTAGCGCCTCGAAAACCCAATGGTTCCCAGTTTACTCTGATACCAACATTGTAGCGCCTCAAGTCATCCCCGAACCCGGGTCACTAACTATACTTTTACTCATAAAATCGAACAAAAATTTGTATAAAATTTAAAACTTGTTCCCCAACTTAAAACGACATCCTTGAATACGTTAAAAGCATCGCAGTGGAAGACTCTGACCAAAAATCAATTTAAAATGAAATTTCAAGTTTTAAAGCAAAAAGAAAGGAATTTCGGTCGACTTCTGAAATCTTTGGTCGACACTTGACCCGTTCTGCACACAAGGGTCGACACTTATATACACAGGTCGGCACCTCGCTTGCCTCTGCTTGCACAGGTCGATACCTGGTTACACCGATCGACACTTTAATCTTCTCTGTTCGCCTCGGTCGAATCTTGCGGTTGACACCTCTATGCTCACTTCACTAACAGGTCGACACCTACTTTCATAGGTCGACACCCTAATCCTTTCTGTTCGCACCGGTCAAACTTTGCAGTGGACATTTTTACCATTTTTACACTAACTGATCGACACATACACACACGGTCGACACTTAGTTTGGTTCTGTCTCCATAGGTTGACCCTCGTAGTCGACATTTACCTAGTTCGGTCGACACCTATGCTTATAGGTCGACACTTTACACCATTAGCCTTAACTGAAAATTTTCCATAAAGAGAAACGGATAGAATTTCAACTCAATGTTTAAAAACCCGAAGCTACACTTCTCACTCAATACTAAAATCAACTATATACATCAAAATGACTACTAAAAGTTTGAAATTCATCCATATATCAAAATGACTCAAAATAACTCAAAATCCTTATGTACACACACATGGTCAAAACGCCGTAACAGCCGGTCAAATCGTCCCACGAACGCACTCCTTCAACTTCCTCCTAGTCCTGGGTATGCTCTGAATACTCACCAACTATCGCCTCGTCACCTACATTACAGAACTCACCTATTAGTCTAATGCTAAGTAAGGAGTGCATATAAAACATAAATACGGAAAACAATACATATCCTATTGTATGCAGTTTCTACAATTTCGTCTATTTCCGTCACTTTCTTACACATTCTTTATCTTACTACTGGGTTCTTCTTTACGTGCTAGATCAAGATGACACACCTCGCGGTCCACCTTATGGGACAAGGCCACTCACGTAAAGCGAGAGAAGTAGTGATACCTCGCGATCCACCTCACGGGACAATGTCACTCAACCCCACCTTCATTATTTTCTTACGTACCTTTTCATTTCATCATTCACATCTCAAATCCTACTGTTTTATTTCATAAAAGCATGAAAATTCATTTTCGTTTTGTTCTCGTACTTTAAAACCATGATGCATAATCTACTAAAACATAAAATAAACATGCATACAACCTGACGAACTGTGATGTAGGTCCGAAGGTAAAAACACCTACGTACATCATTTACCTGACGTCCTTAGCAAAACGTTCATAAATCGTACGCTAAACTGGGAAACAGGAGAACCTATAAAAATCACACATTCATTAATTCTTACTTCGTCCAATTTATGAAATTCTAACACGGAAGTCATGAACTCGTACAAAAATCACAAACTCCTAGCTAAACCCGAATTGGCCTCATTTTCTGACCAAATTCAGAAATTCATAACGCATCCAATACTCGTTCAATTTTAACCATTCGAAGTGCTACGGACTCTTTAGGACGTCTATTTTCTAATGGTCTAATCTATTTTCTAACCAAACATCCACAGCTTAGCCAAATTTGGCCGAAGAGAAATTGTTTTATAAAATTGAGTTTCTTGGTTATTCAAACGCTCAATTCTTTCCATAAAAACCTTAACCTAATCTTACATCAAGCTTAAAAACCAATGAACGAATAAAAATTGACTATATCCTCAAAATTTCATACATCCCACTTAGGGTTTACCAAACTATCCAGTAACTCCATCTAACTTTACTTTTAACGCTCAAAACAGCTAAATGACTAACTATCTACTAAAAACTAAGCAAAGTTTATCTTAAATTTGAAGATTGAAGGGGAAACAGAGAGGGATTGTGGCTGGGTGTCGCTGGAAGGAAGATCGCAGAGGGAGGAGGGGAGGCGGTGGGGAAGAAAACATCAAGGGGAGGGGGAGATGGTTTTGTTTGTTTTTTTAATATATAATAATTATAAATTTAATATAATTAATCCTAATTATCTTTTCGCCCTCAACCTTTAATCGTTTAACTAAACGGTTATTCAGTCCGTTTACAGTTGGATTTTTATAAATTTCTCTTGCTCATTAGCCTCAAAATAATTTTTTACTTAACAGTATAAATTTTTCGTTCTTAATTCCGACTAAAACTCTACCGTTTACCGATACGTAAATTCAAAAATCATGTTAATGGAAATTCTAGGTCTTACAAAAGACCCTTCTCTTCTCCTTCATTTTCTCCCCCTCCACGATTCCCTCTTTCTCTCCCTCTCCCTCTCCCTCTCAACCATTTTCTCTTCTCTCATGCCCAACTCCTTTCTTTTGTGATTTCATCCTATATTTTTAAAAATTAAGGTATGAGTTTCATTATTGTCAATTCTCTTTAGAATTTTATTAATTAGAACGAAAGTAGAATTGATAAATGTGTAATTTTTATAGGTTCTCCAATTTCTTAGTTACCGTACGATTACGAACGAGTTGCTAAGGACACCAGGTAAGTAGTGTACGTATGTGTTTTTGCCTTCGAGCCTACATCACAGTTCGGTAGGTTGCATGCACGTTTTTTTTATGTTATGCTTTAGTGACTTATGCATCATAGTTTTAAAGTACGAAAATGAAACGAAAATAAATTTCCATATTTTTACGAAATGAAACAGTAGGATGCGAAGTGATTAATGAAATAAAAGGATGCGAAGTGATTAATGAAGGTGGAGTTGAGTGGTCTTGTCCCGTGAGGTGGACCGCGAGGTGTATCACTTCTTTCCATGCTTTACATGGTGGCCTTGTCCCGAAAGGTGGACCGCGAGGTATGTCACTTTACTAAATTGAGGTTGACATTGTCCCGAGAGGTAGACCGCGAGGTGTGTCACCTTGATCTAGCACGTCAAAAAGAACTCAGTAGTAAAATAAAGAAGATGTAAGAAAGAGACGGAAACAAAAGTAGAGACGAAACTATAGAAACTGCATGTGATAGGATATGTTTTGTTTTCAATGTTTACGTTTTTTTGCATTACTTACTTAGCAAGAGGCTAATAGGTGTGTTTTGTGATATAGGTGACGAAGCGAAAGTCAGTGAGTACTCAGAGCTTGCCGAGGATTATGAGGCAAATGGAGGAGTGCGCTCGTGAAACGATCTAGCCGGCTGTTAGAGCATTTTGACCATGGTGAGCGTAGGTACGGGTTTTGGGGTAGTCGGAGTCGTTTTGAGTCGATTTAAAGTGTAAATGAATTTTAAACTTTTGTAGTCGTTTTGAAGTATTTAATGGATTTGAATCGATTCGGAAGTACACATTTTTTGTTATTTTTGTTATTTAAGGTTTTTATGCAAACTCTGTGAAGGAAGTGTCGACCGATAGGCTTAGTGGTCGACCGAACTTGGCAAATGTCGACCGCGAGGATCGACCTGCAATGGCAGATCCGAACTAAGTGTCAACCTGCGTCTGTAAATGTCAACCAGTTAGTGTAAAAATAATAGAGGTGTCGGCTACAAGATATGACCGGGACGGACAGAGAAGATTGGAGTATCGACCTGTGTTTACAGGTGACGACCGGTTAGCATGATTAGCAGGGAGGTGTCGACCGCTAAGCTCGATCGATGCAAACAGAGGCATCCGAGGTCCCAACCTGCGCATGTGGGTGTCGACCCTTGGGTGCAGTACGGGTCAAGTGTCGACCGGTGCTCATAGGGGTTGACCGAAATCCTTTTTTTATGTTTTACAAAACTTGAAATTTTATTTGAACTAATTTTGGTGAAAGTCTTCCGCTGCGACGTTTATAAATGTTTTCAAATGTGTCATTTTAAGTTGGGAAAAACAAAGTTTTAAATTTTTACGAATTTTGTCGAATTTCACAAGTAAGGGTGTGGTTAGCGACCCAAATCCGAGGACGACTCGGGGGTGCTACAAAGTTGGTATCAGAGCAGAGCTGAGCGAACCAGAAACCGGTGGGTTTTAGGGTCGCTACAGTTATGGTATCAGAGCGAACTGGGAACCAGAAGGGTTCTCGGGGTGTTGCTTTACGGGTCGCTACAAGAAATAACCATTGGAATGCTTGGATCAAGTCTTGTAGCAAAATTGGTGCAAAAACTTGGAAGCAGCATTTCATCGAGCACTTGGCGTGCACTTAAGAAACGAAGTCTTGGTGAGAGGTGATGTGCACGAAGAGGACCCATGGCACCCAAATGGCGTGCAACAACCATTTGGCAAGCAAAGAAGGGTAATGGCCAAGGCATGGCGCACAAAGGAGGCTCATGGCACACAAGAGGCACGCAGCATCCAGCCATGGCACGCAGGAGGCGTGCAATGCCAACATGTGGCAAGCGTGCCAGCGTGCCATGACTAGCGCCGTATAGCGCGCGCGATGACATTGCCCAGTGCGCGCGAGGCCCACTGTCACACTCCGAATTTGCCCCTAAAATTTTTTGTCTTCTCGGTGGAATGTGCGGCGCCAAGTTCCCAACTTGACCAGCCTTTGTCCTTGTTGGTGCTTGAGGAAGTAACTAGAAAATGAGACAACTGTTTACGGGAGCAAAACCTTCCAATCCTGTTTCTATTCCAAATAAAAATACTAAGAACAACGCGCTCATGGTACACCACAATAGCGTAAGAAACGCCTTTCCCGAATGCCTTTAGCTTGGTGTCTCAAGAGGTTTATATACACCTCATGGCCGAGCCATGACTTAAATTGGACATCAATGTGCAGCCATCACTTAATGCCCTCGGATGCCTCTCTTCCATGCCGGCCGTATGCGCGCCATGAAAGCCCACTACCCGCCTGCTGCACGCAGCATTGATGTCTGCTGTGCGCCATCAATGTCTGCCGCGTGCGCCAAGGCTCGGTCGCCAGTCTAGCCAGCGCGCTCCATCTGAAGATTGCATCCCGCGCCCAGCGCCAACGCCTACCAGGCACGCCGTGTGCGTCCCCCGTGCTTGCTGTGTCCCGCGTGCGTATAACACCCTGCGCCAACGGCTAGTTGCCGAGGTGTAACGCCCCACCAACGGCTATGTCCGCGCGCCGGCTATACCACTTGCCATAACGCCCCAACGGTTATCACCAAACCTTGTCCAGACCATGTTTGCTCCGTGTGCACCAATTGCGCGCCCTCATAACTCTAGCGCCTTGCTGGTACGTAAGGCCCCGGCTGCGCGCACTGCGTGTGGGAGCCGTGTGCCGAGTGCACCCCGTGTGCGCACCATGTGCGTGTAACTGCCGCCCACTAAATGCTCTGCCCAACACTTAGCCATTTCAGCACTTACTTGCATGGGTTCATGGATCAGCCCTCTAGCTCGTGTCTGCCTCATGGGTTGCGCACCTTGTGCGACTTAGTGGGTCGCGCTTCCAACTGCTGTGCGCCCATCGTGGGCCGCACGCCTTAGCTGCCGTGCGCCAACATGGGCCACGCGCCTTAGCTGCCGCGCGCCCACATGGGCTGCACCCCTCTTGTTGCCGCGCGCCCGAGGAGTAGCCCGGCTCCTCCTCTCTTTTGGGCCAATTGGCCCTTGCCTTCATGCACCATGGAAAATGGAGCGTGACAATCCACCTCCACCAATTAAAGTCGTCAACCTCGTCGATACCCAAGTTAGGTAGTCTATTATCTGCCCTTCGAATTGCCATACGTTGATGTCTCTCTCCCGTGTGGTCTCCTCTTCATTCTCTCATTGCACTAAGAATTCCCACTGCTCATCCTTCTTGCTGCCCCACATGGTTTGGTGATCAAGGCTTTTGGCGATCCTTGAGAATTCCACCCGCACCCCGGATGGTGCTCTTTGCGCTTGTGACCTATCCCCCTGATGATAAGGTTTAAGGAAACTTACATGGAAAGTCGGATAAAATTTGAGCCTCTCCGGAAGTTGCAATCGGTAGGCCACCGACCCAACTCTCTTGGTAACCACGAATGGCCCCTCATATCTTGGAAGTAGCCCCATGTGGAATCCCCGATCCTTGACTTTCTTCCATAGTTGTGGAGTGAGTTTCAAGAGAACCTTGTCCTCTTCTTTGAACTCCAACATCCTCCTCCTCCCATCTTCATTCGACGTTGCGCCTTTTCCAAGCTATCCCGAGCTTGCTCGATAAGCTCTTTCTAGTCCAAGCCATATTGATATGCAGTCAGGCAAGAGCCCCACTCCTCCTTACCTTGTGCGATCACTAATAGTGTAGCCGGTTGAAATCCAAGTGTTAGCTCCGCTGGACTCATCTCGATCGATGAGGACTTGTGTATGTTGTAAGAAAATTGGGCAGCATCCAATAGCTCCAACCAATTCCTTTAAGTAGCCAACACGAAATGCCGTAAGTACTCCTCGAGTATTGCATTAGTGTTTTCCGTTTGCTGATCAGTTTGAGGGTGATTTACTGTGGAAAACTTGAGCTCTATCCCTAATAATTTGAACAACGTTGTCCAAAACTTGCTCGTGAATCTTGGATCCCTATCACTGATGATCTCACGGGAGAGTCCAAATATTTTCACCACTCCCTTTAGAAAGTGTTCCGAGCACCCCTTCAGGACTCCCATGAATATAGCATACTTGGAGAACCGATCCACCACGACCATGATTGTTCCCATCCCACTGATTGATGGAAGGCCCATGATGAACTCCATTGAAACCGAATCCCACGGCTTCTCCGGGATTGGGAGAGGTTGAAGTAGCCAGACTTCCTTCTTCCTTTCTGTCTTGTCTACTTGGCACACTAGACAAGTTTCGATGTATAGTTCTACGTCTTCCCTCATTCTTGGCCACGTATAAGTACGAGCCAATAGTGTCGTCATGCGCTCAACGCCCGGATGGCCTGCCCATCGGGTGTCATGAGTCTCCCTCAATATGCATTGTCGTATGCCTCCCACACTTGGAACAAGTATCCAGTTACCTCGGCCTCTCAACAAGTCGTCCTCTAGCCAATATCTTTGGACCAAGTTTTCTTTAACTTGGCTTACCACTCGAATATATGCTGAATCCTCCTTTGCAGCTTCCTTGATTTCATCAACAAGGTTAGATTGTACCTTAGTGATTGATGCCACGATCTCCTTGTGTGTCTTTCGACTCAGGGCATCGGCCACCCTATTCTCAGTGCCCGCCTTGTGCAACCAAGTGAAGTCAAACTCAGCTAAGAATTTCTACCACCGTGCTTACTTAGCCGACAACTTCTTCTGCGTCGAGAAATATGTGTTGGCAACATTGTCTGTCACCACCATGAAGTTGGTCCTCAACAAATAGTGCCTCCATGTCATAAGGTAATGAATTACCGCCACCATTTCTTTCTCGTGGGCTGAATACCTCTCTTATGCCCCTTTGAGCTTGCAGCTCTCATATGCCACTGGATGACCGTCTTGTGTTAGAACCTTTCCTATAGCCCTGTCCGACGCATCAGTGTGCACCTCAAATGGTGCTGCAAAATTTGGCAACTTTAACACTGGTTCGGAAAACACCGCCCTCTTCAGTTGCTCGAATGCTTCTTAACATGAGTCCGTCCATTGCCAAGTTTGCTCCTTCCTCAACAAGTCCGTCAGTGGGCTTGCTATTCTGGAGTAGTCCACAATGAATCTGCGGTAGTAGTTAGCCAGACCCAAAAATGATCTCAACTCGGTTACCTTGGAGGGCGCGGTCCATCCGTTGATCGCCTCCACCTTATGACCATCCATGCAAATCTCACCCCGTCTGATGTAGTAGCCGAGGAAGTTGATCTTCTCCATGCCAAACTTGCATTTCTCCCGCTTCACATACAATGAATGTTGCAGCAGCCGCTCAAACACTTGCCTCAAATGTTGTATATGCTCCTCAAGTGACTCGCTGTAAACAACTATATCATCTAGGTAGACCACCACATAGTGGTCCAAAAAATCGTATAGCACCTCGGTCATCATATTGCAAAATGTGGCCGGCGCATTGGTTAGGCCGAAAGGCATAACCAGAAACTTGTAGGACCCGTAGCGTGACACCATAGCGGTCTATGCCTCATCACCATCCGTGATCCGCACCTGCCAATATCCTGACTGCAGGTCCAGCTTGGTGAAGTAGGTCGTCTCACCAATCTATCGAACTGATCACTTATATTAGGAATCAGTTACCTATTTTTTATAGTCACTTTGTTGAGCGCTCGGTAGTCTACGCACATCCGAAGCGCCCCATCCTTCTTTCGCTGAAATAGCACTGGTGTCCCATATGGCGCCTTAGACGATTGGATGTAACTTGCCTCCAATAGCTCGTCTAATTGTTTCCGTAGTTCCGCTAACTCTGGAGGTGAAATGCAGTAAGGTGCTTGTGCTGGTGGAACCGCCCCAGGTTCTAGCTCTATCTTGTGATCTACACCACGCCTTGGTGGAAGCTTCTTCGGTAGCTCCAATGGCATCACATCCTCGTACTCCTCGAGTACTCGTAGAACTTCTTTAGGCACCTTGCTAGTCTGGTCCTCCTTGACCTCCCTTCTTAAGGCCCGCTTTAGTTAAAGAGATGACTATATAATATTACCTCCGCGTGTCTCGGTCTTTACCATGCATGGTGCTAAGTCATCTTGGATCACCAATACGCCAAGATGTGGCAAGACCATCGCTTTGGCTTGCCGGAAGAATTTGAGCCCCAATATAAGCTCAAAATCGTCTAGTGGGACCACCATGAGTGGGCACTCCCGCTGCCACTCTCCCACGCACATCAAAGGTTTAGTTGTACTTTTAATAGGTTGTGCCCTTGAGTTGACAACCTTAATTCTCGTGTCACTCTTTGCTAGCTCCAAGCCAAGCTCTCTCTCCTTCTCGCTCGAGATGAAGTTGTTGGTCGCCCCAGTGTCTAACATTGCGCGGATCCGTCTCCCCTTGGATCTTCACATCGACATACATCAGCCCTTTTTGTGTTTGCCTTGTGCCTCCACTAGAGATAGCATTGACAAGCTGGATTGGATTCGCCAGAGGTTTGTCTTCCTCCTCGGATTCACCCCCTTGCGTGCGTACTGTGGATAATGCCTCTCGCCTCGGGCACTCTCTTGCATAGTGGGAGCCACCACATATAAAGCACCCTATGGACTTCTTCTTTTGGGAGTGATCAGGTCCCTTTGAACTTGAAGCTTTATGGGCCGCCTTAACCCTGTTCGTGCCTTCTCCACTTGCTTTACCTCCGCGCCTATCCTCCTTGCCTTTCCTTCTTTCCTTGTAGTCTACAAGACTCTCGGCAACTGAAATGGCTGTTAGCACGTCCTTCACTCCATGGCGTCTTAGCTTTGCTTGGGCCCACGGTTGTAGCCCTGTCATGAAATTGAATAGCTTATCGTTGTCATGCATGTTATTGATGTCGAGTAGCAGTGAGCTGAATTCCTTCACGTAGTCACGCACTTTGCCCGTCTGCCGTAGTTTCCTTAGCGCCTCTTTTGCGGTCATTCTGAATTGAGCAGTAAGAATCGGTCTTTGAGCTCGCTCTCCAGCACCTCAAATGTGTCAATTAGTGGCTCCCGATTCTGGTTCTGGTGCCACCATAGTTTTACATCTCCTCCCAAATACATGCTTGCAATCATGACTTGGCTTTCCTCCTCTATGCTAGCGGCCATGAAGTACTGCTTCATGTCCCAAAGAAAGTTCTCCAACTCCTTTGCATTGCGATTACCATTGTAAGGTTTAGGCTCCGGTACCTTGTATTGTGCCGCCGAGGTAGCTAATCTTTGGCTTGAGCCTCCAACCGCCTCCTTGCCCGTCCGAGCAAGTTCTTTGTCTATCCTCTCAAGTGTGGCCTCCACCCGTTGTTCGATAGAACGCATGTCCGCCCCCGCCAATGGTTGGAACGCCTTGAGCTCCTTCCTCATTAACCGAAGGTCGACTAGTAATGGCACATCCTCCGCCATTGCCATTGATACGCCGGTAAAGCTCTCTAACCTGTCGAGCCTTGCAGAGAACACCTTCATTTAACCATGCTCAAAAGCCTCCATGATTGTGGTGTTGTATCTCCGGTAGTTCTGAACGACCGTGCTTTGATACCAGTTGTCACACCTCGAATTTACCTCTAGAATTTTTCGTCTTGTCGGTGGGATGTGAGGCGCCAAGTCCCCGACTTGACCAGCCTTTTTCCTTGTTGGTGCTTGGGGAAGTAACTAGAAAATAAGACAAGTATTTAAGGGAGCAAAACCTCCCAACCCTCTTTCTATTCCAAACAAAAAGACTAGTAACAACTCGCTCACGGCACACCACAATAGCTTAAGGAACTCCTTTCCCGGATGCCTTTAGCTTGGTGTCCCAAGAGGTTTATATACACCTCATGGCCGAGCCATGACTTAAATTGGACATCAATGTGCAGCCCTAACTTAATGCCCTCGGATGCCTCTCTTCAATCCCGGTTGCGTGCGCCATGAATGCCTGCCGCCTGCCTGCTGTGCGCATCATTGATATCTGTCGTGCGCCATCAATGTCTGCCTCGTGTGTGCCATCAATGCATGTCGCGTGCACCAAGGCTCAGTCGCCAATCTGCCCAGCGCGCCCCGTTTGAAGATTGCATCTCGCGCCCAGCGCTCAGCGTCAGCGTCTACCAGGCACGCCGTGTCCGTCTCGCGTGCTTGCCGTGTCCCATACGCGTATAACGTCCCGGGCCAACGGCTTGTTACCGAGGTGCAACGCCCCACCAATGGCTATGTCTGCATGCCAACGGCTATGCCACCTGCCGTAACACCCCAACGGCTATCACCAAACCGTGTCTGCTCCGTGTGAGCCAACTGCGCGCCCTCATAACTCTAACTCTTTGCTGGTGCGTAACGCCTCGGCTGCGCGCACAACGTCTGCCAGCCGCGTGCCGAGTGTGCGCACCGTGTGTGTGTAACTGCCGCCCACTAAATGCTCTGCCCAACACTTAGTCATTTAAGCACTTACTTGCATGGTTCCACGGATCAGCCCTCTAGCCTATGTCTGCCTCATGAGTTGCGCACCTTGTACGGCTTAGTGGGCTGCGCGACCAATTGCTGCCCGCCCATCGTGGGCCGCACACCTTCGGCTACCACGAGCCCACATGGGCTGCACCCTTCTTATTGTCGCGTGCCCAAAGAGTAGCCTGGCTCCTACTCTCCTTTGGGCCAATTGGCTCTTGCCTTTATGCACCATGAAAAATGAGGCGTGACACCCACCATCCCGTATGCACACATCAGTGACCCGACATCGACCCGACAATGACCTGATGGACCCGACGCCAGTGGCTAGTTTCTAGCCAACAATTCTCTTTGTTTTTTCGATTTTGTAGAACAACAGCTTACTTTCCTTATATTTAAGGTTGTTCTAGATGCTTGTAAGGAATGATGAATGTTGATTAAGCATTTAAGCTTGTTTTCCAGAACTTGTTCGGTTTTGAAATTCCTTCACAAAATCTGCGTCGGTTGCAAACTGAGAGGAGAGAGCCTCCTTCCTCATGAGTTTGGTTGCTCGTTGAGTGGTGCTCTATCGTTCTCTCAACTCTGAATGAGTTGGTGGCAAGAAAACATGGCCTAATACTAGTTCCCGAGCGTTGAAATTCTTCTCAGAAGAATTTACCAAAAGCTTTCATCTAAGCTTTTCGGCCAGCGAAGGGTTGTTCATTCATCCTGTCGGTGCTATTTGAGGTAAGATCACCGATTAGTTCACTTACTAACGTCCACAATTTTAGCTTTCCATTTTCGTCATCATCTCTCTGTTTTGCACGTTTTCTGCCTGTTTTTGGGGTGTTCACCGAGCACCGATCCTTCTATTATTTAGTTGTCTTCCGCATGCCATGTGTAACCTCATTTGCCGCCCCGAATCACAACATTGGACATTTGTAATAAACTGACACATTGGCTCTAATGTACACTCAGATTCAAACTTTTACTTCACTTAAGAACTTGACTTCTTTAGAGTCTTCTCAAACATCCATTTAGAAAGTGAACTCACAAACATAATTTTCTTACTTGTCATTGTTGAACTCTGTAACACACAAATTTGCAAACTTCATATTGTCCTTTAACATGATGAGAGCATCCCCTACTAATCTTCATAACTTCACCTATATCGATATACTTGTATCCTTTTGCATTCAGAGTATTCAACGAGATCATATTTTTCTTCTACTCAAAAACATGTCGCACATTATCTAGTGTCTCCACAACGCCATCAAATATCTCAATTTTGATGGTACCAATCTCAGCTATTTTATGATGTGCTTCAACCACGATAACTTGTGTGCCAATACAATTACTAGTTCACCTCGAATTTTTAACTCATAATCACTGAAGATCACTAGATTATAACAAGCACAAGTTTTGCAATTCTTGTTCAAATGGTATGAAATTTTAACGGAAGCTTCCTCAATGAATTAATGAGAGCCCCTTAAAATTACAAAATCAAACTTAAAAAAATAAAGAAGATATGCCAAGATAAAAACTGGTGGTGTAGCGCCTCGAAAATCCATAGGGTTTCTGGCACGCTCACTACAGCTCTGATACCATGACTGTAGCGACCCGAAAACTGACTCGCCGATTTCTGGTCTGCTCTCCCTCTACTACTACTCACACACACACACTCGGGTAAAATTTGTGTAAGAATTTAAAACTTTGTTACTCGACTTAAAACGACACTTTTGAAAACGTTTAAAAAAGTCGCGGCTGAAGACTTTGATTTAAAATTAGTTTAAATAAAATTCAAGTTTTCAAAAACAAAAATATCACTTTCAGTCGACCCCGATGAGCAACGGTCAACACCTCATTTGTCTGTGTTTTCATCGGTCGACACTATCAGTCGACATTTCTCCGCTCAATAAACTGACCTGTCGACACTTGTGAATACCGATCGACACTTCATTCCTCTTTGCTCGCGTCGATCGATCTTTGTGGTCGATACTCTTCTCTATTTTACGCTACTAGTCGACACTTGTGAACACCGGTCGACACTTCATTCCTTTCTGTCCGCGTCAGTCGATCCATGAGGTCGACACTTCCGCTTATTTTTACACTACCGGACGACACTTACATATACCGGTCGGCACCTTCTCCTTCTCTGTCCGAGTAGGTCGACCCAAGCTGTCGACACCTACAGAGTTTGGTCGACCTCTTTACATACAGGTCGATACTCCGCACTCGTTTTTACATTGAGCGGTCAACACTTTCTGGCACAGATCGACACTTACTTCACCAAATCTGTTTTCAAAACCTTAAATTCTATAGAGAAACCACCGAACTCGACTCAATGATAAAATAACACAACTTACAATCTTCCATCAACTTAAAATCATTATTTACATTAAAAAAATGACTACTAAGGTTTGAAATCTGTCTATACGTCTACATGACTACAATCGACTCAAAACAACTCAAAATGACTCAAAAATAAACTCGACTAGATTCAAATCAACTAAACTCTCTCACATACCCTCGTCCTGGTCAAAACGCCCCAACAGCCGGCCGGACCGTCCACGAGCGCACTCCTACAACCGTCTCCTAGTCCTGGGCTTGCGCAGGATACTCACTAGCTATAGCATCGTCACCTACATCACAGAACTCATCTATTAGCCTAATGCTAAGTAAGTAATATATGTAAAAACTTAAAGACCGAATTCAAACTCATCCTAACATTTGCAGTTTCTACAATTTCGTCTCTTTCTTACATCTTTTTTATCTTCTTACTACTGGGTTCTTCTTTACGTGCTAGATCAAGGTGACACACCTCGCGGTCCACCTCTCGGGACAAGGCCAACCTCGATCTAGTAAAGTGACACACCTCGCATTCCACCTCTTGGGCCAAAGCCACCACGTAAAGCGGAGGAACAAGTGATACACCTCGTGGTACACCTCTAGGGACAATACCACTCAACCCCACCTTTATTATCTTCTTACGTATCTTCTCATTTCGTCCATCACATCTCATTCTACTATTTCATTCCGTAAAAAACATGAAAATTCATTTTCGTTTCGTTCTCATATTTTAAAACCATGATGCATAATCACTAAAGCATAACATAAAGTAGACGTGCATGCATCCTATCGAACTGTGATGTTGACCCGAAGGCAAAACACCTACTGCACTACTTACACTACTTATCTGGGGTCCTAGCAATTCGTACTCCGTGTACGGCTCGCTAACTGGAGAACCTATAAAACCACACATTCATTAATTTTACTTCATCCAACTCATAAAACTCTAAGGGGAAACAACACTTCAACAACTAATCTAACTAAACCCAAAATCCAACTCTATTTTCGACTACCATTCGGAAATTCATAATTATCACAATAATGTCCAATTTGGACGATTCGAAATGCTATGGACCCCTGAGAACGTCTAATTCCTTACGGTTTAATCCAATTCCTAATCCAACACTTACAGCTCGATCGAATGTGGCCAAACGGGAACTGTTCCGCAATCCGCTTATTGGGCTATCCAAACGCTCAATATTTTCCATAAAATCTTGTAATCTACTCCTACTTCCAGCTTAAATACCGATACACGAATAAAAATCAAGTATAAACCTCCAAATCTCGTATCTCCCTGCTAGGTTTTTACCAAACTATCCAATATCCTCACTAACTTCATTTTTAATACTCAAAATAACTAAAATACTAACTATCTATTAAGAGCTAACTAAAACTTACCATTGATTTGAAGAAACGGAGAAAAACCGAACAGAATCATCGCTGGAGAAGAGTATCGCTGAGGGAGAAGAGAAAAGAAGAAGTCTCTGCGTGAGGGAGGAGGGAATGCAGAGAGGGAGAGGGTTCTGTCTCCCTCTCTTCCCTATTTTTTTTTATAAAAATATTATTAATAAAATAAATTCTTAATTATTAATTCGCCCTCAATTCTTAACCGTTTAATCAAACTGTTTTTCGGTTTATTTTCGGTCTAAATCTTATAAATCCATCTTGCTCATTAGTCTCAAGATAATCTTTTACCTAATGGTAGAAATTCTCCATTCTCAATTTCAACCAAAACTCCGCCGATTATAATTACGTAAATCTAAAAATTTGTTTAGAGAAAAATTCTAGGTGTTACATGTGGTTCTCAAGTGAATAAGACAGCATGTAACTGGTCTTCCCACTTGCGCAATTTTCTCAACAAGTATTTAAACAAGTTGAAAATTCAACACAATCTGGCCTTATGAGTGATTTACAAACCTTGAAAATTTCAAGGGCTGATTCGTGGTGGAAGGGAAGATATGATGAAGAAGGGCGTTGTTGGTCCGAGGAAGTGATAAGTGGGCACTCTTAAGATTTGTGAATCTCCTAAAAGAACAACACTCCAACTTGCCAATTGACTAGAGTTTCTACTCAATTTTTAACACCACTTTCATTTTCAAATCATATTCAAAAGAACATTTGTAAGTATAAAATTTTTCGACTCGATTCGAAAACACTCACACCTCGAAGAGGGAACACAAAATCTTCAATGTAAAATACATCGCGGAAAATGACAATTTAAAAGAGTTTTTTAAAAAATAGTACGACAAGACTTGAAATTCCAGTAAGGTGTCCAACACATGACTCGCGCTACCCGACTCAGTGTCGTGCACACGAGTAGAGGCGCCACGTGCCAGGGCTTGGCGCCGTGCGCACATGGCCCCGTGCACCGCACGCGCAGTCGACCTGGCGCCGCGTTTCCTACCTTCGTACTACACGTCCTCGCGCACGCCCTCACCCGATGCCGTGCGACCCGTGCGCATTTGCAGGGCCGCGTGCCTCGCGCACTCTGCCACTCCTATTCGTGCCTCACCACGCGTACCCTGACCTAATCCGTACCACCCCGACCTACCAACTCTTCTCCCAAAAATTCTGCAAAGTAACGCCTAAAAACTGGCTATCCCAAAAATTCTAACCCTGCACACAGTTCACAAGAAAACTTCAAAAATATCCATTCCATTTTATCTAGAAAATCACCGAAGGAAAAAACATAGTGGAAGAAAATAAATCTAATAACTATCGATGAAGAAAATCTACAGTACACAGTAACGCAATGCCCAATCATATAATATATACACAGGCCCTCAAAATTATCTTAACTACAGGATAGATCCACCCCTATACTCTACACATCATGTAAATTGAATCGTCCCTAAAATACATCAAGAAAACCAATCTTTGTACATCTCACCCAAAACTCACCACCTCCACGGGTCAGGTCGCCCTAACAACCCGCCGTCCGTTGCCATGGTCGCACGCCGCCAACCGTCCTACGCCCTTAGACTAGGCTCTTGGGGCTCACCAGCGACAATATCTGCACTACACCATAGAACACACATCATAAGCCTAACATTCAGTAAGTAATGTGATATGAAAGTAAAAACCGACAATACAATCGTATCACAGGCAGTCTCTACACTTACACTCAGGTTGTCACATCTGTGATGCGTAGTGCAGCCGCACCATGGTTAGAATGCACATAATGCCACCCTACGCCCCGACACGTCGCCACCGTCCCGTACTCCTGAGCAACGGGGCCCACCAGCTACACACACGCATCACCACACTGGAACCATGTGAGGGAGAGGGTGAACCTCGCGCCACACTACACCCTGGCGTCGCCCCCGTCCTAGCCTCCCCAGCAACGGGGCCACAGTTACCACACACACATTTCTCAATAGCTCAGCCGGCCCACTCCTCGAGAGAAATTCACGACTGGTGTTGCGCTAGCCTACTCCTCGAGCGAGATCCACGGTGCCACTGTCTATCATCCTCACCGTTGACATATACACGCTGCGTGACAGTCTAGCCGGCCCACTACTAGAGCAAAATTCGTGCTTGGTTACGCACCGGCCCACACACTAGTAGGATCCTCGGTACCACTGCCACACGTCTCACCACTTACTCAAAATATACTCAAAAACATTTTCATTCCCTTTTTAAAACATGATGCATGTCAAACAATACGCACGCACATCACAATCAAAAAACATAAATCTTAATGTTCCACGGTGCAGGCCCCCCTGGGCAAAACGCATACATGCACTACTTACCTGGCGTCTTAACCTTTTTTTGATATACGTTTTCACCAACAATCTGTTTAAACCTAGACATAAACCATTACTCATCAATTTACGCATCAAAATTCACTAAATATGCTAAAAATTACATCTCTCAACTAAATCCATGAAATTCTAACTAAAACGGGTCACTAATTCGGTTTGGCCGAAAATCGGCCTAAATTTTGGACGCGCATAACTTTTGCGTCCGTTATTAGAATCAAACGATTTAAGAGGTTAAACGCTCTTCTAGGAACCCAGTTTAACATGCTAAAACAGATTTTAAAATGGTAAGCCGCAGCTAGGTGAAAAACATCAAAAACCGAATCTGCCCTTTACCCAATATTTGACATCTCCGTTCCCTCAACAAAACTCACTCAAAACTCGTCTTACACACTAAAATCAGCGACACTAACATCATGCGTCACAATTCCACTAAAAATGCTCTATAATTTGACTCGATCTAAAATTCGCATAAACTTCCGACACGCATAACTTTTGCGTCGGACATCAGAATCGAACGATTCTAGCGATCAAACGTTCCTCTAACAACCTACTTTTACCCACTAAAACAAAATTTAAAACGAATAACCGAAGGTAGGCCGAAACCCCCAAAAACAGAACCTATTTTTACACAAAAAAAATCTAGATTTCAACATCAACCCGATTTCTACCCATTTCTCCACCAATATCTCACATTCTAACCTATTAAGCATAATATGAACAAAATCAGAGATTTCAAATACCAAAAATCTAAACTGCACAGTCAATAGTCTCAAGTTTTCCTCCCAACCAGAGCACTCGGGCAATCAACGGTTAAACACCGTTGAAGCCCCCTTCTAAACGCTCTAGTTACAGGCTCGAACTTCGAAAGTTCATCTCAAAGCATACTGATCACAACCGGTCGCCAAAACAGAGAGGAAAACAGGGGAAGGCTACTTGTTTTTCGGTCGGGTTTTTTTTTGCATGGAGAAATCGAGCCACCAGCTGACTTCAGCTCGCCGGAGTACTCTGCACGCGGACTTCTCACTTTCGGCAGTGGATCGTCGACACTCCATCTCCCGGCTTCTCTCACTCTCTCGGTCGCTCTCTCTCGGCCTCGGTGTTCAACAACCAAATAGCTTCTCTTCGAAGCCATTCGGTGGTTTTAAAAAAATAATAATAAATTAATTTAAATAATTAAAATTTACCAAAACTCCCTCATGTGTTTTAACCGTCCGTAAATTCGTTAAATCCGCGTCCTCCTGACTTTAAAAAAATTTCATAAATGTTTCTATGAATTAAATACCAAGATTTGAAAAATAAGTTTCCCTCCAAAAGCTTCCCGAAAACTCCAACCGAGACTTAATTTAAATTTCAAAAATTAAATCTAAGATTCGAAATTTCTCGGGTTATTACATCCCCCCACCTTATAATAATTTTATCCCCAAAATTTACGTGCCGAATAGCTCAGGATACTGTTGCTCCATGTCCTGTCGCCGCTCTCAGGTGGTCTCCTCCACGCCATGATTGTGCCACAACACCTTGACCAAAAGGATCTCCTTGTTGCGCAGTACTTTCACAGCAGACCCCAAGATCCTCACTAGCTTCTGCTCGTAGGACATCGTCGGCTGAATCTCTATATCTTGCTGTGGCATTACCTGAGAGGGACTGCACATACACTTCTTGAGCATCGAGACATGGAAAACATCGTGGATGACATCCATCGAATGGGATAACTGAAGCTGGTAGGCGGTCCTCCCAATCCTTCTGACAATCAGGAATGGCCCCACGAATCGAGGGTTAAGCTTTCCTCGCCTTCCGAACCTTACCACGCCCTTATATGGTGAGATCTTCAGGAATATCTCATCGCCCACACTAAACTCCAACTTCTGACTCCTCTTATCTGCATAACTCTTTTTCAGACTCTGAGCTGCCTCAATCCTCTTCCGTATCATGGCAACCCTATCGACACTTTGTTGTAAAATCTCAGGACCTATCAATCGGACCTCTCCAACCTCGTTCTAATATAATGGATACCTGCACTTCCTCCTGTACAGAGCCTCGTATGGTGTCATACCAATGGTGGACTGGTAGCTATTATTATATGAGTACTCGACCAATGGTAAGAACTTGCTCCAAGCTGCCTGAAACTCCAATACACAGGCTCTGAGCATATCCTCCAAAATCTATATGGTCCACTCTGACTGCCCGTCGGTCTGAGCGTGAAAGGCCGTACTAAAATCTAATCTGGTACCTATGGTCTTATGCAGACTTCTCCAAAATTTAGACGTGAACCTGGGGTCCCGGTCAGACACAATCAACACTAGAATCCCATGAAGCCTGACTATCTCCTGAATATATAACTGGGCAAACTGATCCATGGTATAAGTCATCCTCACAGGAAAAAAGTGAGATGACTTCGTCAACATGTCTACAACTACCCAGATAGCATCATGGCCCTTGGCAGTCCTCGGTAGTCCGACCAAAAAATCCATAATGATCTGCTCTCACTTCTACTCCGGTATTGACAATGGTTGGAGCATCCCAGACGGTCGCTGATGCTCTGCCTTCACCTACTGGCAGACTATACAGGTTTCAACATACTCGGCCACCGCTCGCTTCATGTTAGGCCGCCAATAGTTTTGCTTCAAATCCCGGTACATCTTAGTGCTTTCGGGATGCACAGAGAAAGAAAATGAATGGACCTTTGACAATATCTCCTTCCTCAGCTCCTCATCGTTCGGGACGTACCAGCTATTCTGAAACTTCAGAATCTCATCCTCTAAATAATTGAGCTCAGAACTATGACTGGCCTCCATACTTGCCTTTAGCTCGGTACACTCCGAGTCGGTCTCCTGGGCCTACCTAATCCTGTCCAAAAGGGTCTGCTTCAATGACAAAGCCGAACGAGTGGCTGCTAAGTCCGAAACTACCTCCAGCTCCAAACTCTGCATCTCTGTCATCAACTCAATAGGCACTATCGAAGTCATGGCAGAGGTCAAAGCTGTCACTTTGCTCAAGGCGTCTACCACCATATTCACCTTTCTCGGGTGGTACTTGATCTCCACATCGTAATCTTTGACCAGTTCGAGTCATCTCCTCTGTCTCAAGTTTAGCTCCTTCTGCGTGAAAATGTACCTCAAGCTCTGGTGGTCCGAGAAAATCTCGCATTGCTACCCGTATAGGTAATGCCTCCAAATCTTGAATGCGAAAACAACTGCCGCTAGCTCCAAATCATGAGTGAGATAATTCTACTAATAAGTGTTCAACTGCCTGGAGGCATAGGCAATAACTCTCATACTCTGCATCAAAAGATACCCCAACCCAAGCCTGGAAGAATCGCAATAAATGCAAAACTTTCCCCTTTTACTCGCAACGTCAACACATGAGCTGCAGTCAATTTCTGCTTCAGTGTCTGGAAGCTGTCTTCACATTGGTCAGTCCACTTATACTTCACGTCCTTCCGTGTCAACCGGGTCAACTGGTCAGGAATCTTAGAAAATCCCTCAATAAATCTCCAGTAACATCCAGCTAATCCCATAAAACTGTAGATCTTGGTGGCCTTTGTCAGTCGCGGCCACTCCCTCGCTGCCTAAACCTTCACTGGGTCAACTGAAATGCCATCGTAAGAAATGACGTGTCCCAAGAAGTTGATCCGGTCCAACCAGAACTCGCACTTAGAGAATTTCGCATAAAGCTGGTGTTGTCCCAAAGTAGTCAGTACGATCCTCAAATGCTCTCTATGCTCCTCCTCGCTACGAGAGTAAATCAGAATATCGTCAATAAACACTATAACAAACTTGTCCAAGTGCTCTCTGAATACTCTGTTCATCAGGTCCATAAAGGCTGCCGGGGCGTTGGTTAGGCCAAAAAACATAACCAAGAACTCATAGTGCCTGTACCTCGTACGAAAAGCAGTCTTCGATATGTCTTCCTCTCGGACCTTCAACTGATAGTAACCGGACCTTAAATTGATCTTAGAGAACACACGCGCATCCTGTAACTGATCAAATAAATCATCTATCCTCGGCAGTGGGTACCTGTTCTTCACCGTTAGTTTATTCAGTTCTCGGTAATTAATACACATACGCAAGGATCCGTCCTTCTTCTTAACAAACAAAACAGGCGCACCCCAAGGCGAAAAGCTAGGGCGAATGAAGCCCTTATCTATCAACTCTTCTAACTGTTCCTTCAACTCCTTCAACTCTGTAAGTGCCAACCTTATGCGTTTTTACATACCGGCTCAGCTCCAGGGTATATATCAATGACAAACTCGATCTCCCGGTTAGGAGGTAGACAAGGCAGATACTCTAGAAAGACCTCCGAAAACTCCTGCACAACAGAAATATCCTGCAGCTGAACTCCACCCTACAACTGCATATTCACAACATAGGCCAAAAATCAAACACCCCCACCACGCAGCAACTGCTGTACTCGAATAGCAGACACCACTGGATTCTGTTCGGACCCTGCCCTGCTCTGAATGAATAACTCTCTCCACTTGGAAGCTGAAAGCGAATCTCCCGAGTCTTACAGTTGATCGGGGCAAAGTGTCTGAATAGCCAATCGATCCCTAAAATAACTTCATACCCCTTCATATGGAGTATGATCAATTCTGCATATAGCTGTTTCCTTCCACAGTCACCACATCCTCTCGTACCACCTGATCAGAATACAAGCGCTCTCCTAATGGTAACAGCACCTCATAAAACTTCCCCGAAGAGCTGGGCTCCAGGTTCACCTTGACTACGAAAGCAACAGATACAAACGAGTGCGTGGCACCCGTATCAACAAGCGTATAAGCAGCTATGCCTGAAATAAGAATACTACCTGAAATGACTAATGGCTGGGCAGCATCATTTGACTCAAAAAGGGCAAAGACTTTAGGAGCTACTCTCGCTGACGTCCTACCCGTCACTGAGCACCTATTAGCAAAATGTCTCACCTCATTACAGTTGAAGCAACGGTTCTGACGTGACTTCTGGCACTCTCTAGACATGTGACCCACTTCGCCACAGTTATAACACTGCACTCACCAGGGTGACTCCTCTTACACTAGGGGCACACTGGATACTGTCTTGACCCTTGCGGCCTCTTGTTGCTCCCCTGGCTGCTAGAACTGTCACTAGGCCTCTTCAGGCCCTTTTGCAGGTTGTCCCCTTCCCACTCGACTACGGCAGTGCCTCTCTGAACGATCTCCGAGGTTACTCCTTAAGCACCTCTCTATAACTGGGGAGCTTTGCTCGAGCCTCCTCAATATCCAAAGCCTTCGCTACCACCTCATCATACGGCATACCTCGAGTTCCCGCAATCTGCATGCCCATATAAATATCTGGCTTCAAGCCCTACACAAATTGGTGTACCTTATTCTCGTTGAGGCTCACCAAATGCCTCACAAACCGTGACAATGCCTCGAACTGTCGAACATACTCAGCCACGGTGCCTGTCTGCCTCAGCTGTGCAAACTCTACCATCTTCCGTGTCCTGATAGAATGGCTAAAATACTTACCAAAGAACACTATCTTGAACTCCTCCCAGGTCATGGCCCCCACATCTCTCGTAGTCACTACAGTATCCCACCAATGGCTAGCATCCTTAGCCAGATAGAGTGTCGCACTAGACACCTTGTCTTGCTCCTCCACCTTAGCATAACCCATCATCCTCTCCATGCTCCGTATCCACTCTTCAGCACTAAGAGCATCCGGAGATGACCCGTCAAAAATCAGGGGTCTAAGTCTATGTAGCCTATCACCCCCTCTATCAGGCGAACCCTAGGCACTAGAGTGGCCCTGGTCGTCTCTACTCATAAATCTCTCTAGCTGCTGAGACTGGCGGTGGATTAACTCGGTAAGCTGTCGGACGGTATCATCTATGTCGCCCACAGCTCTATGCGTCTCCCGTCGTGGTCGACATCTTCCTCTAGCCTCACAAGACATTTTCTACCTTTAAAATATACAAAACTCACATTAGTCTTAACAATAAATTAAATCTAAACACTTACAGTTGGTGGAGCGCTCTCGTGCAGCGGCTGGCAGTGTTAGGTAATCCTCTGAACAGCGTCGACCCCATGCCTCTAATACTATAACTGTAGCACCCCGAGAACCCACACGTTTTCGGTGCGCTCACTACGACTACACACTACTCTGGCACCATGACTTGTCACAACCCGATGGTAACATCCTCGACAACCCCTCGCTAGTACATTCCATAAACTCGACGTGAACTCACTCAATTTTTAACACCACTTTAATTTTCAAATCATAATCAAAAGAATATTTGTAAGTATAAAATTTTTCAACTCGATTCGAGAACGACTCGCCCCAAAGAGGAAACAAGAAATCTTCAATATAAAATATACCGCAAAAAATGACAATTTAATAGAGTTTTTTTAAAAAAAAGGACGACATGACTTGAAATTCCAAGAAGGAGTCCAACACATGCCTCGTGCACCCGACTAAGTGCCACGGGCCCAAGTGGCAACGCCACGCTCCAGGGACTGCCACCATGCACCCATGGCCCCACACCGCATGCGCACTTGACCTGGCACCGCACGCCCCGCACATGTGCACCCACTAGGCCTGCGAGCTGCATGCACTGCCTCTGCACTTTGCTTCCATGTGCACGCCCTCACCCGACGCCGTGCGACTTGCGCGCACTTGCAAGGCCACGTGCTCCGCGCACTCCGCCACTCCCATTTGTGCCTCACCGTGCGTACCTCGACCTAATCCATACCACCCCGAGCTACCAACTCTTCTCCCGAAAATTTGGCAGAGTAACGCCTAAAAACTGACTATCCCAAATATTCTAACCCTGCACACAGTTCACCAGAAAACTTCAAAAATATTCATTTCATTTTATCTAGAAAATAATCAAAGGAAAAAACAGAGTGGAAGAAAATAAATATAACAAATATCGATGAAGAAAATCTACAGTACATAGCAATGCAATGTCCAATCATATAATATATACACAGGCCCTCAAAACTATCCTAACTACAGGATAGATCCACCCCATACTCTACACATCATGTAAATCAAATTGTTCCAAAAATACATCAAGAAAACCAAACTCTGTCACCCTCACCCAAAACTCACCACCTCCACGGGTCGGGTCGCCTTAACATTTCGCTGTCCGGTGCCTCGGTCACAAGCCGCCAACCGTCCTACGCCTCTGGACTAGGCTCTCGGGACTCACCAGCGACAATATCTGCACATACACCATAGAATACACATCATAAGCCTAACGTTCAGTAAGTAATGCAATATGAAAGTAAAAACCGACAATGCAATCCTATCACATACAGTCTCTACACTCACACTCAGGTTGTCACATCTGTAATGCGTAGTGAAGGCGCACCAGGGTGAGAATGAACCTAGCGCCACCTACGCCCCGACACGTCGCCACCGTCCCGAACTCTCCAACAATGCGGCCCGCAAGCTACACACACGCATCACCACGCCGCAACCACGTCAGAGTGAACGTGAATCTCGCGCCACACTACACCCTGATGCGTCGCCCCCGTCCCAACCTCCCCAGTAATGGGGCCACAGTTGCCACACACACATTTCTCAATAGCCTAGCCGGCCCACTCTTCGAGTGGAATCCGCGACTAGTGTTATGCGGGCCACTCCTCGAGTGGGATCCGCAGCGCCACTGTCTATCATTCTTACCATCGACACATACACGCCGCGTGACGGCCCAGCTGACCCACTAAATCTGGGGTTGGTTACGCACCGGCCCACACACTAGCATGATCCGCAGTACCACCGCCACGCGTCTCACCACTTACTCAAAATATGCTCAAAACCATTTTTGTTCCCTTTTTAAAACATAATGCATGTCAAACAATACGCACGCACATCATAATCAAACAACATAAATACTAATGTTCCATGGTGTAGGCCCCCTTGGACATAACGCATACATGCACTACTTACTTGGCGTCTTAATCTTTTCTCAATACACATTTTCACCAACAATCTAGTTTAACCTAGACATAAACAATCACTCATCAATCTACGCATCAAAATTCACTAAATATGCTAAAAACCACATCTCTCAACTAAATCCATGAAATTCTAACTAAAACGGATCACTAATTCGGTTCGGCCAAAAACCAACTTAAATTTCGGACGCCCATAACTTTTGCGTTTGTTATCAGAATCGAACGATTCAAGAGCCTAAACGCTCTAGGAACCTAGTTTAACATGCTAAAACGGATTTTAAACTGGTAAGTGACAGCTAGGTGAAAAACACCAAAAACCAAATCTGCCCTTCATTCAAAATTTCACATCTTCGTTCCCTCAACAAAACTCACTCAAACTTTGTCTTACGCACTAAAATCAGCAACACTAATATCAGGCGTCACAATTCCACTAAAATGCTTAATAATTCGACTCGGTCTAAAATTTGACATAAACTTCCGACGCGCATAACTTTTGCGTCAGACATCATAATCAAACGATGCCACAGGCTCAACGTTCTTCTAACAACCTACTTTTAACCACTAAAACAAAATTTAAAAGGAATAAACGAAGCTATGCCGAAACCACCAAAAACAGAACCTGTTTTTACACAAAAAAAATTCAGATTTCAACATCAACCCGATTTCCACCCATTTCTCCACCAATCTAACATTCTAACCTATTAAGCATAATCTGAACAAAACCAGAGATTTCAAACACCAAAAATCCGAACTGCACATTCAATAGTCTCGGGTTTTCCTCCCAACTAGAGCACTGGGGCAATCAACGGTTAAACATCGTTGAAGCCCACTTCTAAACGCTCTAGTTACACGGTCGAACTTTGGAAGTACAACTCAAAGCATACTGTTCACAACCAGTTGCCAAAACATAAAGGAAAACAAGGGAAGGCTACCTGTTTTTCGGTCGGGTTTTTTTGGCACGAAGTAATCGAGCCACCACCTGACTTCAGCTTGCCGGAGTACTCTGTACGCCGGCTTCTCACTCTTGGCAGTGGATCATCGGCATTCCCTCTCCCGACTTCTCTCGCTCTCTCGGTCGCTCTCTTAACCTCGATGTTCAACAACCGAATGGTTTCTCTTCAAAGCCATTCGGTTGTTTTAAAATAATAATAATAAATTAATTTAAATAATTAAAATTTACCAAAACGCCCTCACATGTTTTAACCATCCATAAATTCGTTAAATTTGCGTCCTCCCGACTTTAAAAAAATTTCATAAATGCTTCTACCAATTAAATCCTGAGCTTCAAAAAATAAATTTCCTACCAAAAGCTTCTCGAAAACTCCAACCGATACTTAATTTAAATTTCAAAAATTAAATCTAAAATTCAAAATTTCTCGGGTTATTACACTGTTGTTGCTCTCTCTCTCTCTCTCTCTCTCTCTCTCTCTCTCTCTCTCTCTCTCTCTC
>CM039520.1:14345181-14364384 GCA_022433055.1 Begonia peltatifolia | reverse complement strand
CTCTCTCTCTCTCTCTCTCTCTCTCTCTCTCTCTCTCTCTCTCTCTCCCATTGCAGTTCTCTCTCTTCTGTCGATGTGCAACACTAAGCAACAGGCATGTAGCAATAGTCATAAAGACGATTGCTGCTCTCTTTCTCTCTCTCTCTCTCCCCCGTTGCTCTCTCTTCCTCTCTTTGGTCGATGTGCAAGCTGCAGCAACAGCGAGCAACGATCTTATGACCGTTGCTCTGCTTCACTCAGCAGGCTTGGCCAGTGGCCAGCAACGCTACAAGTTGTAGCCTTCAACGGTCTTGTGACCATTGCCCACAGCCCAATGAGCCCACCCCCACCCCCTCCTCTTCTCTTATAAATTCTCATCCACCCTTTTTATTTTTTTTCACCAATCTCACTCGATCTATTCAATTCATTCTTCAATTTGCTCTCAATTCCTTTGGTGATCTCAATCTATTCTCCAATTTGCTTCAACAAGGTAAAATTTAGTTTATTTTTTTTACATATATTTACGTAATTTTTAATTATATTTGTAGTTATACTAATTAAATTTTTTTGCATTAATTTTTTGTAGGTTTCGTATATGTGGAGTTGATCAATTCACACCACCTACAAGCTTTTATTGGACATTAGTTTTGTAGTATCATTTTCTTATTTGAAATTTACTTTAAAAATTATAGTTATAGATCCTGGTAATTATAATATTGATGATGATATTGAATAGATTAGATAAATAAATCCTGCATTTTCAATAGGGCAATCATCTGCACAAGCATCCAATTCATCGTCTAAAAAGAAAGAAACAAAACGTCTAAAGTATGAAAATATTTTGTAATGAAAGAAATTAAAATTGGTGGAAAAGTAGAATCTAGAGCTCAATGCAACTATCGTATTAAAAATTATGCATATATTTCCGGTAGTTCAACTAGCACACTCGGTAAGCATTATCAAAAGTGTCATTTAAACGAGCAAGTTTGAAACTCTACACAAAGATTATTGAATGCTAGTGGTAATGACACTTTTTTGTATTTACAAAATAAAATGAGAGAAGGAATAGTAAAACTTGTAACACAATGTGAGTTACCTTTAGCATTTACTGATAGTGATAAATTTGAAAACTTTATGAAAGAATATAATACTCCTAATTTTAAACGTGTTCCTAGAAATACAACTAAAATTGATATTATTAAAATATTTAATAATATGAAAAATGAACTAATACTATTTTGTTCAAGTGTCATTTCAATGTCTATTTGTATCACCTCTGATTTATGGAGTGCACGTAATTTTATAGACTATATTGTTGTAACGTTTCATTTTATTGATGACTCTTGGTAATTAAATAAAAGAATTTTAAAATTTCGAAATTATGAATATCCTCACTCTATTATTACAATTTATAAATATATTGTAACGATATTGCAAAAATATTCTATTCGAGATAGAATATTTAGCATAACACTTGATAATGTTAGTACTAACGATACTACTATTTCTCATTTTAAAAATTATTTTCAATTAGATATTACTCACGATTCTCTTTTTCATATAAGATATGTTTTTCATATTTTAAATTTAATGGTTAAAGATAGTATGACATATATTTCGTCTCATATTGAATTAATTAGTCGCATAATTTCTTATATAATTGGATCTAATTCGAGGCAACAAGAATATAGAGATTTTTATAAAGCTGACCACTTAGATCACAAAAATTAAAAATCGATGTAAATAATAAGTGGAATTCTACTTATTTAATGTTGGAAAATGATAGGTCAAATTATTTGTACTTTTATTAATAAGAAAACATCAAATATTAATCTTGATAAATATAGTTGCAATATAACTAATATATTTCTTGATTTTTTAAAATCATTTTGTGATACTACAAATTAATGTTTGGGAATTTATTATCTTATTTGTCATCTTGTTCTTCTAATTTTTATAAACTGAACTAGTAATTTTACACAATATCGACAAATATATGAATTTAGAGATATATTTAATAAAATAGAAACAAAATTTTAAAAATATTAGTTTGACATTCTTCCTATTTTTTGTTATGCATGTATAATGGATTCTAAATATAAATTAAAAGGGTTAATAGAATTTCTAATAATTTATATACTACTTCTTTACTTTCTACGAATCAAATAACTAATGAAATTGTTAGTTTATATTCTTCTTATGAATATAATTATTCTAATTTTAGTCGTTTACGTGTTTTTTCACATGCTAGTTCAAGTTGTGGTAGTGAAAATATTGCAGGTTCACAATTTTGTATTCATGATATTTGAAATCAATTAGATATGGATGTTTACTCTATTTCTGTATGAAATAAACTATAAATTTATTTTGACACTCGATATCAATTTTCTCGCGAAGAAAACTTTGATAGTTTAGATTTGTGGAAAATGTTTTCCACCACATATCATATTCTTTCTATAATAACACGTGATCGACTAATACCTCCAGTCTCTACTATAGTATCAGAGTCTGCTTTTAGTGTAGGTGGACGTGTGTACGATGAACGCCGAGTACAACTTGCACCCGATCGCATTGAGACACTCATTTGCATAAAGGATTAGAACGATGTCATTACGAGAAATCAACAATGAGAGCACAAAATACTTGAAGACTTTAAAAATTTGGATGTTGAAGATTAACATTGTAATTTAAATTTTGAAGTAATTTTTCAACTTGTAATTTTTTTTACATTTTGCACATGATTGACAATTAGATGATTGTCAACCTAATTGAGATATGTCTAATTTATAGTGATGTAAATGTCAAATTTATAATGAATGTTATATTTTTTATATATTTGTTTTCTTCCATTTTTTATAATTAAAATGTTATTTTTTATTAATTAAATATTTATATTATTTACACGACTAAGTATCTGTCATATTTTATCATTACTATAATAAATATTTATTATAGTTTTAATAAATAAAAGATTAATGAAACATATAATATAAAATAATTTTATTTATGTAAGCTTGGCTCATTAAGCTCGGCTTGTGAGACTCATTGAGCCGGCTTGGCTCAGCTCGGCTCATTAGGCTCGTGACTCGTGAGATGGCTCAGGTTGAAAATTTTTTTGGATAAACTCGTTAGGCTCGACAGCCTCGGTGAATCAGGCCTTTCTCGGCTCGGCTGGGTTCGGCTCACTTGTTTAACATCTCTACCCCTCATCAATAGTATTTAATGGTTAATTTACTATTAAACCTATCTTTATCCAATAAAAAGACCAAATTGCCCCTCTAACTTTGGTTTATTACTATAAAACCAAACTTAATTAACTCTAACCTTAATTAATTAATCTTTAACCTCAATTAACTTTAATCTAATCCCATTTAAATTTTCTTTTAATTTAATTATCGTAATTAATCAAAATTTTAATCTAAATAAAAATCAATTTTATACGTTTAAATTTTTAACAGGGGCGATCGATCAGCCAGCCTCAATCGATCGTTTGGTACCCGCATTGCTTGAAATTTCCAATCTCGCACTCAACAGTCGATCGATTGCCCCTCCTTAGGCGATCGATCGGCACCCTCTCAGTTCCGTGATCGCTCAATCAACCAAAAATAGCGATCGATCGCCTACCCTGGGCGATCGATCAGCTATGCATACCATTTTCCCCCCTCAAAAATGTCAAATTTTTGTTTTGTAATTTATCTTTTTTTTTTTCAACACATTTTCTTTCAATTCTTAATTTACATATCATTTATAATGTACATATATAATTACAAATTTTGTTTTAAAATTTTCAAAGCATTACAAATTATCTTGTTTGGAAAGTTCAGATCCTAAACATTGTGTGATGACCCGGATGAGTATGTATGAGGTTGATTGTGGACAAATCTCGAGGGACGGCGTGACGTAACGCCTCGAGTGTAGGCCGAGTCGTAGAGAGGGGGGTCGTCATAGTCCCACATCGCTTGGGGGAGGTATATGGAAATGAAACATATGTAAGGAAATCCTCCCAAGATAGTAATACGTGTTTTGGAACACAATTGGCAACGGATCTCATAAGAACTTCGAAGTTAAGAATGCTCCGGCGATAGCAGTACCAGGTTGGGTGACCGACTAGGAAGTTCTCGCCAAACAAATCCGTGAGGAGAGGATATTGGGATACGGCCCAATCCCCAAAGCGGACAATATCTTACTGGGAAAGGGGTCGTTACAAATGGAATTAAAGCTTGTACCCAACCGGAAATGTGGCCAATGAGGACGTTGGGCTCCGAGGGAGGGTGATTGTGATGATCCAGATGAGTATGTATAAGGTTGACTGTGGGGCAAACCTCGAGAGACGGCGGGACGTAACGCCTCGAGTGTAGGCCAGGTCGTAGAGAGGGGGGTCGTCACAGTCCCACATCGCTTGGGGGAGGTATATAGAAATAAAACATATGTAAGGAAATCCTCCCAAGATAGTAAGACGCGTTTTGGAGCACAATTGGCAACAGATCTCATAAGAACTCCGAAGTTAAGAGTGCTCCGGCGAGAACAGTACCAGGTTGGGTGACCGACTGGAAAGACCTCGCCAAACAAATCTGTGAGGGGAGGATATTGATATACGACTCAATCCCCAAAGCGGACAATATCTTACAAATGGTATCAGAGCCTGTATCCAACCAGAAATGTGGCCAACGAGGACGTTGGGCCATGAGGGAGGGTGATTGTGGTGACCTGGATGAGTATGTATGAGGTTGACTGTGGGGCAAACCTCGAGGGACGGCGCGACGTAACGCCTCGAGTGTAGGCCGGGTCATAGAGAGGGGGGTCGTCACAGTCCCACATCGCTTGGAGGAGGTATATGGAAATGAAACATATGTAAGGAAATCCTCCCAAGATAGTAAGACGCGTTGCGTTTTGGAGCACAATTGGCAACGAAGCCCATAAGAACTCCGAAGTTAAGAGTGCTCCAGCGAAAGCAGTACCAGGTTGGGTGACTGACTGGGAAGTCCTCGCCAAACAAATCCGTGAGGGGAGAATATTGGGATACGGCTCAATCCCCAAAGCGGACAATATCTTACTGGGAAAGGGGTCGTTACAAATGGTATCAGAGCTTGTATCCAACCGGAAATGTGGCCAACGAGGACGTTGGGCCATGAGGGAGGGTGATTGTGATGACCTGGATAAGTATGTATGAGGTTGACTGTGGGGCAAACCTCGAGGGACGACGTGACGTAACGCTTCGAGTGTAGGCCGGGTCATAGAGAGGGAGGTTGTCACAGTCCCACATCGCTTGGGGGAGGTATATGGAAATGAAACATATGTAAGGAAATCCTCCCAAGATAGTAAGACGCGTTTTGGAGCACAATTGGCAACGGATCCCATAACAACTCCGAAATTAAGAGTGCTCCGGCAAGAGCAGTACCAGGTTGGGTGACCGACTGGGAACTCCTCGCCAAACAAATCCGTGAGGGGAGGATATTGGGATACGGCTCAATCCCCAAAGCGGACAATGTCTTACTGGGAAAGGGGTTGTTACAAATGGTATAAGAGCCTGTATCCAACTAGAAATGTGGCCAACGAGGACGTTAGGCCTCGAGGGAGGGTGATTGTGATGACTCGGATGAGTATGTATGAGGTTTGACTGTGGGGTAAATCTCGAGGGACAGCGCGACGTAACGCCTCGAGTGTAGGCCGGGTCGTAGAGAGGGGGGTCGTCATAGTCCCACATCGCTTGGGGGAGGTATATGGAAATGAAACATATTTAAGAAAATTCTCTCAACATAGTAAGACGCGTTTTGGAGCACAATTGACAACGGATCTTATAAGAACTCAGAAGTTAAGAGTGCTCCGGCGAGAACAGTACCAGCTTAGGTGACCGATTGGGAAGTTCTCGTCAAACAAATCCGTGAGGGGAGAATATTGAGATACGGCCCAATCCCTAAAGCGGACAATATCTTAATGGGAAATGGGTCGTTACAAATGGTATCAGAGCGTGTATCCAACCAGAAATGTGGCCAACGAGGACGTTGGGCCCTGAGGAGGGTGATTGTGATGACCTGGATGAGTATGTATGAGGTTGACCGTGGGGTAAAGCTCGAGAGACGGCGTGACGTAACGCCTCGAGTGTAAGCCGGGTCGTAGAGTGGGGGGTTGTCACAGTCCCACATCGCTTGGGAGAGGTATATGGAAATGAAACATATGTAAGGAAATCCTCCCATGATAGTAAGACGCGTTTTGAAGCACAATTGGCAACGGATCCCATAAGAACTCCGAAGTTAAGAGTGCTCCGGCAAAAGCAGTACCAGGTTGGGTGACCGACTGAGAATTCCTCGCCAAACAAATCTGTGAGGGGAGAATATTGGGATACGGCCCAATCCCCAAAGCGGACAATATCTTACTGGGAAAGGGGTCGTTACAAATGGTATCAGAGCTTGTATCCAACCGGAAATGTGGCCAACGAGAACGTTTGGCCCCGAGGTAGGGTTATTGTGATGACTCGGATGAGTATGTATGAGGTTGACTGTGGGGCAAATCTCGAGGGACAGTGTGACGTAACGCCTCGAGTGTAGGCCGGGTCGTAGAGAGGGGGGTCGTCACAGTTCCACATCGCTTGGGAGAGGTATATGGAAATGAAACATATGTAAGGAAATCCTCCCAAGATAGTAAGACGTGTTTTGGAGCACAATTGACAACGGATCCCATAAGAACTCAGGAGTTAAGAGTGCTCCAGCGAGAGTAGTACTAGGTTGGGTGACCGACTGGGAAGTTCGCGCCAAACAAATCCGTGAGGAGAGGATATTGGGATACGGCTTAATCCCCAAAGCGGACAATATCTTACTGGGAAAGGGGTCGTTACACATTGTGATCGTCAGTGGGATCATGTCGATTCTAGATGACTCTCATCCAACCCCACCTCAGTTCCTTAATTCCATTTCCTCTCAACCTAATCCTGACATCGCTGTTTGGCAAGGGTACAATCGTTTAATAATGTCTTGGATCTTCTCTTCCCTTTCCAAAATCTTTGCATCATCCTCTCTAGCCATGATCATCGATCTCAGAAGCCAGGTGCATTCCCTTTCTGAAGATGGCATCTTGGCCGACCTTTATATGTAGAAAATTACCTCCTTGTGCAATACCTTTTCTGCCATTGGAGAGCTTGTTTCCTACCGTGACCACATCCTCTACTTCATCAATGGTCTCGGTAGTAAATACAATTCGTTTGTTACCTCTATCACAAATCGCCCCTACCAACCTTCTTTTGAAGAAATCTATAGTCTTCTGTACACTTTGGACTTTCGACTGGATAAGTAAAACATTGTTCCTTTGCTTTCAAACCCATCTTCTCTTCTAGCTAATGCTACAGTCCGGTCATTTGCTCGTACTCCACGGTCGTTCCCAACTCCTCCTTTCCGGCCTCCTCTAATCCTGTCTCTGACTGGATTCAAGTCTGACAACGCCTTTGGTTCAGCAAACATCTATGGATAAGAAGTGTAACACCCGGGGATTTCTGCTGTATAATCTTCGGGTTTACGTGATGGTAAACGGTGAAGTTCGAGTTGGAATCGGGAGCGGAGATTTTATACCGTTAAGTGAAATGTTATTTTGAGGCTAATGGACAGAATGAAATTATAAGATTCTGACCGGAAACAGATAGAATGACCGTTTGTTAAACGATTAAAAGTTGAGGGCAAAAAGGTAATTAAGATTATATTATTTTATAAACCCCCCCCCCCCCAAGAGGAGAAAGCCCTCCTCTTGGTGATCTGCTTCCAGCGACAATCAGCCAAGGATTTTACTCAGTTTTCTACTCCATTTCAACGGTAAGGTAGATTTTAACTAGTTTATGGTTTAGTTTTGATTAGTGGTAGAGTTTGATGAGGAATTTGGTAGATAGAGATTTAGGGTTTTAGGGTTTGAGTGTTCATTGGGTTTACTATTGATGGTTGTGGGATATTGATGATAAATGTGATGGATTGGTGAGAAATTTGTTGCGTTTTGCTGAAAGACCGAGAATGTACGATTTTAGGCCCTAAAAACCTATTCTGTTTTCAGATTTTTTCCTTAGCTGCGGTTGATCATTTTAAATTATCTTTTGGTATGTTAAACTAAGTTATTAGTGGAGCGTTTAGCCACTGGAATTGAGTGATTCCGATAACCGACGCAAAAGTTATGCGCGTCGGAAGTTTGTGTTAGGTTTTGGATCAAGTTGGTTTAGTGAGCTAATATAGTTAGTTATGGTACGTTAAGTTAATGGTAGCGGTTTTGAGTATGAGTTGGGTGTTCAGTCATAATTTAGCATGTGGGATGAGTTGTGAGGTAGAATTTCATGTGAATCGGTTATGTGATAGGTAGAGCCCGAGGAAGTGATAGGAACGAGCACCACGGAGAGCTAAGACGCCGGGTAAGTAGTGTAAATAGTGTTTGCATGTGTGTTGCCCTTATGGACCTACATCATGGGACGCTAGGGAGGTATTGTGTGTTTTCCATCTTTGTTCAGTCGTGCATCATGTTTTGAAAAGTGTAACGAAAATGAATTTGAGCATGGTTTAGTGTGTGAACACGAAGTGTGACGCGTGGCAATGTGGGCAGGTTTGGCCTCGTTGCTGGAGGAACAGAGACGGTGGCGACGTACCAGGGGGTAGTGAGCGAGTGCGTCCAGCCTCACTTTGGAACGACTGCTACGATGTGTGTGTGGTGGTGAGCAACTCTGGCCCCGTGCCAAGGGGTGAGGTGCGAGTGCATCCAGCCTCACCCTGGGATGGTTCCGGTGTGTGGAGTGATGTGTGTGTACGGCTCGTGGTCCCCGTTGCTGGAGGAACGGGAACGGTGACGACATACCAGGGTGTGATTTAGCAAGAGAGTCCAGCCTCACCATGGTGCGGCTGTACACCGCGACACAGGTTATGACAACATGAGCGAGGATGTAGAGACTGCATGTAATAGAATTGCATTGTCAGTTTTTACATTTCATATTGCACTACTTACTGAGCATTAGGCTTATGTTGTGTGTTCTGTGGTGTAAGTATAGAGATCACTGCTAGTGAGTTACGAGAGTCCAGGCAAGACGCGTAGGCAGTTGGTGGCGTGCTAACGTGTGCCGACAGGTGGAGTTCATCAGGGCGGCTCGAACCGTAGAGTGAGGCGAGATGGTAGGGTTTCTTTTTAAGGGTTTCTTTTTTAGGGTTGTATTTTGTGCCATCCAAGTCAAGTGTATAGAACTTAGAGGTATAGGTTGAGTTGCACGTTAATAGTTGGGACAAATGTACAGTTGTATTTGTAACGCCTCGAAAACCTACCTGTTTCTGGTTCATTCACTGCTCTAATATCATCTACTACTCACTCACTAGACTCGAAAAATTGTAATAAAATTTAAACCTTTTGTTCTTCGACTTAAAACGAAAATTTTTGAAAATCAATTTAACTAAAACTTCCTTTTATAAAACATAAAACAGAGCAACCGGTCGACACCTGTAAACATCAGTCGACACTTGGGTTGTCTCAGATTTTTCATCTATCGACACTGTCAAATGCCGGTCGACACTACGTTTCTCTCGGGTATTTTCGTCGGTCGACACTAAAAACACCGATCGACACTTCTACACTCATCTCGGAGAGTGGTCGACACCTGCTTTCACAGGTCGACACCTTGATCCTCTCTGTCCGCGCATGTCTACCCTCGCGGTCGACACCGCTACCATTTTTACACTACCAGTCGACGCCTACAACAATAGGTCGACACTTACTTCGGCTTTGCCCGGGCAGGTCGACCCTCGCGGTCGACACTAGCAGGGTCTGGTCGACCACTAAGCCTATCGCTCGACACTTCTTCCCCAGAACTCTGTTTAAAAACTTCAAATTTTCCTCCAACACGACCCATTTCAACTTAACAATAAAATCTTCAAAAATCATCCATTTTTTATCAACTCAAAACCGTTATATATATCAAAACTACTACCGAACATTTGAAATCCATTTACCATTCAAAATGACTCCAAACGACTCCGACCCGACCTCTACACCTGTACCGATGAACACCGCGTCAAAATTGCCCTAATAGCTGGTCAGATCGTCCATGTGCACTCCTCCAACTGCTTCCTAGTACTGGGTTCGCTCTGAGTACTCATCAGCTATCACTTCGTCACCTACATCACAGAACTCAACTATTAGCCTAATGCTAAGTAAGTAATGGACATAAACACACACTAAATCAAACACCCCCTAACACATGCAGTTTCTACAGTTTCGTCTCTACTTTTGTTTTCGTATCTTTCTTACATCTTCTTTATCTTCTTACTACTGGGTTCTTTTTTACGCACTAGACTAAGATGACACATCTCGTGGTCCCCCTCATAGGACGCGATCCCCCTCATAGGACAGAGCCAACCTCAATCAAATAAAGTGGTACTCCTCGCAATCCCCCTCATAGGACCAGGGCCACCATGTAAAGCAGAGGAAGAGTGATACACCTCGCGGTTCACCTCAGAGGACAAGACCACTCAACCCCACATTTCTTATCTTCTTACGTATCTTCTCATTTCGTTCGTTTCATCACATCCTACTATTTTTGTCTCATAAATACATGAAAATTCATTTTCATCTCGTTCTCCTACTTTAAAACAATGATGCACAACCATGAAAGCATAACATAAAGTAAATGTGCAATGCATCCTACTGAACTGTGATGTAGGCCCGAAGGCAAAATTCTTACTATATTACTCACCTGGCGTCCTAGCTTCTACTGTGCTCGTTTCTATCACTTCCTCGGCTCACCTATCACATGACCAATTCACATTAAAAATTCATCTCACCACTCATTCTATGTATTAAAGCTTTGGCTACTAACTCACTCCACTAAAGCTAAACTAAAATCGCTCACTAACCCAATTTTCGGCCAAAATCAACCTTACTTCCAACGCGCATAACTTTTGTGTTGGTTGTTGGAATCACTCGATTCCAGAGACTAAACACACCACTCATAACCTAGTTTAACACACCAAAATAGAATTTAAAACAATGAACCGTAGTTAGGTTAAAACTCCCAAAACAGAACCGGGTTTCACACTAAAATACCTAAAATTTTCATTCTCGTTTTTTCAACAAAACTCACCCAATTCCTCACCAATCTATTACACTTTAACTTATTAAGCACAATCTAACTGTCGTTGGAGATTTTGAATTCAGAAAACTCCAAGTTACAGCCCGATCTTCTAGGTCCTCCTCAAAATTCGACCAGCACACCATTACTTCTACCTCTTAATCACCCTAAAAATCGAGCTCAATCAATTGGAAATTTGAAAACCACCAAGCTCTCACACTTGATTGAAAACACCAAAACAGGGGGTTTACCTTCTGTTTTTTGCACGAAAAGGGCCAAACTGGCTCCTCCTCTCAGCTTATTGGAGTTCTCTGCACGCCGGCGTCCCTCCTTCTTCTCGGTCGTTGACAAAATCTCAGCTCGTCGCTCAGTTCCCTCCCCTCTCGCTCCTTCGCTCGGCGATAGGAAAAATAGAAGCAGAATGACTTCCTTCGTGAAACCATTTTGTTTCTGTATATAAATTTTTTTTAAATAATAATAATAATAAACTAATTACTTTTTTGCCCTCACACTTTAATCTGTTAATCAAATGGCTATTCAGTCAGTTTCTGGTTGGATTTCTAAAATTTTCTTTTCTCTATTAGTATCAAAATAATCTTTTATCTAATAGTACAAATTCTCTACTCTCGATTCCGACCAAAACTCTGCCGTTTACAAATACAAATTTCTGAAAATTAATTTACAGAAATCCCGAGTGTTACAGTATTTTTGAAACTACTTGGGGGAAACTTGTCTTAAAAATACAGGTTTTTATTTTGTGGTTTTAATAGTGGAAGTTTTTGCCGTTCAATTTCCTTTGTATCTAATGTTTATTTTAGGCTGCTCGACCGGGAGCCTTTAGGTGTTGACTGCGTAGTGTAAAAATGACAAGTGTCGACCGTGTGGTTCGACCTTTTTGTTAAAATGCCGACCGATAAGCGTAGCTGTTGACCAAACTAGGCGAGTGTCGACCGTGGGGGTCAACCTACGGGGACATAACCAAATTAGGTGTCGACCGGTGTCTTTAGGTGTTGACTGGTTAGTGTAAAAATAGTGGGAGTGTCGACTGCATGGTTCGACCTGTGTGGGCAGAGACAATTGAAGTGTCGACCGACGAAGGCAGGTGTCGACCGTTTCATGTTATGTGTGTAGGAGTGTCGACCGGGGCAGGCAGAGAGTATTAAGGTGTCGATCGATGAAGGCAAGTGTTGACCACTTTTGTGATATGTATAGGAGTGTCGACCGCGGAGTTCGACTGGGGATGGCAGAGGGTATTACGGTGTCGACCGGTGTTTGCAGGTGTCGATCGGTACTCCTTTTCATAATGTTTTGAAAAGTGAAGTGTCGTTTAAACTGACTTTTAATCGAGTCTTCTGTCGCGATGATTTTTAAGCATTTTAAAAATTTCGTTTTAAGTCGAGGATCAAAAGTTTTAAATTTATAAGAATTTTATTTAGACGATGAGTAAGTGTACGGTTGGCGACCCGGGTCCAAGGACGACTCAGAGGTGACGACAAGGGAGAGTGAGCCAGAGATCGCATGAGTTTTCGAGCTGCTACAAAGAGATTGGCTCGAGCGTGCAATTTATCCAACCCTAGGCTGGTGACCAACACGGCCCAAGTCCAATTTTTGGCCTCGCTATCAAATCGGTCACAAGATGGGCCACACGGCCCCCTTATGTTTACCATTGAATGGATCATAGCTTTAGGTTGTAGCCTCCTGCCCCAGCCTAACACACCGTCCCCTTCAGTGACTTCTTTTCCTCTCCTCAAGCAAATATGGTCAGACTTCTGCCATCTCCGGCTACACTTGCACCAACTGAGCCATTGACCTTAGACACGGGAGCAACTCATCATTTCATTCCTTATTCATCGCTGATGAAAAACTCCTCTCTTTACACCGGTTCAAATCAAGTCCTCATTGCCAACAGTACACTTATTCCCATACTCAATTTTGGTTATGCTATTATACCAGTTGTTGATCGTTCTTTCCATTTACAAAATATCTTTCATACTCCTCTTCTTGCTCATAATCTCCTTAGTATAAATCAATTGTGTCGTGAGAATTTCGTGTTTGTTGAATTTCATTCTCAATATTTTCTTGTGAAGGATAGATGTTCACATCGATCCACCCCTCAAACTCTCTCCTTGACTGCACTATCATCTGTTTCTGCTTTTCCAACAGGGAGCACCTCCCAGCTTTGGCATTTTTGTCTCGTCCATCCATCATTTTCTGTCTTGAGAAAAAATTCTGTTGTCTTGTGATATATCTTGCTCTAAATATGAGCTGCCCAAACTTTGTACTCTTTGTCATATGGGTAAGCATATCAGTTACCTTTTATAATTTCCAATTCTCACGCATTGTCATCTTTTGATCTTGTACACAAAGATGTTTGGGGTCCTTTACCTATTAATTCCATTTCTGGTACTCGCTATTTTGTCTTGTTTATTGATGATAGCATCCACTTCACTTGGCTTTACTGCTTAAAATTAAATAGTGAAGTTCACTATAATTTCATGCAATTTCATAATCTTGTACAAACTCAATTTGATCAAAAAATTAAATCTGTTCAATCTAACAGCGGTGGTGAATTTCAATCTCTTTCAAATGTTTTTAAATCCTTTGGAATTCATTATCGTGTCTATGTTCATACACTTCAAATCAAAATGGTCGAGCCGAACAAAAAAATCGTCATATTGTTGAAATCGGACTTGCTCTTTTTTTCACTCCTTTGTTCCTCAAGAGTTTTGGCCTTATGGATTCACAACTTCCACTACATTAATCAATCTTTTACCTACCCCGGTTTTAAATAATAAATCTAATTTCTAATGTTTTTGGCTGCCTATGCTTTCCTCTACTTCATCCCTTTAACCATTATAAAATACAACTTCGTTCTTTTCATTGTGTAGTCTTGGGCTATAGTCCTCAACATAAAGGTTATTACTGCCTAGACCAGATGTCAAATAAAATTTACATTACTCGTCATGTCAACTTTGATGAATCTACTTTTCCCTTCACCTTAGTTTTATTCTGAATCTCACCACCTACTCCTTTATCTATTCTGATTGTCTCCCCACCTCTTCTACCTTTTTCGCTTCCCACCCAACCACTCTATCTCCCACCTGGAAATGTTAAACGAGCCGAACGAGTCAAGCCGAGCCTGGAAAGTCTCGGCTCATCGAGCCTGCCAAGTCTAACGAGCCTGCCGAGCCGAGCCTAAAAAATTTCTAACCCGAGTCGGCTCGCGAACCACGAGCCTAACAAGCCGAGTCAAGCCAACTTAACGAGTCTAACAAGCCGAGCTTAACAAACTGAGCTTATATAAATAAAATTATTTTATATAAATATATTTTATATTTTATTAGGTTCCACTAATATAAACTAAAGAATTTTTTTAAGACCTATTTAAATAATATTTAGCAGAAATTCAGATTACATAACCAAAATATAGTATAAAATATAGCGAAGTAATAAACTATGTTAAAATCACTCTCAAACTCACATTATCTTTCATGCATAAAATAAAATAAAAAATATGTAAAAAAATAACATCACTCAATAGGTGCTCTAAGAAGATAGGTAATGCTGGACCCAAATGGTCATAATGAGCATCTATTACTCTCACGTATCGTGCAAAGAAGACTGTCTGTTCTAGTGAATGGTTTTGCATATTCGTCAACCACTGTTCGATGCGGCTCTGTTCTCGTGATAACTGTGTTTGCTAATTAGAAATATTTTTCAGACTTTGTCTTACATCGTGTTCAATGCCGGTTTATTGAGCAGCCAGATTGGCAAACATTTGACTTTGTGTGATGGTGAGATTTTTTAACATCTGTCTCATATCGTTAGTTGAATAAGAGCGAGGTGGCACGGTAGACGATGAAGAAGCGCCTTTATTGGGTGTCATAGTTGATTGGTTTTCATATCGCTGTTTTCAGCGAGCCTCGATGGGATCTCTTTTTGTCTGCACTACGATACTTTGTGCACTTGTCATACTATCATTTGTGATGCGCCAGATACGAGGCAGTGACATTAGTTGAGGAGGAATCTCAGCATTAGTATTCTGCTCAATGAATCCCAATTCATTGTTTCGAGCTTCACCGTACGGCCACTTAACTATTCTTGAAATATTTGAGTAGACATAAAGATTTTGCTAGATCCAACTCTCATCTGTTGAGCTCATAGAGACATTCTCAGCCGTGCATAATTGCATGATGAGGACATGGTGGATATGACCGGCAATGGTTGAACCCTTACGATATGTGCTGATATTATTATAGATAATGCGTCCGACGTTTATAGAGCAACCAGTGAGAATGCAATATAGGAGTACCGCTCGCTCTTTGGTGAGATCAGAATTTTGGGATGTTGGCATTAAGTTTTCCCTGATGAACTTGCACTAAGCTTGAGCGTAACAGTTGAGACAGCTTAATATCAAGTGTATTGGTTGAGCTGGGTTGACGATTGAATAAATCCACTAGGAACCTCGGTGGCCCATCTCTTGTATTATCATCTCATAATCTAGCATCTCTTCTATCATGGTGTGATTAATCATCTTGATCTAAGTTGTCCAAACCAACCTTGGCATTAATGACCTCGGATGAAAAGTGAATGATCTTATTGCAAACTTTAACGGTACTATCTGAATTTGATGCCTTGAGATTTACGTAAAATTCTCGAACTACATTTACGTTTGTATCACCACCTAATACAGCAAGATTATGTCATCCTTGTTGTCTAAGCATGACTAAAATATCTCCGTCAGAGTCATCGGGTTGAAATTGGATTTCCCATATAATAGCTTTATTTTTTGACACAAAATCCATGAAGTATTTCCTTGCCTCAGAGTTGATGAAAGAGTGATCGATTTGGTCGACTAGAGCTGAGCTTGAGCTTGAAGAACCTTTCAAACATTTTGGTGTCATTTTGTTTAACCTGTGAGTTACACAAGTTTTAAAACTTAAAATTCTCACAGACATTTTATCGAACAAGTGGTGCGCATAGTTTAGCTCACAATTGTTTTTGTATCCCAAATCAATCTCAGCAATCAAAATCAAAATCAAAATCAAAATCAAAATCAAAATCAAACAATGCTACAGTCCAAATTCGACAACTCGAATAATATTTAATTAAATTATCAAATTGCGGAAGAAATAGAACCTATTAAGATGGCTGAGATTTACTGAGTTTAAATAGAAGATTCGAAGGTCGAAAGTGGAGAGATTGATGGAAGGCGCTGCGAAGATTTATAGAAGCTTTCACGGTTTTCGGCATTGAGTTTCATCTGCTAGTTTTCGAAGGGGTGATTGATTGGGAATTTGGATTGAAGTGAGAGTTTGAGTGAGAGTCTGAGTGAGGGTATGACTTTGAGCGAAGGTTGTCTGTTCGTTTTAAACAGATCGAGAACCGATCAATCGCCCCTGAGTGGGGCAATTCAACGGCTCTCGATCTGTTTAAAACAGATCGAGAGCCGATCCATCGTCCCTAAGTGGGGCGATTCATCAGCTCTTAATAGAGGTGAGCGTGATCAAGAAGAACCGGAAAAGAGGTCAACCTCTTTGGACATCGGTCGACACTTTGTTATCGTTGGTGTTTGTTAATAGCCGTTGAAAGCAGTGCCGATCGACTCTTTTATAGTGAGGTCGACACTTTGTTATTTTCTAAGCTCGGCGGTCAACACCTTGATGGACAGGTCGACACTTGATTTCTCTCTGTCTGTATCGGTCGTTCTTTGCGGTCTACACTTTATTCATTTCAGAATTATGCGGTCGACACTTTGTTTCTCTTTGTTCGAATCGGTCGATACCTTGACGTGGCAGTCAACAATTGTAGCATTCCAAAATCATTTTTCTTCATTTTAGTTTTAACTATCACACACTTAATAAAACTCATTATGACTAAATACCCTTCTTCAAGGGCATTCTCAATTAAAATATTTACACAATCATTCATTTCTTAGGTGAATTATAATTAAATATCATCAAAAATACATTAATCTTAAACTCATTTTAAGTTAACAATCTCTCCTTTTTTTTATGATGACAAATTATACATGGATTTCACCATTTCTCATATGTATAACATAAAGAGAAATTCTATCCCACAATATATGCACTAAATAGATTAGATCTCCCCCTTTGACATTACAAAAAAAAAAAAACAATACGTCACAGTCAAATAACATAAAACATTCTATCAGTGCGTAATTCAACACAAAGAAGATATCATAGTTAATATTTCAAAGAGAAGTATCAAAATCTACTGATTACAACAAACTAAGAGAAAGGCAAAATTAAGACTCTCACGAATTTAAAACAATATCACTCAGACGGAGGAACACTGGGATCGTCTGTAGAATTGGCTAGAAAACCCTCATTATCCCAGTAATCTTGAAGATAGTCAAGATGCTCATGAATTTCGATGAACTCTTGACATTGTTCAGCTTCCATCCGATCAAGACGACTAAGGACTAAGTTCGTAAGTGATTCAATGGCAATGCCTATGTTAGCTACACTCACTTCTAGGTTGTTGAACCGTTCCTCAAGATTAGAGAAGCTCTCTAGGTGCATAGAATTGGGGTCCAGCGATTTATGCTGGCTCTTGACTACCCTCATCCACTTCCATGTGAAATGGTTCAGTACTTGTAGCAGTTTGGTCTCCCTTTAATATCTAATCTCCTTCATTATTGACTTCAAACCCCATCCAAGCTAAAGTAGATGATGAGTACCAGTCCGTTTTCTTCAGATTTAGAGAAATTTCAGAATTTGGAATTTGCACTCGAGGAGTCTCAAAAATCTTCATTAGAAGAGGATTAAAGGGAAGAGATTTGGATGCATTATTGAAGACTTGAAGCATCCGGTTCAGAATGATATATCCTATATTAAATAGTTCACCCTAGTAAATTTTGTAAATGATATAGAGATCCATCCCACTAACGTGATCTCGATGTCTATCTCAAAGTAATAGATTATAGGTAATCACGTGATGAAGAAGTCTTGCCCGTACATTCAAATCTTTAGCTTTCGGGTTTGGTGGTAAGGAACAGTTTGGATTCTTAACAAACATTCTTAAAAAACCAATGCCATTACTTGTGCCCATAAAGTCGGGATCCTTTACTGTCTCATAATATTTTTCGTCAGCATTGTCGAATTCACAATCTAAAATAGCATTTAATGAATGCGAGATAATCTCTATGTGTTTTCCATACACATAGCTACGAATTTTAAGAGGATTTACATAATGTTCTACATTCGCATAGAACATTCTTATCGGAGTCTCAAAGTATGGGTCACTAAGGTTAAACAATTCATAGAGACTCATATTCCTTAACGACTCTATCAAATTTAAACTATATAACTCCGAGAATTCAACTCTTCTACTCAAAATAAGGTTCTTGAACTGAAAATCACGTTCATACCTCTCAAAAGACTCTTTACTTGTGAATAGAGGAGATGACCATACTGATGAAGGAACTTGCTTGGTTTCTTGAGCAGAGTTCTTAGATTTCTTTCGATGGAAGACGAGTTTGCTTCCAGATGATGATGTCATTGGTGGTTTAGAGGTGAAAGATGATGATATCTGGAAGAGATGAGTGAAAAATTTAAGATTTGGGAAGAGAGATCTCTGAGAAAATCAAAGAGCGGTCGTATGTTAGGATTTCAGCTGACCATTTTAATTTATAGAGTAACTCGGGGGTCGACCGGTGTTAAAAACGGTCGACACTTTCTTCGTAAATTGAATGAGTTGACAGACCAAGGTGTCGACCGGTGTTAGTATCAGTCGACACTTATGTCGAGTACAACAGAAAAACAGAGATTTAGGTGTCGACCGATTCTAATAGTGGTCGACACTTCTTGAATTATATTTGAATTTTATGACTCCTCAATTTTGATTAAACCTAACTGAATACGAATATCATTAAAAGTCTTCTTATCTAAGGGTTTAGTGAAGATATCGGCTAATTGATTGGAGAAATGTACTAAATCCAAAGTGATATCCCCTTTTTGTACATAATCTCTTATAAAATGTTATCGAATTTCAATGTATTTGGTTCTGAGTGTTGGATAGAATTCTTGGAAATGTTAATGGCACTAGTATTTCAATGTGAATGTTGTAGTCATCTAATGTTTACTTCATCCATAACATTTGAGTACAACAACTCCTAGCAGGGATTA
>CM039520.1:14231649-14344781 GCA_022433055.1 Begonia peltatifolia | reverse complement strand
CATCATACACACGTCCATCTGCACTAAAAGCAGACTCCGATGTTACTAGAGATCGGAGATATTAGTAGATCACGTGTCATTATAAACAGAATAGGATATGTGGTGGAAAATATTTTCTACCAATTTAAAATATCAAAATTTTCTTCGGGAGAAAATTGATATCGAGTGTCAAAACATATTTCTAGTTCATTTCGTATAAAACTATAGTAAGCATCCGTATATAATTGATTCTAAATATCATGAATACCAAATTATGAATCTACTATATTTCCACCACCACTATTTGAGCTAACATGCGAAGAAACATGTGAATGACTAACGTTAGAATATTTATATTCATAAGAAGAATATAAACTAGTAATTCCATGCGTTATTTGAGCCATAGAAAATAAAGAAGGAATTTGTAAATTATTAATAATTTTATTAACAATGAGATATAATCCTCTTAACTTATATCTAACATCCATTATACATGCATAACAAAAAATAGGAGGAATGTCAAGCTAATATTTTTTAAATTTTGTTTCCATTTTATTAAGTATATCTCTAAATTCATCTATATGTCGATATTATGTAAAATTACTCGTTAAGTTTAGAAAAATTAGAAGAACAAGATGAGAAATTAGATAATAAATTCTTGAACATTCATTTGTTGCATCATAAAATGATTTTAAAAAATCAAGAAATATATTAGCTACTTTGTAACTAGTTATCAAAATTAATACTTTATGTTTTTCACTAATAAAAGCACAAATAACTTACCAATATAGTCTAACATTTTTTAACATTAAATAAGTAGAATTCTACCTATTATTTACATCGGTTTTTAATTTTCATGGTTTAAGTTGGGCAGCTTTACAAAAATCTCTATATTTTTGTTGTCTCGAATTAGATCCAATTATATAAGAAATTACGGATTTAATTGATTCAATATGAGACGAAATATATGTCATATCATCTTTAACAACTAAATTAAAAATATGACAAATACATCTCATATGAAAAAGAGAATCGTTATTAGTATCTAATTGAAAATAATTTTTAAAATGAAAACTAGCAGCATCATTAGCACTAGCATTATCAAGTGTTGTGTTAAATATTCTATCTCGAATAGAATATTCTTGCAATGTCGTAACAATATATCTATAAATTGTAATACCAGTGAGGAGATATTCACAGTTACGAAATCCTAAAATTCTTTTATTTAATTGTCAAGAGTCATCAATAAAATAAGAAGTTACCACTACATAACCTATAGAATTACGTGCACTCCAGAAATCAGACGTAATACAAATAGACATTGAAGGAGCATTTGAAAAAAATAAAATTAATTCATTCTTCATATTATTAAATATTTTAATAATATATATTCTAGTTGTACTTCTAGGAACACGTTTAAAATTAAGAGTAGCATACTCTTTCATAAATTTTTCAAATTCATCACTATCAGTGAATGCTAAAGACAACTCACATTGTGCTACAAGTTTTACTATTCATTCTCTTATTTTATTTTGTGAATACAAAAAAGTACCACTACCACTAGCATTTAATAATCTTTGTATAGGGTCTCTAACTTGCTCGTTTAAGTGACATTTTTTATAATGTCTATTTAGTGAGGTAGTTGAACTACCAAAAACATATGCATATTTTTAATATAATATTTACATTGAGTTCTAGATTCTACTTTTTCACTAATTTTAATATCTTTCATTACAAAATGTTTTTATACTTCAGAGGTTTTGTTTCTTTTTCTTTTTGAAGTGATCAAGTGGATGTTGATGTTTGTGCAGATGATTGTCTTATTGAAAATGAAGGATTTAATTCCCTAATTTCTTCAATATCATTATCAATATTATAATTACGTGCATCCATCATTAAAAATAAATTTTAAATAACAAAATGATACCACAAATCAGTAGCCAACAAAAGTTTATAGGTGGTGTGAATTGATCAACTCGCTTGTACAAAACCTAAAAAAAAATTAATGTAACAAACTTAAGTTAGTATAACTATAAATATAATTAAAAATTAGATAAATATATGTAAAAAAATAAACTAAATTTTACCTTATTGAACCAAATTAACAAAGAATTGAAAGTATCAAATGAATTTACACAATAAATTTAGTATAAATTAATTGAGAAAAAAGAGAGAGATTGATAGAGATTGGGGTGAAAGAAAATGAAGGGAGGCTGAAGAATTTATAGAAAAAATTTAGAGAATGAGCTCCCTGCTCCAACGGCCACATTGATGTTGCGTCTGTGATAGCTATGAGAGCAACGATATTGTTACCATTTCTAAGAATTTAAGCTTGAAAGATCAGATCGTTGGAAATCTGGGCAGATCTTCTCAGCAACGGATCTGATGACCGTTGGAAACTTAGAAATCTGAGACGATCGGTCGTAGTGCATTTGGTGGGGCGATTAATCGCCCCTACCACTGCCTCCTTAGCTCTGTCAACATGACAGAGCTGAAGCATGTAGGGGCGATTCATCGCCCCTACTGCCATGTCGTAGGGACGATTCATCGCCTCTGGGGGCAATCCATCGCCCCTACTACTATGTGGTAGGGGCGATTGATCGCCTCTAGTGGTGGCGATCATTCGCCTGTCCCTTTATGCAATTTTGTTGATGGCAGAGGCATGGTTGATTGATCGCCCTCATCTGCGATCGATCTGCTCTACCACTTACCACCGAGCTGGCCAATTTTTGGGCGTCTGGGCGTCCAAGACGGCAGGTAGAAAGCGCCCGAGCCTCGAGCTCCAACTCACGAGCTGCTCGTGAACAAACTCGTTAACCCAGTCATCGATGAGCTCGCGAGCCCTGATGGCCGAGATCGGCTCGGTTTGTCAGTTTGCCTCGAGCCAAACCCGCTCGTTACTGTAGCGGGCTGAGCTTGGCTCGACCCGCTACAGTAACGAGTCGAGCTAGCCCGCCCGTTTAACATATCTACTCCCACCCTCACTCCTCCTGCCCAACCTCCATCCTCTCCTACCCGACCACAATACTAATGTGAGCCCACCTATAATTACTATAAATGATCATCCTATGACGACTTGGTCCAAGGCTGGTATCTTCACACCAAGGGCTCTAACTATCGAATTAACCGTTGAACCCACAACCTTACTCCAAGCTTCAAAATGTCCCCTTTGGATGGCTGTTATGAATGATGAAATCTATGCTCTTCACAAGAACAATACTTAGAAGCTTGTTTCTCGGCCAAAGGGTGTTAAAGTGATTGGTTGCAAATGAGCTTTCAAACTAAAGCTAAATTTCGACGGTTCTATCAGCCGCTATAAGGCCCGATTAGTAGCAAAAAGATATGATCATATAGAGGGTATTGACTATCACGAGACTTTCAGCCCGGTTGTTAAACCCACCATAATTCGCACTACTCTATCATTAGCCATCTCTTGTGGTTGGCGATACACTTCCAAGGCCCATTAATCAAACACAATCTAAGGCCCAAGTTTCAATTAATTTTTATGCCGACAAGTACACGATTTTTGCAGTTAAAGGCCTATTGGATTCTTTGGACTGGAACACAACCTCTCAAGCCATAAACAAGTCAACCAACATGCTTACATGAGAGGTTAAAGAAGGGTCAACTCAAGTCAAAGAATGGTCAACTCAAATTCAAATGGAAATTTGTGTTCTCGGTTGTAACTATGTGTAATTTTTTGTTTTTGTTTTTGGATTTGAATTTGGTAAACATTGCCCTTTTTTGTTATTTTCTATAAATTGTATGCATGCATTAGATTATGTAGTTAGGTTAGATGAATGTTAGGTTAGTGGTGGTCAAGGTGTGACATACAAGGATTGGAAGACTCAAGCAACAAAGGGGCTTGGCCCAACTCAAAAGAGGAGCACGCACTAACAGGAAGTGTTATGCCCAATCGATGTTGAAATGAAGGTCATTCCACTTAACTAATTAAAGGGATGGTGCACATCACTTAAGGACCATTTTACTTAAGAAGATGGCGTTCATTTTCAGCCTTAAACAAATAAGAGGGGTGCTCAAATATGGCCCAATCGGATGCATAAACAAAATCGCACCCAAAAGCACATCAAACCCAATCCATAAGAAGATGAGCCATTTTCAACATTCAAATTTGAATAAGGTATCAGCTGAATGCTATTTTTATGAGATTGAAGATAACTTGTTGAAGAGGAAGTCATCTCCACCGCTAATTGAAGATAAAAGCTACAAATCATGCACAACCAAGATTGCTCCTTATGTGAAATTACCTTAATCACCTTGAGATTTTATTTAAGCATTATCATTAGATATTATATTTTTCATATTGCTTTTGATTAATAAGAACGAGTAGACCTTTTTCTTCTAGTCTCGGATCATCATCATCATCATCAACTAAGATTCGTCCTCGGATTGTTCATCAATTCGAATGGAGATTGTGCCTTCAATTGTTGCCAAACCGTGGTTACTTGGTAATTCCTAATTCTTAACTTCTATTCTTCCTTTCTAATACCTTAGATAGGGGAGAAAAGTTGAGCCAATCAAGCATTGTGCCGTTGTAATTTTCTTTGAAAAATTACATCCGCCCAAAAGTGCTAAAGTTGCTCTCAGGCCAGTTATAGGTATTTACTGCATAAGCTCTTTGTTTGAATTTTATTTTAAAGTGAAATTTTCAGAGTTTATTCATCTTTCATCAATTAAGAATCTACCTAAATTTCGTTTCACTTGGAACTCAATTTAAATAATTTTGGATTGCTTAATTAGAGGTGCTCTCAGATTGAGCCGAGAACATCTCCTTGTGGTGTTTTCTTGCATAACCTTTGTTTTGCAGATCCAAAAGGTTATCAGTTGGGTGATTCGATAACTTGATATTAGTAATGCATTCCTCCATGGCGATCTCATAGACATTGTTTCCATGCAACAACCACTAGGTTTTGTGGATCCTCTGCTGCTTGTTTGTTAAAGAAAGTCATTTATGGTCTCAAGCAGTCTCCTTGGGACTGGTACACAAAATTATACAATGCTCTGTTAACTTGGGGTTTCTTAGCATCCAGATCCAATACTTCTCTGTTCATTTACAGAAAATAGTCCTCAATTCTAATTATGTTGGTCTACGTGGATGACATCATTCTCACCAGTAACTCTCATTCCCTCTTGAATCACTTTCTCACTCATCTTAGTTCAGCATTCGTCGTCCGTGATTTAGGCCCCTTATCATATTTCCTCAGCATCTCTGTTGCAAAAATAACTACTGGTTTAAAGTTATCTCAATTGTGCTATATCAAAGAACTGCTACAAAAAGCCAACATGGATTCTTGCAAACCGGTACCCACTCCTATGGTGTCTGGTCCAGTTCTATCAAAACACTCAGATACCCCTCTCTTTGATGGCTCTCACTATCGTAGTATTGTTAGAGGGTTACAATATTGTTGTCTTACAAGACCAAACATTACCTTCGTTGTCAACAAGGTGTCTCAGTTTATGCACTTTCCATCTTATATACATTGGTAGGCTGTAAAGCGGATCCTACGTTATCTTCAAGGTACCTCGTCCCTCGACATTTCCTTACGGCAACAAATTGTCACAATTTGACTTGTTATATTGATGCTGACTTGGCAACATGTCTTGACGATCGCAAAAGTACTAGTGGTTTTTGCTTATTTCCAGGCTCAAATCTTATCTCTTGGTCTTCTGCAAAGCAAAAGATTGTTTCTCGCTCAAGCACCAAATCCGAATATCGCAGCGTTGCTAATGGCGCGGCGGAAGTTCTATAGATCCAATTTCTAGTCAAAGAAATTGGTATTCTCTTGTATAACATTCCCATCATTTTTTGTGATAACTTCAGTGGCATGTACCTTGCCTCTAACATGGTGTTTCACTCCCAATCTAAATATGTTGAAATCGATTTTTATTTTGCTCGTGAAAAGGTGGCAAACAAGTCATTTGTGGTACAATTTACTCCATCTACGAATCAACTTGTTGATATTCTTACAAAGCCTCTTCTATTATCTACTTTCCTCAGCTTCACATCCAAGATCTTCGGTCTACGACCTTACTCTTGAGGGAAGATGTTAGTATAGGGTTTAGTTGTACTCGTTATCTTTAGCTGTAATGATTACTTTTCATATACGTTTTTACATTGTTAAAACAATTGTACATGTATTGTAAATTTTGGGTTTTCAATATGTAAAAATAGTTTACTGTTCATCTTCTTCATTCTCTCTATTTTTTTTCGTTTCCTTTTGGCTTTACTATTTTTTAACTCAGATGAAATTGAGAAAAATTTACTAATAAAAAATCAAGACACAAATTAAATATTACAACTAAAATATCAATATATAGAAAAAATATATATAAATTTAATATTCATGTATGAGTCCAACTTGATCCAACTAAAATTTGAGCCATATCGAGTCTTAATCGTTTATAAAAAGAATTGTCAAAGTTGAGAGATCTAATTTCCTTCTTGTTCTAAGCGTTAGGGGAAAAGCAAAGCAAGAGGAGAGAGCATAAAGTGGAATAAAAAATAGCCCATGTATCAATTAACAAAAACCTTAATATTAGAGAAGGATAAATTTCTCACCAAATATTGGCCCGAGTTTAATTTATACAAAATTATTTGTTAAGATTATCTCGTACAATAAGGTTAAAATTAGAGTTTACTCAAAAGAAAATTATGATTTTCAAAATAAGAAGGCTTTTAACAAGAAAATTAAAACTAAAACGAATAAATTGAAAATTCTGATCCTAATCATTTTGAACAATCTTGAAGTATGCTGAACATTTAAAGTAATAATTTATTATTAAAGTTGGAAGGCAAGTCTTATTGGCAAGTAAGATGGGAAGTCCAAAATGACACGGGATGCTAGTCAACTGGCCCCCAACAAGGACGTTGATTGATCTTCATCTCACCTCTCTATTGCCGCCACGTTATTTTCCGGAACATCACTTTTATGTCTTACATATATTAATGGATTCGTACCGGATAATCTGCGGACGGTCCACGGAGAGAGAGATGCATCTGTTGAATGCCGCGTTGGCGACCCGGATGCTTTCTCGCACGACGGCGATCGGACTGGAGTTGAGGAGCGACATCGCTTTTGGAACGGCGTGGTGGTTCATCTATGCGGGCGTATGCTGCTGCCTCGTCCTCTTCGCCGGTATGATGTCTGGTTTAACCCTTGGCCTCATGTCTCTCAGCCGCGTCGACCTTGAAATTCTTGAGCGGAGCGGCACTTCCTCCGAGAAGAAACAGGCTGGTTCGTTCTCCTTTTGCATTTCCTCTTTTTCTTTTTCCTTAGTTCAATTCAAACACTTGACCGGCTGAAATGAACTAGAAGGTCTGCAATAATGGAGATTTTTGTTTATTTACCCATGATCTTTATTCCATTTCAATTCTATTTTTTTTATAAACGATTAGGACGGTGCAATGTGATTTCTTAGTTTTTCTCTTCCTTTCGTCAGCTACCATTCTTCCAGTAGTCAAAAAGCAGCATCAGCTCCTCGTTACGTTACTTCTATGCAATGCTGCTGCGATGGAGGTAATTCCCTTATTAATTGAGTTTCTGGTCATATAGACGGATTATTTCTTGGTTTTGATTTTCCGTAAAATATATTTCTATATTAACGTTAAAGCATGGTGTCAACGCAGTTTTTTTTTCTCTTTAGTATTGAATTGAAGAATAAGATTGTTTGCTATTGCGATAGTTTTATATCAACTTCATATCACCCTTGATCAGACTTTTGAGTCTTATGTTGAAATTTTGTTTTGCAGGCTCTTCCTCTGTATCTTGATAAACTCTTCAATCAATATATTGCTATTATTCTATCTGTGACTTTTGTGTTAGCTTTTGGGGAAGTAAGTTGTTTTTCTCTTTAATGAAATGTTTATGTTCGCTTTGAGTTAATTATAGGTGGACACGAATTCTCTTGCTTTCTTTTCTTGTCAGGTCATACCGCAATCAATATGTTCTAGGTATGGACTTGCTGTAGGGGCGAGTTTGGTATGGGTTGTACGAATCTTGATGATCATATGCTATCCAATTGCCTATCCCATTGGGAAGGTACTGTTTTAGTTAGTGAAAATGAAGCTTGTATATTTATTATATGTTTGAACGAACTACTCATAATTTTGTATCAAGCATTGGTTTGACTATCTGTGTGATAATTTCTAAAACTAAAAAATTATATATCAGATTCTGGACTGCTTACTGGGACATGATGAGGCATTATTTAGGCGTGCTCAGTTAAAAGTTCTTGTCTCCATCCATGGCCAAGAGGTGAAGTCAAGCCACTGGAGACTTCAATTTCTTTGTATTACCTTCTTAGTTTTCTTTTCTCAATGTTTTTAGTTGTGTCTAGGCTGGAAAGGGCGGTGAACTTACCCACGACGAGACAACAATCATTAGTGGAGCACTCGACTTGACTGAAAAGGTAATACCTGAAATGGAATTATTATACTGTTTTTCATCTACTTGCCATTCACTTTGTAAAATTTCCAATATTTCATTTCAGGTAAAAATCAGGAAAAATATTTGGTTTATTTAGTAATTGCATTACATAGGCTATGGCACAGAAATTACTATGTTTCCGTGTATGATTTCAAAATGATTTAGGGTGAAAGGAGACTACTACTTGTATTATGATGTAGTAGAAATTTGCACGTCAAGTTCGTACTGATCGGATCAAAATGTTCATCGATAGCAATTAAGTGGATGAGTTTGCTTTGACAGATTTTGGCTCTTATGATGTTGAATTGCTCCTTTGCATTTTTACCTTCACTTTCCATGGTGGATTTCCTTCTTCTCATTATCATTTACTGCTGTCTGACTGTAAACATTGAGATTCTCCCTATCATATTAGATCAGCTGATAAAACTCAATTTTCACCTAGTTATTTTTTAACAGACAGCTGAGGAGGCTATGACGCCAATTGAATCAACTTTTTCCTTGGATGTGAATTCAAAATTGGACTGGTTAGCGCATTCATGACATATTTGGCTGCCCATCATTTTACTTTCCTCGTTATGTTATGTTTTAGCATGTTATAAATATGTGGACGATAAGCTATCATGACCAAGGATATTGCATTCTTTCATAGGGCCCACAATATTTGAGCATAAGTTGCTAGCTACGTACATTTGAAATCTGCTTAACAATAACCGTAGTCCCTATATAATTCTACAATTTTCCACATCCACGTTTATGGGATTTTAAATAACTGTAAAACATTTAGACTATATGCTTGTGGAGTTGTTTTCCTTTTTTTATAGTTTGAAGAGTATTTTTTCCCAGATGTATAAAAAATTCAAAATAGTCATGAATGGTAGGTATGCTTCTATAAGTTGATAACATTCCAATGGAATAAACCTGAATGGTTTAGGAATTAATATTTTCCAACAGCTACTTGTTTTTTGCGATTGGCTCTGGTAGAGCTCTAGTAAACGTTTTATATTTCTTCACTTCCATGTCTTCTTATTCTGTTAAATTAAATTGATTGCCTAGGGAAGCAATGGGAAAAATTCTGGCTCGTGGTCATAGTCGAGTTCCTGTCTATTCTGGGAATCCAAAGAATATTATAGGGCTTCTTCTGGTAAGTTTGGCTAACCATGTTTCCTAGCGATGTTTTTAAGTTGATTCTTAATAAAACCTTATTCCCTGGCGTGAATCAGGTTAAAAGTCTTCTTACTGTTCGACCTGAAACAGAGACACCAGTCAGTGCTGTTTCCATTAGGAGGATCCCCAGGTTTGAATATTTAATTATTGCAACTCTCTCCCTCTCTATCTCTCTCTTAATTGGAACGAAGAAATAATTGACTCACTTTATGACTGCTCAGGGTTCCGTCAGATATGCCACTTTATGATATACTGAATGAGTTTCAAAAAGGAAGCAGTCATATGGCAGCTGTGGTGAAAGCAAGAGGAAAAAGCAAAATTCTTCCACCAACAATGGATACAGAGGAAGCTGAAGAAAAGATAGTTATAATTGGTGACGCTCAACTTACTACTCCTTTACTAAGCAAAAATGTTGAAAAATCCAACAGTGTTGTAGTTGACATTGACAAAAGTTCCATGCCAACCAGCATAAGTAGACAAACTTCTCTACAGCATAATGATGCCACTACAGTTGTATCAAAAGAGGATATTGAAGATGGAGAAGTTATTGGTATCATCACCCTCGAGGATGTGTTTGAGGAACTTCTGCAGGTTCAGCATCGTAGCTCTTTCTTGGAATTTTTTGATCTTAATTATGCAATAAACTAAATGCCATGCTATTACTTTTATTTTTTATGAAATAGGAAGAGATTGTGGATGAAACTGATGAATATGTTGATGTTCACAAAAGGTATGAATTGTAGGCTTAGCAACGTAAGAACTCAGTTAAGAAAGTATTTACACAAACAAAATGTATGCGAATTGTTTCTTATTCTGTACATTTTACAGAATTCGAGTGGCAGCAGCAGCTGCTGCTTCTTCTGTGGCAAGAGCTCCATCAGTTAGGAGATTAACTGCCCATAAAGGAGCTGTAAGTATTATTTTTCATCTTCTGCTTAATTGGTAAATGAAGTAAAGTATTCTCGCAAAATGTTGACCCTAAACATTTGATTAGTGCATTTCAGATCTTTTGACTTTATTTGGAGTTGTACTAGTGTCATGGTAGCTTGTTATTGCTGTTTCTATTCGATTTCCATCATGATTAGTTGATACCAAAGTTGATTCTTGTGGCAAAAACTTTCTATCCATTTGTATCTTGTAAAATTTCTTTCTGAATTTTTCAGGGAGGGCTGAATAAGCAGGGCCAAACTCCGAAGAAATCTGCCACAGATGACTCTGTAAAATTGCTGGGGACCTCTGCCTAGCCTTTTTTTAGTATTAGAAGATGACTGTGTATCACGGTTGTCTTTTGGCTACCGTGGTCGCTATCCTCAGGAAAGTAGAACTGGATCTCCATTTGGTGCACATTCTATAAATCTGCTTAACACGACCCTGTGATGAGAATATGCATCCTTCAAGTTCTTATGTACGATATGTCGTAATTATTGACAAAAAGACAGGTGAGATTCTTTAAGTTTTGGCGAAGTGGTATCTCAAAAATGACCCACCAAAGTTTTTTAAGACTTGATTGTTGGGTTTTGATGTTTATACAATATCTTTGAGGAATTTTTCTTTGTAATGATTTGAAATATTTGTTATTATATATATAGACAATGTATTGTAGAAACATGTATTCTTTGTTGACATCAACTTCTCTAAATTTCTATTCAGCATCAAATGATTTCCTTTTTGTTTGCGATCAACTTTCCTCGTCCAAAGTTTTGCTCCATTTTTGGAATTATGTATTTAGAAAGGTTTGTAAATGTGCTTCTCTCATACTGTTTTTTAAGATGTACTGCTTCCTTTCTGGTGGTCTTGTTATGCGGCAGAGCTATCAACATGGAGTTTTTTTTGGGTAAACTGCAATTTAACTTCTTTACAAAGGGGTTATTTTAGAAGAAAACTACTATTGCAATTCATGTGATTCATCTGTTGATAAATTCCATCAAATTGTGCACAACATTGAGAGCTTGCATGTGAAACCAAGTGATTCAAGGTAACTATTTTTGGTTAACATGACCTTTACAATTGAAAAACATAAAATATTGAAACAATTTTATCAAAATATGGATATTTTGCTAACAAATCATAGTGCAATGGTAGCTTTACCAAAGAAAAAAAAAATATGGTATCAATTGTTCGAAACTCTTAAGTTTAGGGACTAAATATTATATTTTACTGACTATCTTTTGGAGTGTTTGCCAATTCGAGTCGGTCATGGTACGAGAAAGATAAGTTTTTTCTATGATGATAATAGTGATATCATTTTTTAAATAATTTATATTTTGCCGGATAAGTTATAATATTACAAACTTTATCGAGTAGTACAATATTGTTTATTTTAGGTCAGGATTCATATGATGTTTGATTTCAAAACGCACTATACCAATTAAAAATAGAATTCTTTATAAATAGTGCACTCCAAGATTAAAATTTTTCAATGTGAAATTTTAGTCACATCATTTGGTGAGGACGAGTCACTTGAGCTCTGCATGTTGGCTTGTGGTGGTGGACGTCAACACATAGAATGTTGCTTGTTGCACAATATGTGGCCGTGAATGTTACATCTCTTGTATCGAACTCTTGCCAATGTGGCAATCCAAATGTTCGGTTCATTATAGCAAATCACTGAATGCCGTTTCATGCTTTTGCCATTGGCTTCAATCAAGTTTCCACTTAAGTAGACAAGTCATATTTATGTTCCACAAAAAATAACATAACATAGAACTAGAATGGAAAGTTGATTAAAGGAAGAAATTTATTTTTAGCTTTGTGAAGAACCCAATCAATTAGAAGATGACAATTGGCAATGAATAAATGGGTCCCATTGAAGCAAAGATGATAAAAGATAACCCATCAACTTGTCTGCTTGCCATCAACATTGAGGATTTCTTTCTTTTAAGTTGACCTCCTCTCTTTCACAAAATTCTTGTTCTCACAAGCATCAAACTATATGACTTCATACAAACAAATTATTAACTCAAAAAGTGAGAAGAGTAACGTTTTTACAAAACTAATGAGAGGAATTGACCAATAAAGAAGATGGTTTTGGTCTATTGATGGATCACTAAGATCAAGATAGTTCCCTCTACTTTTCCTTTGAAAAGAAACGTAAGATAGGCATGGAAGAACCTACATTTCATCACAAACTGCGCAAGAAAACGAAGTGTTATTTGGCTGTTAACAAGCTTGAGAGAGAGAGAGAGAGAGAGAGAGAGAGAGAGAGAGAGAGAGAGAGAGAGACAGACAGACGTTGCTTATATTTCAGAGTTTAAGTATAGAAAATCCCACAAGATTATGGAGCAATCTAGGGAAAATGATACATAAGGTAAGCTCAGTCTGATAAAAGTTACAAGAGAAGAACTAAAGGAAGAATATACAGACAAATAAGTACCTATCCATCGCAGATTTGTTCATGTTGAGCTTGCTTCCTTCTCAGCGTCTCCATACCAAATCACTATCAAATATTTTCTGAACGTCAATCCAAAAACTCGAGATTTCTCCGATCCAACGGAATAACCCGAGTAAAAAATTGTTAGCTAGAACAGAAAAAAATATGTATCATTGACAGAAACATCACTTCAAAATCTCTCTAGAAACTGTCTTTCCAAGAGTGCTTGTGCCAACAAAGAAGCATAGAGATGCAAACCCTCATTATATATAACTTACCCTTTTGCTGTTTTACAACTTTCTTCCATTTTTCTAATCTCTCTCCTCTCATCTTCTTCAATATTCTGGTGCAAAAACCAATCTTTTATTTCTTGTTTTTGTGCAGTTGAGTTGAAGTTGAGGCTGCCAAACTTATTTGTGACCTTAAAATCAACGTGTTGTGAGGTTTGTATGTACTTCGACAAATGATATCCACATTTAGACTGAGAGCCTCTTTTCTTGGGTCCCATTTTTTATATCTTCATGGCACATCAATATAACCTGCTTTCTCTCTCCTCTATCTTCCTCCCTCTTTGTCCATCCCTCTCTTTCTCGTTAGTGCTCTCTCTAGAAATTCAACTTAAAAATCATTTTCAGTTAAATATTGCCGGACAAGGATGAGTATAATGCAGCAAATGAGGGAAAAAACCATTTCAATAACTTTATTTATTATATGAATAGAGAATGATAGTTTTTTGAATTACTTCTCACCTATGAGCAGATTCTTACAATTTCAGAGTATTATGTGGGTATATATATCTGTTTACTTTTAGAGTAAAAAACTACTTTAAAAAACAGTACACAAACAAAGCCAGGCATGTCTTTTGTTTTTTTTAATAAGATGAACAATAATTCGATTCAGAGATAAAAGGTCAAGAAGGAAAGCTTCCTTTTTTTTTTTCTCTCTTTTATGGGTGTCAAAGCAAGAGTATCGAAGATAAGATCCTATGATAAATCATTGTGGACCATTGAGATTAAGGGTATCGATATCCAGCTAATAAGGATCAAAATCAAATGGCTGGAACTTCTTTTGGGCCCACTACGAGGGTTAGGCTACTCTTGATCACAGAGGTGATGGCAGACATGACTCGTGAGAGAGCTGATGGCTGAGGAATCGAGTTTTACTGAATTCGGGACATGTAATCTAATCGGTTTGACTGGTTCTTATGACTCATTAGGCTACGTTGACGAATTTATATATGAAAATTAGGAAGTAAAGGGAGAGAGATTGACGCGTAAACATGACTGCACAAATAATATGATCTACACTACCCCACCAACCATTACGAATTCATTCCTACGGACATAATACTGCAGCATATTTATCTGCATCAGAGTCATTAACTGGTTGATATCTGGAGGTATGATGACTTTCTCTCTATATTCTTGAGATATTCCCAAGTACTTATTCTGCATAAATGTCAAGTCTTTTTACGAGTTATTCCACTGCACTTCTATAATATCTCTAACTCTCGCTCTCTCGCTTGCATTGTGATATATCCCAGACATCTATCACCCGTTTTTTAAAATAAATCATAAAATTTAAATAATCTTCGCATTAACAAATTTATTATTTTTGCACGTGAAAATTTATTAGATTGCTTGGAATGAGAACTAACTCTTCAAAATGTATTCAAAATGTAATCAAGCCAATCTATGTATTTTTTTGGAACATAAGTGATGTGCCACCACAAACTCAGGAGAGACTTTGTCTTCTCAAAAACAATTTTACGTAACTATCTATCATTGCATATTGGATATTGACAAATATTGACTTTATTTGTATTTTGATTAAATTTTATAATTTTATATTCATACATTATATGGAATGGTTATGATAGATGGATATGGTAATTACGGTTTTTAGCATTCAAGACTTGAAGAGTATGCGCGACTTTATCTCACTCATAGATGTTACACAAATGAAAGCCCAAATCACATGGGAAAGAAGGAAGCGTGCCTACTAACTTTTCAAGTGGACGAATCAAGCATCCAAACCCTTAAGAAAGTACAAGAAGACTCGGCCCTCATGAAAGAAGAAGAGTGCGCACATAAGGTGATAGGCCCCGGGTTCCAACGACCCGTCCTGATGTGCCTACGGTCACGACCCGTCAAGCACAAGCTAAGGTAAGTCCTTATTCTCTTTTATCTTCTAATGAGCTTGTGAAATCTTGTAGATAAATACTTCTTAAAACTTCGAAAGAATTCAATAAGAAGAAGGAATTTGTCTTCTTTTCTCAAATTATGTAACCAATCTTTGTAATTATATTTGTTTAGGAAACTTTAGTTTTATTTAAACTTTTCAATTGAGCAAACTTTAGCCATTTATTGTTTAGGATATTTTGGCAATTTGTTAGCCTTAAAAAATATTTAGGGTCAAGAAGATGGCCAAGGCATCGAGCGAGGCGCAGCACCACAACAAGGGCGCGCTACAGCCCGCACCCCTTCCCAATTGTTGAGGATTTGTCCTCAAATCTAGAAGTTGACTTACAGGACGCAAGTTCACACAACATATGATTAAAATCCTCTACCAAATATCCTATGCAATTAAAACTTTGGCCTAGATTATAATAGGACAAAATATATAAATGTCCGTAATCAAAAGAAAACCCTTTTATTCATCAATAAAGGCCTAGAATAACTTAAATATTTGAATTGTTCACTATTAATAATTTAGAAGCAAACATACACGAGAATGACAAAAGATTCATGCAAGGTAGATTTTGAACATATTCATTGTTCATGCTAAATCAACAAGTCAATATAGAATTAACCTTTTAAAAACCAATGATAAAAGTCTAAGGATGTTCACAAGTCATGTTAAATAAGCATACCATCTATAAGCGTACCATCTATAAGCTATCCTTAAAAATAGAAAAATCACACTTGGTTTTCAATTTCATCCAAACTCATAAAAGTAAATTTTCCACTAAGCTAATGAAATAGGATTTATCATTTCAAAATCAAGAGGCAACAATAATTATAACTCAAAACTCTTTCTTTCTAGTTCTTTTAAAACAACATAATCATGCTTAGACAAGAAATATTAATCATGGCATCCAAAATAGTGAGAACATAAAAGAAAGTTTGGTCATAAAGATTCAAATCAACCAATCAACCTATTACTCATTCAATTCATAGTATTCAAGTAATGAAGCCTTCATTGGTACATACTTTGTTGCCGAAAATTCATCCAACTCCTAGGCTTATCCATTGCCAATGCGCCTTATGGAGTAAGAAACTAAGAACTCATCAAATAGTCTTCTCCTTCTTAAACCATGAAAGCAAGACCAAACAATACGCATATATATTTTTTTGATTTTAATTTTACCTCGGCCTAACAACATTTCAACTAAAGACTAAGCACTAGACTCTAAGGTCAGACTTCTAAACTTTAGTCCTAACAAGACAAAGACAAGCAAATATAAGCAAAAATACCTAACAACAATGATGCATTCAAACAAGGAACCAAAGCAGAAATTTTCAAGCATGATTAAAAACAGAATTTATTTAACTAATCCTTTCTTTTAAATATGCAAGTTGGTTTATGCTCTTTATTCTAAATTTAACTTAACATCAAGGACCCAAAAGACTTGACACAAGACAAACAATTAGATACAAGTTAGATGCATCAATATGAGGAACAAAAACAGAATCATAATCATGCTTAAAATTGAATTTGCAACTCCTATTTTAACATGCAAATGGGTCCATGTTTGGTATTTTATAATTTGAAATCAAGGCATCAACTAAAACCCTATACAGAACCAAATCAAGAAGAAAAATTTTGAACGCATGTAAGATGCAACTCAAAGATGCTAAACAACTCAAAGCTAAACTTAAACAACAAAATATGTTGGTTGTGCACCAATTTTATCTAAATTAGATCACAAGATTAGTTGGTCATTCCTAATCTAGAATGCATTCAATTTAAGTTCAACACAACAGCAAACTATGACTCTAAAAGAAGTCCTAAACAATTTGCAAAAACAGCAAAAGAGACTAACACAAGTTGACACAAATTGAACACAAAGTTGCTACTCAGATTGATACCAATTACTTGGCCGAAGGAAACTCCAAACTCAGACAATAAACAACGTTAAAAACTCAGCAACTAACATATACTATTAACCCTACACAGATGCTGCAAAAACAGAAAAAAATGCCAAAAACAGTAAACTAACACAACCTAAACAGAATTTAAACAACCTATGATCTAAACAGGAAATATGATAGTCATATGAGCAACATTATAGCTTAAGAAAATGAAAACAACAGCTCACATAACTCAACAAATTCTGCGAATCAAAACAGAAACATAAACACAAAAAACAACCTAAGAAAATTCAACAATCCTACATAGAAAATTTCCACAAACCTTGTTCAAACTTTATGAAATTTTAATAGAAACTTGCCTAATATATTAGTAACATGCTCGTAACATTTTATGCTCAAATTCAAAGTGGACAAAAAAGTTATGCATAAAAACAGTAACAAAATATCCTAAAAATTCAAAATAAAAATTTTCACAATTTTCAATCAAATCATCTAAAATTTTAACAGAGGCTATCTAATAACAAGAGTAACACGCTATAAAAATTTCATGTTCAAATTTCAAGTGGTCTGAAAATTGTGCATGAAAACATAAACACATAACACTTTAAAAAAATCTAAACATCCTAAAAATGTCTAAATAGAAACTAACACAATTTAAGTCCAAATTTCCTGAAATTTTAACACAAGCTAGTCCATAATATGAGTAACATGCTGTAAAAATTTCAAATTCATTCAAATTCATTCGGGATAAAATGTTGTGCACACAAGACACAGAAATAAAAAGCCACAAACAGAAAAATTTTCACATGAAAACATTCTGAATTCTAAACAGCATTCTCAATGATTAAACATGAGATTTATTTTCAGTTTCCTGCAGAAAAACAGATCATAAATTCATGAAAGCATGGGCACTTTGCTTCAGCAAACAGAACAGCAAGTTACAGCAAAGAAACAGCTTCAGAAACATCTTAAAAACTAAGCAAAGACTTTCACCCAAAACAGAAAATGATGCTGCAGATTTATCAATTAAACTCAGCATTTTCCTTAGGTGATTGACTCTAAAACAGAGCAGCAAAGATGCTGCAAAAACTTAAGAAAATCAGATCAACATGATGCAGAAAATAGCAAGAATGATGCAAAAATTCACTAGACAAAAACAGCACAATATAAACAAAGAAAACAACTTTGGTTGTTTAAAATAAAACCAGGTTTTCAAAGACAAATTTAAGCTTGGAAAAATAGGAATTGATTCAGGTTTTGGAGCCCATTAACCACGCAGAAAAATTATCTATCACACAAGAAAAAAACAGCTTTTAGACACTCTAAAACCAACAGAAACTATCAACCAAAATGGAAGACAAGGTTGCCAATTTTATCAACTAGACAAACTGAGCACTTCTTCTCGGTGAAGGACTCTAAAACAGAATGAAAATAACTGCTGGAACTTGGAGAGAACAAGTCCAAAACAGAACAGAAAAATGAAACAAGAACAACCTGAAGACTAGCCGAATACAGAACAAAAACCGCGCCATTAATCACTTAAACACATGACAATATAAACAGAATATGTAACACCTTGTATTTTCGTCGTACTGATTTTCGAGTTGTCGGCTCGATAATCGGCGGGGTTCGGGTCAGAATGGAGAGCAGAGAATTTGTAAGGTTAGGTGGAGGATTATTTCGAGATTTATGTAGAGAAGAAAATTTTAAGAATCCGATCGGAAACGGATTAAATAACCGTTTGATTAAAATATTAAAGTGTGAGAACAAAAAGGTAATTAATTATTATTATTATTATTTTATTTATTTTTTTATGTTAATAGAGAGGGGAAGGATTCGCAGAAACCCTTTCCCCTCTCTGTTATTTTCTCTCCCACTACGCGAGCCCTTTCAGTTTCTCTCCTTCCCGCAACGTTCAGCTGGTGATCTGTCGTAGTTTTCTCCTCCATTTCAATAGTTCAAGGTAAGTTTAAGTAGTTTATGGTTCAATGTTGGTATAGTGTTGGAGTTGAGGAGAAATTTGGTGGATAGAGATTTAGGGTTTTAGGGTTAGAGTGTTTATTTGGTGCAATATGGATTGTTGTGGGTTATTGAGGATAGATGTGATTGATGGGTGAGGAAGTGAGCGAGGAACTGAGAACGTAGGATTTTAAGCACTGATACGGAACTGGCTGTGAATTTTTGGCCTAACTGCGGACGTTCATTTTAGATACCCTTTTGGTGTGGTAAACTAGGTTATGATTGGAGCGTTAGGCCGCTGGAATCGAGTGATTTTGATAACTGACGCAAAACGTATGCGCGTCGGAAGTTAGGTTGGTTTTTGAGTCGAGATGAGTTAGTGAGCGATTTTGGCGAGTTCGCGAATTGTTGTGCTAGTATGGTGATTTTAGTGCACAAGTAGAGTAGTGGGATGAATTTTGACAGGAAGCCAATTTTGTTGTAGGTTGAGCAGGTTTCGGGTAAAACGAGCACCACGGAAAGCTAGGACACCAGGTAAGTAGTGTATGCATGTATTTTGCCCAGGTAGGCCTACACCGAGAAATGTTAGGTTTGAGTTTGTTGATTGTGATGTGCGTGTGTATTGTTTGACATGCATCATGTTTTTGAAAAAGGGAACGAAAATGAATTTGATCATGGTTTTATGTGTGAATGTGAAGTACGATGTGTGGTGGTGAGGACGATGCGTGAGTGGGCAGCTAGGCCTCATTGCTGGAGAAACCGGGACGATGGTGATGTGCCAGGGTGTGGTGTGGCGAGTGCATCCAGCCTCACCCTGGGATGGCTGTTGCGGTGTGCGTGTGGTGGTGTGCAACTATGGCCTCGTTGCTGGAGGAACCAGGATGATTGCGACATGCCAGGGGGTGGTGTGGCGAGTGCGTACAGCCTCACCCTAGAATGGTTGCAATGCGTAGCATGAGACGTGGGTATGGTTTGAGGGTCTCATTGCTGGAGAAACCGAGACGATGGCGACGTGCCAGGGTGTGAGGTGGTGTGAGAGTCCAGCCTTACCATGGTGCCTGTACCACGCGGTATCGGTTGTAACAACATGAGCGAGAATGTAGAAACTGCATGTGATAGGATTACATTGTCGTTTAACGTTTCTTATTGCATTACTTACTGAACGTTAGGATTATGTTATGTGTTCCGTGGTGTAGGTGTAGAGATTCCAGCGGGTGAGTTGCCAGAGAATAGACAGGATGAGTAGGCGGTTGGCGACGTACGACCTTGTGCCGGCAGGTGGAGTCTGTCGTGGCCGTCCGAACCGTGGAGTGAAGTTGGGAGGTAGGTTTTTTGAGAGTTGCATTGGGGGGGGGGGGGGGGGGGGGGGGGCGGCTGGTGGTCTTTGTTGAGTGTATAGGTTTTGAGGCATAGATGGTTGTGAATGTTAATAGTCGGGATTGATGTAAAGTGTATTTTTAAACTATTTGAAAGAGTTTAATTCAATGATTCAGGTTTTGAATCGGTAGTTTTAATTGTGGAAGTTTTCGTGTCCGTTTTCTTTTGGAACTGCTGTTATTTTTAAGCTGTTGGTGCAAAGTGTCGACCGGAGTCCATAGGTATCGACCAGTCAGTGTAAATTGGAAGGTGAGTGTCGAACGCGGGGTTCGACCTGTGCATGCAGAGAGGAATGAGGTGTCGACCGGCGACCGTGGGTGTCGACCGGTTAGTGTAAAATCAGTGAGGGTGTCGACCGTGGGGTTCGACCTGCGCGGGAAGAGGGGATCAAAGTGTCGACCATTAAAGGCAGGTGTCGACCACTCTTTGCGATGAGTGTAGCGGTCTCGACTGGTGTTCTCAGGGTCGACCGATAAAAGGATCCGAGAGAAACATAGTGTCGACCGTTGAAAAACTCGAGATGACCCAAGTGTCGACCGGTGTTTGCAGGTGTCGACCGGTCCATTTACTTTTATGTTTTAAAAAAGAAAAAAAGAGTGAAGTTTATTTGAACCGATTTTAAATTGAGTTTTCCGCTTTGGCATTTTTCAATAGTTTTCAAAGAGTACTGATTTAAGTCGAGGAACATAAGTTTAAATTTTACACGAATTCCGTCGAGATGAGAAGCGAGTGGACGGTTGACGACCCGGGTCTGGGGATGACTTTGGGGCGTTACTTATGTGGAGTCAGAGCATTGAACGAATCGAAAATGGGTAGATTTTTGGGGCGTTACAGAATACAAGTTGGGACTTAACATGAGACATATCTGGACAACTAAACAGGAAACAACAAGAAAACAGATCAGCAACTCTTTGACACGATTCCACCCTCGAATGAGTCGTGTTCTACTTACAAATGGAATTGATGAGAAAAGGAGCAGAAAAACCGAATGCAGTCCGATGAGCAATCTTTTAGGCTTTAGGCATAACAATCTTCCAAAGGAAGACGGCAGCAAATGGAACTGGTTAATGACCACTCTGTTTGTGTATCCTTCTCCGTAAAGAAAGGGAAGAATAGTGGAACAACAGCTATTCAAGCAATCTCGGGCTTGAAATCTCAAAGGAGATGCACTTCTTCCCAATTCTTGACTTGAGCCTTACCGTTCACCAAGCTTCAAGGCTGCTTCGGCTGAACACAAAAGAGACTATTCTCATAAATTCAACAACTTTTACAAACACCAATAGCCATGTATTTATAGACCTAGGGTGGCTGAAGGTTAGGATGAGATTGAGCTTCGAATTGGGCCACATGGTTGGCCATTCTTGGTCCACTTGCACACCATAGCACTCTTCAAGATTCGGCTCAATTGTTGCATCAATATGCTGCTAAACTTCGGCCCAATTGTTACTTCTAACCACCATCTAACCAAACATACATCTAATCCTAATGCCTAAGGATGCATGCAACTATAAAACATTACAGGAGAGCGAATGTTTGCCAATAAAAACATAAAGACGAATGTTTGCCAAATAAAATTCGGTTACAAATTAATTCCGAGGGAGATAAATCCCTTCTTCATGTGCGTCCACCTTTACCTCCCATGATAGCAAGTGCAAGGGTTGATCTTTGTCCTTTGTGCTCGGGTCCCATTCCAAGTTCGTGAAAAGACATTCGAAACCATTAATACCTGCAAAAGAATTGAACTTATTAGTGAATAGGTTTGATAAAATTCGTGCCTTGGTTTGTGATCGAGTGATGGCCTTCTGGGGCAAATCATCCTCCCCAGGTGATTTAGTATTTGACCTCAAATCTGTTAGTGGGGTCACTTCGATGTTATCTTCGTTTCCTTTGTATGGAGAGAGATCATGGACATTAAAGGGGGAGGAAATTTCCTTAATCGCCTAGTAGCTCTATCTTATAGGTGTTATTGTTGATTTTTTCTAACACCTTGAACGGTCCTTCTGCTCTAGGCATTAACTTGGATTTCCTTTTAGTGGGGAACTTTTCTTTCTTTAGGTGTAACCAAACTACGTCTCATTCATTAAAGATTACTTCTCATCGTCCTTTCTTAGCGCGTTTGGTTACCTTTTCATTGCTTTTCTCGATGGCTTTGCGTACAGTCTCGTGCAATTCCTTAATTTGTTCAGCCTTGTCCGCTCCTGATGGATTAGCTTAGTCTGTAAAAGGTAAGGTAACAAGATCTAATGGTGTATATGGATTAAACCTATAGGCAACCTCAAAGGGCGATTGTTGAGTAGTGGAATGAAGGGTGCAGTTGTAGGCAAACTCCAAGCCTGGAAGTACTATATTCCAGTTAGATAGTTTCTTACCTACAACAGTGCGTAAGAGGGTACCTATGGTCCTGTTGACGACTTCCGTTTGACCATTGGTTTGGGGATGAAAGGACGTGCTGAAGCACAACCTAGTCCCCAACGTTTTCCACAAAGTGGTCCAAAATGCACCCAAAAATTTAGTGTCTCTGTCTGACACTATAGAATACGATATACCATACAGATGAATGATCTCTTTAAAATATAGGTTAGCTATTAAGACAGAGTCATCAGTCGCGATACAAGGAAGGAAATGTGCCATATTGGAGAACCGATCCACGACCACCATTATACAATCTTTATTCAGGGTGGTCCGTGGTAGTCCTAAAACAAAGTCCATACTAATCTTTACCCAAAGGTGTGATGGGACGGGTAAGGGCATGTATAAGCCTTGAGGTAAAACCTTGCTCTTAGCCTTTTTGCAAATCACGCATGTCTCCACCATTCGGTAAACATCTTTCAACATGCGAGGCCAATAAAAGTGTTCCTTAAGCGATTTTAGGGTCTTTTTTTTTTTTCTGCAAAGTGACTTGCTAAACCTCTACAATGAGCTTTTTTTTATTAGGCATCGCCTTAAGCTTCCTTGGGGAATGCACAACTTTCCCGCTTTAACCAAATAGTCATCCATGAGGCGATATTTGCCTTCGGCCTTGTCTATGCACTTGATGTAATAAGGTCCGAAATCAGGGTCGGTTTCATAGCTCTCCTTAATCCATTCAAAGCCAAAGAACCTAACACTTAATTCGGTGAGGAGAATGCGCTTTCTAGAGAGTGCATCAGCCACAACATTTCTAAAAATGAGGCTAACCTTTCTAAAAACTCGACCCACTTGGCATTCCTCTTGTTCAGCTTATGCTGACTCTTAATATGTCTTAGGGCCTGGTGGTCAGTATTGATAAAAAATTATCGTGGTAGGAGGTAATGCTGCCAATGCTCTAAAGCATGTATAACTGCGTAGAATTCTTTGTCGTAGGTGGAATAATTTAGTATGGGTCCTTTCAATTTTTCACTAAAATATGCCACAGGTTTACCATCTTGCATAAGCATTGCTGCTATGCCGACTCCAGATGCATCGATTTTGACCTCAAAGGGCTTGTTGAAATCTGGTAGGGCAAGTACAGGGGAATGACATAATCTGTCTTTGATGAGGTCAAAGCTCTTTTGACGCGCCGGGATCCAAGAGAACGCTCTTCCTTTCTTGGTGCAATCGGTAAGAGGAGCAACTATCAAACTGAAGTCTTTGATGAATGTCCTATAAAATGAAGCTAGCCCATGGAAACTCTGTATTTCTGTGATAGAATTCGGTGTAGGACAGTCTTTAATGGCATTTATCTTTTCTTCATCCGCTTCCATCCCGTATTTTGAGATGACAAATCCCAGAAAGTATATATTGTCCTGTGTGAAAGAGCACTTTTCTAAGTTACCAAATAACTTAGCATTTCTAAGAGTCTGGAAGAGTAAGTTAAGATGGGAGATATGTTGAGTGAGGTCCACACTATACACAAAGATGTCATCGAAATAGACATCGATAAATTTTCCTAAATAATCTTTAAGCACATGCTGCATGAGCCTCATGAACGTACTTGGAGCATTAGATAAACCAAAAGGCATTACCATCCATTAGAATAATCCATATTTTGTCTTAAAAGCTGTCTTCCATTCGTCGTCTTCCTTCATGTTTATCTGATGGTAGCCGCTCTTAAAATCTATTTTAGAGAAAATGGAGGCTTCATTGAGCTCATCCAACATGTCCTCGAGCCTAGGGAAGAGAAATCTATACTTGATAGTAATTTGGTTCACGACTCGGCTATCAACACACATCCTCAGGGTGCCATCTTTCTTGGGAACTAATAAGGAAGGTACTGCACACGGACTCATGTACTCTCTTATGTAACCTTTGTCCAAGAGTTCTTGTACTTAGTCCTGTAGTTTCTTGGTTTCTTCAGTGTTCATTCGGTATGCTGGTCTATTAGGCAGCATGGCTCCGAGTTGGAAATCAATTTGGTGTTCAATGCCATGCAAGGGTGGTAGACCTTGAGGTAAGTCTTCTGGGAACACATCTTGGAACTGACAAGTAAGGTTTTAACGACTTGAGGAATAACTCCTAGTTCCATAACTCTATCTCTAAAAAGTACCAAAATCAGGGGATCTCCTCTACGCACAGATGTTTCTATCTCCTTTTTAGTCATGAATAAGGTAGCCTTGTCCTTGGCTTCCTTTCTTGCAGCGTCATCTCTAGATATTTGTTTGGGGGTCATGGGAGTAAACTTAAAGGTCTTTCCTTCAAACTTAAGAGAATAGTAGTTAGTATAGTCATCGCGATTTACCCTTCGGTCAAACTGCCAGGGTCGGCCTAGGAGTAAATGACTTGCACTCATAAGCACAACATCGCAGAGGACCGTGTCCTTATACTTTCCGAGGGCGAATTCAACTTTCACTTGCTTGGTAACCTTGACATCATCCATATAATCTAGACAACGTAGCTTGTAGGGGTGGGGGTTAGTGTTGGTCTTTAGGCCTAACTTGGTCATTAACTCCGTGGACGCTACGTTAGCACAACTGCCTTCGTCTATAATCAGGGAACATAACTTCTCCTTGATGAAACACCTACTATGGAAGATGTTCTCACGCTGACAATCTTCTCCAGAATTCTTAGTTACGACGAGAACACGTCTCCTGACCATAAGCATGGGTCCTTTAGGGACGTGGAAAACTTCCTCTTGGGAGTCACTCTCCTGCTCATCTTCTTTCGTATCTTCATGTTCGTCTTCACTGGTAAACTCTCCAGTGTCCTCCTGGAGGATCATCACTTGTCTGTTAGGGCACTGAGCCATGAAATAACCCAAGCCATGACACATATAGCATTTGAGATCTTGCAATCTAGGGAGATTGGAACTTTCTACTATGGTTTTATTACTTGATTCTTTGGGTGGCCAACTACGTGGAAATGGTTTCTTTCCCTCAGCTTTGGTGAAAGTTTTGTTCGTTTCTAGCTGCGGAGGGAGTATCTTAGGAGTAGTCTTGAGTGGAAATTTTTGGGTGAAACTAGATTTTCTCTTCCTACTAAGTTGATGATCTACCTTCATAGCCATTTGTACTACCGCGTCAATGGATTCTAGGGGATGCAGCTCAACAGTGTCTCCTATATCATGGTGCAGTCCACAAATAAACCGTGCAAGCACTTGCTCTTCAGGTTCGTCCATATCTCCTCGAATCTTAAGGGTCTCAAACTCAATAAGGTATTCTTCAATAGATCGTCCTTCTTGTCATAGGTTTTGGATTTGTAAGAAGAGCTTTTGTCGGTGTTAGTTATATATGAATCCCTTGGTCATGAGGGACTTCATCACTCTCCAAGTGGTGACAGGGTTATCTCCTATCTTTTGTCTTTGGGATTTAATGTTGGTCCACCAGAGGGCAGCGTATCCCGTGAGCTCGACCGAAACTAGTTAGATCTTAACCTTATCCGAATATTCATAGTAGTCAAAAACTTTCTCCACTTTATCTATCCAATCTAGAAAGGTGAATGATGGAACATGCAACTTAATGTTCCTAAGATCGTCTAAGTCCTTTCAACGGTTGGACCGAAAATTTTCTTCTTCGTCTATGGTCTACTCGTCCTTATCATGATAGTCAAAGTCTTGGAACCTCCTTCTTGGGTTAGCTAGCCTCTCACTTCTTGGGGAACAGTCCTGGTCAGGGAATCTCCTGGGAGGGTGTTCGGTTCTTTTAGGGTTCTTAGGTCTCATTATAAGGATGTCATCTCGAGAGGGTTCTCTAGAGTTAATCTTCTTGAGGTTCTCCATTATGAATTTTGTACCAAAGGTTAAGTCTTTGAGTTGTTGGTCTAGATTACTAACTTATCCGTTAAGGCCATTTAATTGTCCTTGAAGGCTGGACTCTCCCTCTTGATGGGTACGAGTCTCGAGTTGGAGAACGTCTTTACCCCGGTTTGGTTCTTTAGTCATAGTATATGGGTTTAAATCTCGGTTGAGTTCACTTTTAGTTTTCATGTGACTTCCTAAGGTTGTAGGGGAGACATGTGTACTTACGCTAAATCGAACCCTAAGTGTTAGGAAGGAGGAAAAAAGTAGTGGATCCTGGGTGCCTAAAACTTTGAACGTGAATTTGAGGGATTAAACGACCTTTTTTGGGAATAGAACAACTTTGTGACACCTTCGTAGAGCTCTGAGAGTGCTTCGATTTGATATATTACAGGCAAAAATCTGACACCCGTAGCAAAAGTTATGACCGTGTGAAGTTTAAGGGGTCAAATCTACCATAACAACTAATGAACTCGGCATAAAGTTTTACCAGGCATTAACACATTCCGTTAAGCATGTATTTCATTTTAGTGCACATATCACGCATCAACTCATTTATCATTAAAATCATGTGGTAAGGATACAATAACATAATTACAATGATTCTAAGGTGTGTGCAAATCATATAAGATATCCGATTAGACAAGTAGAATAGAGATTAACATAGTATTCTGCCAAAGTAGTTATGTCAAGATGCTAGCAGACATGGAATGATGCAGCAGACAACAATATCAGTACAAAAACAAAATAAATCACCAAGTACAGAGCAGCAGCAGAATTGTTTTTCCAAATAAGGTAATAACATCAGCCGCGACATAGCACACCCATATGCATAATAACACAAACGTACAATAGCAGTGGTCCAGCAACAGACACCTACCACCTACCACCTGCACCTCCCCTCAAACAGCAGCCAATCAGTTGAATAGAGGTTGTACAGAAAACACAAATAGGAATAATAGCAGAACTTGTTTTGAGTACAAAAAAACACAAAAACGAAAAACAGCTAACAGTTGAATTGAGAGAATGAATGGTTTCGAGTTTCTGGGTTTACCACTAAAACATAAGTTTCGACTTTTAAATTTTGTCAAGTAATAATAGATCAAAGGTAATGTTCAAGCATTAACAGATCCTTATATGTTAGACACAATAATAACAGAACCGGTTTTCTGCTTTTCCAAAACCAACGAACCAGCGAATAAATGAAAAATTTTGCAGCAACGAAAATGTGTAACAAAGATCAATCCACTCGTTTGCTGACATTCAGGGGAAGCTATCAATGGCTCTGATACCACATGACACGATTCCACCCTCAAATCAGTCTTGTTTTACCCACAAACGGAACAGATGAGAAAAGGAGCAGAAAAACTGAACACTGTCTGATAAGCAATCTTTTAGGCTCTCGGCATAACAAATGGAACTGGTTAATGACCACTCTCTTCGTGTATCTTTCTCCGTAGAGAAAGAGAAGAATAGTGGAACAACGGCTATTCAAGCAACCTTGGGCTTGAAAGCTCAAAGGAGATGTACTCCTTCCCAGTTTATGACCGAACCGAGCCTTACAGTTCACCAATCTTCAAGACTGCTTCGGATGAACATAAAAGGGGCTATTCTCATAGATTCAACAACCTTTACAAACACTAATAGGCATGTATTTATAGACTTAGAGTGGCTGAAGGTTTGGATGGGCTTGGGCTTCGAAATTGGTCACACGGTTGGCCATTCTTGGTCCACTTGCACACCAGAGCACTCTTCAACCTTCGGCCCAATTGTTGCATCAATGTGCTACTAAACTTTGGCCCAATTGTTGCTTCTAAGCACCATCTAACCTAACATATATATAATCCTAATGCCTAAGGATGCATACAACTATAAAACATTACAGTAGAGTGAATGTTTGCCAATAAAAACATATGGGTGAATGTTTGCCAAATAAATTTCGGTTACAAATTAATTATGAGGAAGACAAATCCCTTTTTCATATGCGTACACCTTTAGCTGCCACGATAGCAAGTGCAATGGTAAATCTTTGTCCTTTTTGCTCGGGTCCCATTCCAAGTTCATGAAGAGACATTCGAAACTATTAATACCTGCAAAAGAATTGAACTTGTTAGTGAATAGGTTTGATAAAACTCGTGCCTTGGTTTGTGATCGAGTGATGGGCCCTCTGGGGCATATCACTCTTGATGCAGAAACTCGATAGAAAATCTAAATGAAAAACAAAAAAATAATGCATGCACAACAGATTAAGAAACATGTTCTAAACATGCTACATTGAAGCAAAATTTAGACAGAAAATAGAAGCAAGATCACATGGAAACAAGAACAGAAAACATGACAACAAGTTAAACAGAAATAGTAAAAGAAAATGTCGCAACCTTGGGAGACAAGGCTAACCTGATTCGACTCCTCGACTCATTTACCCAAATCTTTATACAAAAGATAAGTAAAACGAAAAACACTTTCAAAAAGACACACGCAGCGGAAGATAAATTTGAAACATTTAAAACGGAACGATAAAACTGTAGTGTGAAAAATCGAGTGTGAAAGTGAAGACTAATTTTTTTTTTGAAAAGAAACCACCGCTGCCGGTTGTCGGCTGAACGGCCCAGTCGCTAGCGTCGGTGCTGGCGGTAGATGCTGATGCCGCTGCTGGCACATTGGGCCGTGCGTGCGGCCTCTTCTCGACACCGCACGTGCCATGCGCATGTTACCCACCTTTGCTGTGCACTGCACGCTCACTGATACTGCACGCTCACTGATACTGCACGCCCTGTGTGCTACTTGACGCTGTGCGTGCCACCTACTTGAAGCTGTGCGCCCCGCGCGCATCATCTGGCGCTGCATAGCCCGCTGCGTGTGCCACACACTTGACACCACGCACTCCGCGCGCGAGCTACCCAGCGCCGCCCACGTGCCTCTACCTGTTACCATTCACGTGAACAGTACCCACGATGGGTACTGTTTAATTGCTCCCAAAGGGCGATGCATTGCCCACCCAGCGAGTGGGCGATTTGCATCGCCCACCCAGCCGGGCTATGCAACGCGCCCCCTGGAGTGATGGACATTTCACGAAAAGCTTGATACCGAGACATTTTTGCCAAAATTTTGGCAGAGTAATACATAAAAATGTCCACCCCAAACCTGAAAATCAACCAAAAAACAACACTGTATCTATCAAACAAAATCCATCAATATAAATCCCCAACCAAAAATCCAAATCTATTAATCCATATTCTAATCCATATATCTAAATCAAAACAGAGTTTTTAAGAAAACAAATCTATCAAACTATTGAGATCAAAACTCCACTATACAATAAAAAAATCTATACAAAATCCATTGAGTAAAAGCCACACTAAACTACAAAAGATTCCAAAACAAAGTTCCCAAAAGCCTCACCATAACCTGCCATCCCCCACAGGTTGGGTCGCCCTAACACTGTCCACCAAACCGATACCCTAGTCGTGTGCCGCCAACTGCTTGTTACTCATGGTTAGGCTCTCTGTACTCACCATCCTGCTCATCTACACCTACACCGTAGAATACAAAGTAAGTCTAGTGCTTAGTAAATAATCCGTAATAAAATGTAAAAACTGTCCATGCAATCCTAACATATGCAATCTCTACTCCCTCACACTTGTTACGGTTTTCCTGACGTCGTATCGTACAATCCTCACAATGAGATGAGAAGCAGATTAGTTTTTTCAAGTCGATTCTCTGTCTGCGTCGAAGGGTGAATCACTTCCTTCGAGGCCCTTCTTGCCAACCGCCGCCAGGTCAGTTGGCCCTTATGCCACACTGCCACTTATACGTTGCAACTGTCCCAGCTCAACCAGCGACGGCGCTCACAAGTTGCATACAAATCCCTTGTCAACGATCTTCATGCTTAGTTGGGAAGCGGATCAAGTTTCCCAACTTGATTCTCTGTCTGCATCGAAGAGCGAATCAATTCCTTTGAGGCCACGTAATAGTTACCATCACCGTTCACATGTCACACTGCACACTCATACTTAAAAACATGCTCAAATTCATTTTCGTACTACTTTTGAAACATGATGCATGGCAAACGTAAAACACACATCAACACACAAATCATTCCTAAAGTCCTGTGGCGTAGGCCCATAAGGGTAACACACATGCATGCACAACTTACCTGACATCCTTAGCTTTCTGTGTTGCTCGATTCTACCAATACTTGATCTCAACCTATCATGTAACCAGACATTTCATCAAAATTAGTACAAACAATCATTCTACATGCTAAACTATGGTTACTAGCTAAACTTGTCGAAAAACTAACTAAATCGCTAACTAACACAATTTGGCCAAATTTCAATCTAACTTCAAATGCGCATAATTTTTCCTACGATTAACGAAATCACTCAATTTAAGTGACTAAATGCTCTTCAAGGAACCAATTTTAACATGCTAAAAAGGTTCTAAAACAAACATCTGTAACTAGGGCGAAAACTCAAAAATGGTTCTGTTTTATGCATGAAATCCACATTCCCGATTTTAACTCAACCTCACCCAATTTTCCACACCATTCAGTCACATTTTAACCTACTAAGCATAATTTAACAAAAAAAATTAGAGGTTTCCAATCCAGAAGACCGAAATGCCCAGCTCAAACCCCTCGATTTTTCCTCAAATTTTGGGCATTCACTGCCCATGGCTCAATCACACACTTTCACTTCTAAACCTCTCAGACTTTAGCATATAATCGATAAAAATTAAACCCAATTCGAACTCTACACAATCGGCCATCAGAACAGAGAAAGTAGCGGGGAAAACTCACCGAAATTCATTGGGTTTAGGCGCGAGAAAGAGGAAGGGAACCGAGTGGTTTCGTCTGTCGGTGGAGGAGAGGGTTGGAAACCAGCCGAATGTCGCCGGAGGAAGAGCGTTGTTGTTGGGAAAGAGGAATCGCCTCCGGTTCTCTCTTTGCTAGAGGCTTCGGCCGATGAGAGAAAATGGGTGGCTTCCTTGAAAAGCCACATATTTTATCTTCTTTTATTATTCTTTTTTTTTTGTAGATTACTTTAATGCCCTCACATTTTAATTCTTTTAATTTTCGTGAAATTTTATCATTCATTTTCTGATTCAGAAATTTTTCTTTAAAATTTCTTTGAGGTTTTGAACGGAAATTTAATTTCTTGAAAAATTCCTGGGTGTTATAGAAAATCTCAAAAAACATGCTGAAATTTGAGACTAACTAGAACAGACAGAAAACATGACTTGAAAGTGGTTTACGGTTAGTGCAACATTTGTGAATATGGAATACTTCAGCAGAAACAAGAAATCAAAACATGGTGGTAATAGAATCAGCAAACATAAAACAAAAACAATTGAATTTTTTTTTTGACAGAAGCAAAATACTAATCAAACTGAACTTGCAAAACAAAAACAAACATAAACACGAGTGGGTGAAATTCAAGTGTACAGGATGACTACAACAGGGAAAGAGCATCAATAGAACACCAAACTTCACAGAACAGGACACTCAGACACAAATAGGAAAGAAGAAAAAATTAAATAGAAATGACACTGACAAATTTAGTCCAGGCAACTTCTGGAACTAAATGGAGTTCACCACACTATGCCACATCCCTTTTAGGGTGGCTACCTCACACAGCGATCGGCTGGGCCGTTTTTAGGCTAGTGGTAAACCTTGGGTTTATCCACAGCTCACAGAGCATTGGCTTTGATACCAAATGATGTGATCACAGTCCTAATCTAGCGGAATACTTGATTTAAAGAACAAGAAAATTGGGTGGTTGAAGAGCTCTCTACAGAAAAGAAGAAAAAATGAAATAGAAATGACACTCACGAATTCAGGCCAGGCAACTTCTGGAACTAAATGGAGTTCACCACACTATCCCCATCCCTTTTGAGGTGGCTGCCTCACACGGCGATCGACCGGGCCATTTTTAGCCCAGTGGTAAACCTTAGGTTTATCCACCACTCACAGAGCATTGGCTCTGATACCAAATGATGTGATCACAGTCCTAATCTAGCAAAAGACTCAACTTAAAGAACAAGAAATATGGGTGCTGGAAGAGCACTCTACAGACGCAGAAAACAGACCACGAAAATAGGAGAAAACTGAGCATAAACATAAAGAAGAAAATGGAAATGAAGGTGAAGTGGGTGCTGCGCATTACTAGGTATAATTACCTAAGAATGCTTTAGAAGTTCGTCGGTGGCTGAAATGGATTCCACCGTGAATGTTCTCGATAGCTTTATTTTGTGCATGAAATTTATGAAAGATTTTCGAGGAGATTACCAATTGGGAAATGAAAAAAGATAAATCAATGGAATGGGGATTAAATGTGTAGGACGTAAAATGGAATTTTAAGTTTAAAATAAAAAGAAGAAGAAGGAAAACAAAAGTGAATGGAATAAAGGAAGTCAAACTTTATTTTCATAAGCTTTGTGTGTTGAACCTCATACGTGGGAAGCTTAAGCATGTGAGGCAGAGGGATCAGATTTTTATAGGCGTTGAAAATTCAAGGTGAATTAGGTGCTTTGGTGGATGGTTGAAAATATGCCACCTCGCCCTTAATAGAAAATTATCCTATAAGTTAAAGTTGCTAGTTTGTCTTCAGATAAAAGACAAAACTAGTTCTTTCTCATCTCCCCCTCTCACGTAGTCTCTTCTTCCTCTCCACCTTGCTGCAATTTTTTCTCTCAAGCCAAAGCTTATTTATCATAAGGAAAAATCAAGGTAAGGATGATATTGGTTATTATTTAAAAAGTATAAGAGTTAGATATTAAAAGTATATTAGTTTGATGGAATTATTTTGAGGGTTTGATAAACCCTATCTTGTTGTTCGAAATTGTTGAGTTTTCTTCTTTCTTTTCATGACTAATTGGATGCTTAATTAAATGGAAATATTTAGTTGGTGATTCTATGGAAAGATTTGAAGTTGGTTGAAAGTTTGATGAAAACGTTATGCACGGGGTAGTTTTGGTTTAGGCTAATTTTGGCTGATCCATTTTATTTGATTTGTTAAAGGAACTTTACCATGAGAAACTAGATATTTTAAGGTTTAAATAAGCTTTTGAATCATCGAATTTGGACAAGTATTGGTTTTGTTATGAGTTTTCGAAGTTATACTAATTGTTAGCTTAAATTCAAGATGTGTGAATGGATTAGTCAAATTGAATGCTTAAATTGAGTTAAGTTATTAAATGCAAGTTATTGGTTGATTTGGATTGACTTCAATTGATTCGTATTTAGCCAAACTACTTTAGTTGGTAGGAATTGGTTAGGGGGGAAATTGAAATTGATGGAAGTTGTTTATGTTTTAGGTTCTCAAGTTTTCATGGTTTAGCGCACAATTGATTTTAGTTGGCTAAGAATTTCCAGGTAAGTAGTGTATGTATGCGTGTTGCCTCTGGACCGACATCACTGAACGTTAGCGATTATGTTGTATGTTATGTATGTTTTCGTTTATTCACGCATCATGTTTTAGAAAGTTAACGAAAATGAATTATGCATAAGTTTTCATGGATGAACGAAGGAAAATGGCGCGAAATGTATGAGTATGATGTCACGCACGAGTATTACGACATGCATTTGTATAACGCCACGCATGAGCATTACGCTATGCTCGAGTATTAGGCCACACACTTGGATTACGCCATGTATGAGCATTATGCCATGCATGAGTATTATGCCACATACTTGTGTTACGCCACCTATGGGAATACGAAAATGAACATAAAATGATTACCTAGAGATTGTATGTATTAGGATGTATAAGATCCGTTTTCATTCATTACACACAACTTGCTAAACATTATGATGATAGTTGAGTTTTGTGATGTAGGTGACGAAGTGCAAATTGGTGAGATTTCAAAACCCGTACTGGATTAGGAGGTGCAACTAGAGGGGTGCATCCATGGCGCCGACCCGACGATTTGTTATGGTGATTTTGATCAGTGGATGTGTATGTATAGTTTTTGGTTTTTATACATGTATTTTAAGTAGTGGGTTCAGTTGGTTTGTCGAGTAATGACGTTTTGGTATAAAACGATAGGCTTGAAACGAGTATGTTGGGAATATGATATTTTAACGAAAGTTTAATGTTTTAGAGGATTGGTTTTTGAAATGTTAGTTTTAGAGGAAAATTTTATGTTTGAAGATTTGGTTTGAGTAGAGTTGTTTTGAATTAGATTTTTTTATATGGAAGTTTTAGTTTTGAAAAGGATGTTTCGATCGGAAAATTAAAGTGGAAGTTTTAAAAATTGGTGTTGGTCGTTAAGAAGAAAAACAGAATAGGGGCATGGCTGATCGATCGGCAAGGACTGCCAATAGATCGGTGCATAAAGATTGGAAGTCTGCTTCTTGGTAGAGGGCATGTCGATGATCGGCATGATTACGCCATCGATCAGCTGATGATAGTGCCGAAAACGTTTGACGACTAGATGGGTCACCGATCGGTCGGCTCCTTCGGCTCAAGGAGCCGATCGATCGGTCCTCAATGGCTAAACTAGGGCCGGTTGGCAGAACCGATGCCGATCAGTCGTCTCTTTGAGCCGACTTATCAGCCAACACAGTTTAAAAAAAACTATTACCTCTTTACATTTTGAGTTTTAAATGGTGATGTTAAACGAATGATTTTCCAATGAAATATGAACGATTCCGCTGCGTATTTTAAAAAAAAAATTTCAAATGTTTGTATGTTTTAAAGGCGAAATCCATTCTATGTCGAGTGTACACGCTTCGAAAACTCGGAGGGGTTCTTGGGTTGTGACAGTTATGGTATCAGAGCCACTAGGTCAAAATCGTTAGGTAGATTACCTAATAACGCCGATCGCCGTGTAGAAGTGCTTTACCAACTGGAAGTATGTCTTTAGAATTCTATTTTTTCTTTAGATTTATTGTGTTTATGAGTTGTCCAGAATTAGCATTGTGGCTGGAGAACCACAGAGGGTAGTAAACGAGACAGATAATGCCATTAGACAGTTGACCGAGTTAGTGAATCGTCAGTCCCAACAGCTAAGAGATTTATGAGCAGAGAGAATTATGGAAATTCCAATTTAAACGCCTTACTTGATCAAAGCGGGGATAGGTTCCACCTGCTGCGACCCTCGACGTTTGATGGACTATCGTCAAATCCCTTGCACGTAGAGGAATGGATTAGGACAATGGAATATATATTCGATTATGCCAAAGTGGATGAGAAAGAGAGAATCTCAAGTGTTGTATTCCACTTTGCCAGAGATGCCAGATTTTGGTGGGACGCGGTGAAGGCTACTACTGATGTTAAAGCAATGTTCTGGGAAGAATTTAAGACATTATTCTACAATAAGTATTTCAGCCACAAAGCAGGACTAGTAAAATGGTGGAGTTCGTCCAGTTACGACATACAAGGTCAGTAGTGGATTATGTCGGGAGGTTTGAAGCATTGTCCTGATTCGCCAGCCATCTGGTGAGTCAAAACGAAAATAAGGTCTATCAGTTTGTTCAGGAACTGAATGTGAAAATATACAAAAGTGTAAAAATAGCCGGCACGCAGGAAGTGCCATATGAGAAAGTGGTGGCCAAAGCTTTAGAAGTCGAGGAAGCATAACTCAAATTTTTGGACAGAGAGAGCCACCTAAAAGGTTTGTCAAGAAAATTGCACTTTAACAGAATAGAGGATGGCAACAACAACTGAAACAATTAGGATAACTGAGGAGGCAGAAAATGCACGCAAGGGTCTGAATAATTCCCTTAGTGCCCAAAATGTATGAAGGACTACGCGGGTGAATGCAGATGGGGTTCTAACAGGTGCTTTACCTGTAATGAGATCGAACATCTTTTCAGAGACTGCCCGAAGTCCAACAAAGGTCGGTGTTTCAATTGCAATGAAGTAGGCCATATTGTTAGGAATTGCCCAGCACCGAATAAGGGCCCTGCGAGGGTACCACCGAGGGTCTTCGCCCTCATTGAGTCAGATGATGTTGCACAACGCTCAGTGATATCAGGTGATACAGGTGCCACACATTTGTTTGTACCGATAGCATTCGTAGTTAAATTTGCTGCCAAGACCATCTGAGCATTTCTATGACGTAATGTTGCCATCAGAGGAATGCTTACACTCAGATCAGGTGGTGTAGGGTGATATTGTGACAGTAGGGGACAGACAACTATATGCTGATCTTATCATAATAAACATGAAGGGATATGACGTCATCCTAGGGATAGATTGGTTCTTTTGGCATTATGCCACAATTGATTGCGGAGCTAGAGTAATATGTTTTCAACCCCTGAGCGGGGAGAGGTATTCTTTACAGTCAATAAGGGGTTCAAAAGCAAGATTCCTATTGTGTCCTTCATGAAAGCCCGACAATTATTGAAAAGTGGTGTAGGGGATTTTTACGAGCATGATTGATGTGCAAATGCAAAGTGAGATTAAGATTCAAGATATTCCTATTGTTCGGGATTTTTCAAGAGTTGTTCTCGACGACTTGACAAGGTTACCTCCCGATAGAGAAATCGAGTTTGTAATTGATGTATATCCTGGAACTGAACCAGTATGCAAGAATCCTTATAGACGGGCGCCTACTAAATTGAAGGAACTGAAGACACAATTAGAGGAGTTTGTAGACAAGGGTTTTATATGACCTAGTTTCTCGCCATGGGGTGCACTAGTTCTTTTTCTTAAGAAGAAAGATGCATCCTTAAGGATGCATCTTTCTTCTTAACAAATGTGCATCGACTATAGGAAGTTGAATAAGCTGACCATAAAGAATAAATATTCGTTACCAAGGATTGTGTAATAACCCAAAATTTTTCAGAATTAATTTAAAGTCCTGCGAGAATTTCGTCGGAGATTTTAACGGGTTATTAATTTTAGGAAATTTAGGATTTAATTTGGAGGAGGATTTCTAAAATTTTAGGTCGAAAGAATGTGAAATTAATAGAAATACAAAGGTTCAAACACATGAGGTCGATTTAGTAATTTAGTTAACTATAAAAAAAGGAGAAAAAAACTGAATGGCTTAACAAAGAGGCCATTTTAGTTTTCAGCAGCTCGAGCTCCTGAAGAGAGAGAGCTCGAGCACTTTCTACTGACGACCGATGAGAGAGAGAAGCAGAAAGACGCTGGTGTGTTCCACTGCTTTGACGAGCTGAAGCTAGCTTGTGGTTCTGCTTTTCCGCGCCAAACCCGACCTAAAACAGTTGAGTTTTTCCCCTGTTTTTTCTCTGTTCTAATGACTGGGGGTGTAGTGTCGTTCTGTTTTCAAACCTTGGTTGATTTGTGTTGAAATGTAAAGGAATTAACAGCAGGGGAGGGGTGATCATCGGTGGGCTGTGGTGCCCTGGTTTTCAATAAGAAAACCGTGAGGAAGTGTGCTGTGAATTCGGACTTTCTGAATTCAAAACTTCAAATTGTAGTTAGATTATGCTTAATAGGTTAGAATGTGATAGATTGTTGAGGAATTGAGTGAGTTTTGTTGAAAAACCAAAAATGAGAATTTTGAGCTTCAAAACCGGTTCAGTTTTTGGAGGTTTTGACTTAGCTATGGTTAATTGTTTTAAATTCTTTTTTGGTCTGTTAAACTATGTATTGGTGGAGCGTTTAGCCACTACAATCGTGTGATTCTATTAACGACGCAAAAGTTATGCGCGTCGGATTTTTATGTCGATTTGTGGGCCGAGTCGAGTTAGTGAGCTATTTTGGCTAATTCGGGGTGTATTGTGTTAGTCTGGGGGTTTTAGTGCATGAGTAGACTATCGGGATGAGTTTTTGACGGAAAGTGACTTTCTGTTGTAGGTTGAGTAGATTTTGGAGAAGTCGAGCACCACAGGAGCTTAGTATGCCAAGTAAGTATTGTCTGTATGTGCTTTGCCCTCGTGGGCCTACATTGCAGGACTATAGCAGTGGTTGGGTGTTTGTGATGTGCGTGCTTACTGTTTTGGTCATGCATCATGTTTTGAAAACAGTGCGAAAATGAATTTGAGCACGTTTTAAGATACAGAGGAGTGTGACTTGTGGCGGTGAGAGCGATGTGTGAGTGGGCAGCTTTGGCCCTATTACTAGAGAAACTGGGATGGTGGCGACGTGTCAGGGGGTGGTGTGGCAAGTGAGTCCAATCTCACCCTGAGATGGTTGCTGTGTGGTGACGTGGGTGTGCAGCTCGTGGGCCTCGTTGCTGGAGGAACCGGGATGATGGCGACGTGTCAGGGGGTGGTGTGGCTAAAGAGTCCAGGCTCACCCTGGAGCGGCTGTACAACGCGACACATGTTACGACAACATGAGTGAGAGTTTAAAGACTGCATTTGATAGGATTGCATTGTCGGTTTTACTTTCCTTACTAAGCGTTAGGCTTACATTTTATGTTCTGTAGTGTAGGTCCAGAGTTTACTGCCATTGAGTTTCGAGAGCCCAATATAGATGAGTGAGGCAGTTGGCGTCGCGTGACCGAGGCACTGGATGACTATGTGTTAGGGCAACCCGACCCATGGAGTTAGGCTTGTATGGATGAGATTTGGGGTTTTGATGGAGGTTTTGAGCGATTTTGAAGTGTGTGTATATGTCCATATATAAGGGCATTGCATTGCTCTATACTGTAGATTTTCTTCATTTTAGTCGATGAAGTTGTTCTCCTTCAACTTTGGTTTACTTTGATGATTTCTGATGGGTAGGTTTTGGCTGTAATATATATATATATAGTTTTACACTTACAAGTATTTCATTGTCCTATACCGTGGACGTTCTTCAATGTTGGTTGATGGATTCGTTTTCTTTCAATTCTAATTGCCTCTGGTGATTTCTGGATGGTTTTGATTGATGGATTATGAGAGTGGTTTGGTGAACTGTACGCAAGTTTAGTTCGTTTTTGGGATAGCCAATTGTTTAGGCGTTACTCTGTCGAAATTTCGGGAGAGATATTATAACGTCGGAGGTGGCGTGCACAAGGGTCGTGTAGTGCTTAGTGGTTAAGCTTGCGCATGGAGTGCGCAGCGCCGGGTCAGAGCGTGTGCCAGAGGGCGCGGCGCTGAGGGCCCACGTGGGGCGCGCAGTGCTAGGTCAGAGCGTCTGCCGGAGGTAGTATTGAGGGCGCGCGCGTAGCACGCGGCGCTGGTGCAGGGCGGGTGCATGGACGTGAGACGCAGAGTGAGGGTGCGCGGGTGGGCAAGCAGCGCCCGGGGCGCACGGCGCCGCAGGCACATGGCGCGCTAGGCGTGCGTTGGGGACTCTCGTTCCCTTTTCGAGTTTTGCCGTTTTAAACTTTTTTATGTCATTTTTTAAACCTCAATGGTACGTAAATGTTTTCCATTGCTTATTTACGTTGGGCTTTCGTACGCCAGTGGGTTTTTGGGACGCCACAGATTGAAGATTTATTTGACCAACTCCAAGGTGCATAGGTATTCTCCAAGATTGATTTATGTTCACGCTACTACCAATTAAAAGTTAGCGACGAAGACATCCCTAAGACCGCATTTCGACGAGGTACAGACATTACGAGTTCTTGGTGATGTTGTTTGGACTAAGGAATACTCTTGCAGCTTTCATGGATTTAATGAATCGGATATTCTAGGAGTATATGTATTAATTTGTTATTGTTTTTTATCGACGACATTCTAGTTTATTCTTGGAATAAAGAAGAACACATGGAGCATTTGAAAATTGTTCTAAAAATTTTAATGCAACATCAACTATATGCTAAGCTCTCTAAATGCGAGTTTTGGCTGGACAGAATTAATTTTCTAGGGTATGTTATATCCAGAGAGGATATTTCTATCAATATAAAAAAAGTTCAAGTTGTTAATGATTGGCCGCAACCAAAGGAGTGTCAGAGAAATCTACGGTTTTTTGGGGCTACCGGGTTATTACAAAAGAATTATCGAAGGGTTCTCAAAGATTGCAGTACTTCTAACTCATTTGACATAGAAAAATGTGAAGTGCTGGTTGTCAGAAGAATGTGAAAAGAGCTTCCAGACTTTAAAGCTAAAATGGACGACAGCTCCTTTGCTGATATTACTAGTAGAGAATGACAAATTCAATATTTACTGCGATGTCTCCAAGATAGGCTTGAGATGCGTTTTGATGCAAGGAGAAAAAGTGACTGCCTATGTTTCTAGGCAATTGAAAACTTACGAACAGAATTATCCGATCCACAATTTGGAATTGGCAACAGTTGTTTTTGCATTAAAGATCTGGAGACACTATTTGTATGGACAGCAGTGTGAATTATTTTCTGATCATAAAAATCTGAAATATATTTTTACACAGAAGGAGTTGAATATGAGACAAAGACGGTGGTTGAAATTTGTTAAGAACTACGATTTTGAGATTGAATACCACCTGAGTAAAGCTAACAAGGTAGCATACGCCTTGAGCAGAGTGTCATCGTCGACGTCTTTTATGATCCCAATAATGTCAACGACATTGAAGGCAGAGATCAAGAAATTTTGTGTGGAGTGGTTTCAGAACTGGTAGCTACACTCTCAGCCACATTGCTAAAACCAACCATTCTGGATAAATTCAAGGAAGCTTAGAAAGATGATACAGAGTGTAATGATCTGAAGCTGAGCATGGTCTCTAATGTAACTTTCGAGTTTAGTTATTCAGAAGACGGAATCCTAAAATTCAAAAATAGATCGTACGTGCCAAATGATTAGGAATTACGAAAGGAGATTCTTTCGGAAGCACACTCGTCTTCTTTCTCCGTGCATTCCGGTACTACCAAGATGTATAAGGAGTTGAGGCAGCACTATTGGTGACCGAACATGATGCAACGCGCAAAGTACATTGAAGCATGTATGGTCTGCCAGCAAGTAAAGGCAGAGCCTCAGAGGCTGGTAGGTACTTTTCAACCCCTACTTATACCAGAGTGGAAGTGAGAGCGCATAATCATAGATTTTGTGGTTGGATTACCGAGGACGACCAAGGGCCATGATAATATTTGGGTGATCGTCGACAAGCTGACAAAATCATCTCATTTTTTGCTTGTGAAATTGACGTTTTCTACGTATCAATTTGTAGAGCTCTACATCTAGGAGATTGTTAAGTTGCACGGGATTCCAACGTCCATCGTGTCAGATTGCGATCCTAGATTTACGTAAAAGTTTTGGAAGAGTTTACACAAGGCTATGGGGGACCCAGTTGGATTTCAGTGCAATGTTTCATCCCCAAATTGATGGGCAATTGGAAAGGATGATATAGATTTTGGAACATATGTTGTGAGCCTGTGTTTTAGAGTTCCAAATTGAATGGAGCGAGTTTCTTCCATTGGTGGAGATTTTATATAATAACAGCTACCAGTTCACCATTGGTATGGCCCCGTATGAAGCTCTCTATGAAAGAAAATGCAGGTCGCCGATGTACTGGGACGAAGTAGGAGAATCGAGACTAATAGGCCTAGAAATTCTGTGGCAAACGGCAAAGAAGATTGCGATTATAAGGAAGAAGATTGAGACCGCTCAGAGTCGGCAAAACAGCTATGCAGATCAGAGAAGACGAGTATTGGAATTTAGCGACGGAGATGAAGTGTTCTTGAAGATCTCCTCGTTCAAAGACGTTGTAATGTTCAGAAGGAAAGGGAAGCTCAGTCCTTGATTCGTCGGACCCTTTCCTATTGTCAAGAGAATCAGAAGGACAACTTATAGGCTACAATTACTGTCTTCAATGGATGCAATCCACAATGTGTTCCATATACGCGACCCTTCTCAAGTAGTGGAGCAAGGAGACATCGAAATTCAGCCGACCCTAACCTACGAGAAAAAACTAGTGAGGATTTTACAATCAACGGTAAAAGTATTGTGCAATAAAGAGATTCCATTGGTCAAAGTGCTATGGCGCAACCATAGTGGGGAGGAGACCACTTGGGAGCGATGGCAGGACATGGTGCAACAATACACGAAATTATTCGATAAGTAAATTTTGAGCACAAAATTTTTATAAGAAGGGTAGGATGTAACACACCGAAATTTCCCAATAGCTTTATTTTGTGCATAAAATTTACGAGAGATTTGGGAGGAGATTATCAATTGGGAAATGAGAAAAGATAAATCAATGGAATGGGGATTAAATGTGTAGGACTTAAAATGGAATTTGAAGTTTTATAAAAAAAGGAGGAAGAAGGAAAACAAAAGTGAATGGAATAAAGGAAAAATAAAGTTGATTGGTCAAACTTTATTTTCTTAAACTTTGTGTGTTGAACCTCATACATGGGAAGCTTAAGCATGTGAGAAAGAGGGATCGGATTTTTATATTTAAATGTGAGAGTTTTAGGGGTTGAAAATTCAAGGTGAATTAGCTGCTTTGGTGGATGGTTGAAAATGTGAAACCTTGCCCTTAATTGAAGATTATTCTTTAAGTTAAAGTTGCTAGTTTTTTTTTAGATAAAAGACAAAACTACTTCTTTCTCATCTCCGCCTCTCATGCAGTCTCTTCTTCCTCTTGACCTTGCTGCAATTTTTTCTCTCAAGCCAAAGCTCATTTATCCTAAGGAAAAATCAAGGTAAGAATGTAATTAGTTATTATTTGAAATGTATATTTGTCTGATGGCATTATTTTGAGGGTTTGATAAACCCTATCTTGTTGTCCAAAATTGTTGATTTTTCTTCTTCCTTTTCATGACTAATTGGATGTGTAATTAAATGGAAATGTTTGGTTGGTGATTATATGGAAATATTTGAAGTTGGTTGAAAGTTTGATGAAAACATTATCCACAGGACAATTTCAGTATAGGCTAATTTCTCCTAATCCATTGTGTTTGATTTGTTAAAAGAATTACCACGAGAAACTAGACATTTTAAGGTTTACATAGGCTTTTGGATTATCAAATTTGGACAAGTATTGGATTTGTTATGAGTTTTCGAAGTTATACTAATTGTTAGCCTAAATTCAAGATGTGTGAATGGATTAGTTGAATTGAATGCTTAGATTGAGTTAAGTTCTGGAATGCAAGTTATTTGTTAATTTGGATTGGCTTCAATTGATTCGTATTTTAGCCAAACTACTTTAGTTGGTACGAATTGGTTATGGGGGAAATTGAAGTTGATAGAAGTTATTTATGTTTTAGGTTCTCAAGTTTTCACGGTTTAGCATACGATTGATTTTAGTTGGCTAAGGATTTCCAGGTAAGTACTGTATGTATACATGTTGCCTCCAGGCCTACATCAGCGAACATTAGAGATTATGTTGTATATTATGTATGTTTTCGTTTATTTATGCATCATGTTTTAGAAAGTTAGCGAAAGTGAATTATGCATAAGTTTTCATGAATGAACGAAGGAAAATGGCACGAAATGTACGCGTATGATGTAACACACGAGTATTACGACACGCATTTGTATTACACCACATATGAGCATTACGCCATGAACGAGTATTAGGCGACGCACTTGTATTACGCCACGTATGAGCATTATGCCATGTACGAGTATTACGCCACGTATGGGAATACGAAAACGAATATGAAATGATCACGTAGTGTGGCGACCCAAAAATCTTCCGTGATTCCTGTTTCGCTACCAACTAACGTCACCGTCCCTCATATCCTCTACCATTAATTTCTTAGAAATTGGAAAGCTTTACTTTTTGACTCAAAAAGACTTTTTTTTTTTTTAAAAAGACATCGAAAGAAATACATATAGATGCCGCAGTGGAAACTCATTTAAATTCAGTGTAAGTAAAATTCACCATTTTAAAATACAGAAATGTAGAGACCAATCGACACTTGTAAGCACCAGTCGACACCTAAGTCTTCTCGGGTTTTCCCATCAGTCGACACCGGTCGACACTTTTATGCTCTACACAAAGAGGGGTCGACACCCGTTACCACAGATCGAAACCTTAACCCTCTCTGCCCGCGCAGCTTGTTCCTTGCGGTCGACACCGCTACCATTTTTACATGACTGGTCGACACCTGTAACCAGGGGTCGACACCTGCTTCGGCTCTGCCTACCACAAGTCGAGCATCGCGGTCGACATTCACCTTACATTTACACTGACCGGTCGACACCTCTCGACTTCGGTCGACACTTCACACCAGTATCAGTAAAATCGCACCAGTTCAAAAGAAAACTAAACACACAAATATATGTTCACCCATACGTTGCAAGTTTTTTCTTATCTGATTACGTTTCACATACACATTTCAAAAATGCTCAAAACTCGTGTTTCGTAGTTCAAAACCATGATGCATGACAATCACAATGCACGACTCAATAATCGAACAACCAAACCATAACCAAAGCAAATAAACAAGCAACCAAACAACCAAACAATCCTACCGTTCCATGGTGTAGGCCCGAAGACAAATCACCGGTCCATCACTTACCTGGCGTTCTCGAAATCCTTTCACGTTTCGTGACTTTGTGCTCTAACTGGATACTTATAAAATTGCACATCGTCAATTTAGACAATACAAAATACTACGGCTTCCTAAGGACGTCTAGCTTCCTATGGTCCTGTCCATTTCCCACTCGGATGCTCACAACTTAACTGAACGTGACCGAACGGACACCGTTCCGAATCTCACGTACACGGCCAATAAATCTCCCAATCTTCTTCACTAATTCTCGTAATCTACTCCTATTTCTATCATAAGCACCATTACACGGATAGAATCTAACTCTATGCTCAACTTCTCACGTTACCCTCCTAGGTTTTCACTAATTCGACTTATACCCTTGCCAAACCCGATTTCGTCACTAATAACACCAACACACTAACTAACTACGCAAAACTAACAAGAACTTACCGTAGATTCGAAGACTCGAGGACGAACGTAAGAAACCACAACGCAGAGGAGAGAAAGACGCCGATCGCGGGAGACGAGAACGCGAGAGAGGAGAGGAAATGCTAGGGGAGGAAGGGGAGGGCACCGACGGTGCTCTCCCTTCTTTTATTTTATTATTTTATTCATAATTACCAAATTGCCCTCCTCCTTAAACCGTTTAACAATTCCGTGATTTCGTCCGAATCCGGTCAAATTCTTAAATTTCTCTCTTCACCATTAGCCTTAAAATAATCCTTCACTTAGGTGCCGAAATTTTCTGTTATTAATTCGGACCAAAACTCCGCCGATTAAAATTTACGAAAATCTGACAAAATTTTCTAACGAAAATTTCTGAGTATTATATTCCACCCTCCTGACAAAAAATTTTGTCCCCAAAATTTGCTACTTAAACATTTCAGGATAACGTTCCAACATATCCTGTTGCCTTTCCCACGTCGCCTACTCCATATTATGGTTACGCCACAGAACTTTTACTAGCGGGATATCCTTGTTGCGCAGTGTCTTCGCTGTATAATCTAAAACTTCCACTGGCTTTTCTTCGTACGCTAAGGTTGGCTGTACTTTAATCTCCTGTTGAACCACAACGTGTGATGGATCTCTGAGACACTTTCTTAGCATCGCCACGTGGAAGACATTATGAACTCCTTCCATGGAAGCTGGCAGTTTTAGCTAGTACGCAGCTCTTCCAATTCTTTTCGTGATCGGGAATGACCCAACGTATCTTGGGCTCAACTTACCCTTCCTCTCGAATCTCATCACACCTTTGAATGGTGAAATCTTCACAAAAACTTCATCTCCTACTTTAAATTCCAATTCCCTTCTTCTTCTATCGACATAGCTCTTTTGTCGACTTTGAGCTGTCAATATCCGCTATCGAATAACCTTGATCTTCTAAGTGGTTTGCTACACAATTTCGGGACCAATCAAGCCTGCTTCACCGACTTCATCCCAATAAAGGGGCGATCTGCACTTCCTTTCGTATAAGGCTTCGTAAGGGGCCATACCTGATAGCTGTTGTTGTAAGAGAATTCCACCAAAGGTAAATACTTGCTCCACGAACCCTGGAACTCCAACACACAGGCCAGAAGCATATCCTCCAAAATCTGAATAGTGCGCTCAGACTGCCCATCGGTTTGAGGATGAAAGGTTGTACTGAAAATCAGTCGTGTCCCCATTGCCTTGTGCAGACTCTTCCAAAATTTCAAGGTGAATCTCGAGTCCCTGTCCGACACAATTGAAATCGAAACCCCGTACAACCTTACTAGCTCCTGAATATACAGGTTAGCGAATTGGTCCATATTGAATGTCATCTTCACGGGTAGGAAATAGGCAGATTTGGTCAGACGATCTACAATCACCCACACCGCATCAAATCCTTTTGCCATCCGGGGTAATCCAACAACGAAGTCCATGGATATCTGGTCCCACTTCCATTCTGGAATCGGCAATGGTTGCAACTTTCTAGCCGGTCTCTGATGTTCGGCTTTAATTTGCTGGCAGATTAAGCACGTCTCCACGTACTTTGCTACAGGCTTTTTCATGCAAGGCCACCAATAATGTTGTTTAAGATCTCTGTACATCTTGGTGCTTCCTGGGTGAATAGAGAACCTTGAGGAGTGCGCTTCAGACAAAATGTCTTTTCGAAGTTGACTATTGTTCGGAACGTACCACCTATTCCGAAACTTCAGAATTCCATCGCTTGAACAGCCAATTTCGGTTCTGTCATTAGATGCTATGCTCGTCCTGAATTCGTCGCATCTTGGGTCATCCCTTTGAACTTCTTTAATTTGCTCGAGAATTGACGGCTTCAGGGATAGGGCTGACAATTGTGCTGCCGCATTCGAGACTAGCTCCAAATTAAATTTCTGGAAGTCTACACTCAACTCTTTGAACATTTTGGCGTCCATTGATGAAATTGAGGTCGACATTCGGCTTAATGCGTCGGCCACTACATTGGCTTTGCCGGGGTGGTATTTGATCTCCAGGTCGTAGTCCTTTATGAATTCTAATCACCGCCTCTGTCTCATATTCAGCTCTTTCTAAGTAAAGATATACTTCAAACTATTGTGATCTGAGTATACCTCACACTGCTGTCCATAAAGATAGCGCCTTCAAATCTTTAGCGCGAACACAACCGCCACTAACTCCAAATCATGGGTTGGATAATTTCGCTCATAGGGCTTTAATTGCCTCGAAGCATAAGCAATCACCCTTCCATTTTGCATTAGGACACAACCCAGTCCAATTCTGGAAGCATCACAGTAGATATTAAACTTCTCGTCCATCACTGGAAGTGTCAACACAGGAGCTGTAGTCAATTTTTGCTTCAACATCTGGAAACTGTGCTCATAGTCTTCCGTCCATATATACTTGACTTCCTTTCACGTCAAACGAGTTAGGAGTGCTGCAATCTTTAAAAATCCCTCAATAAACTTCCTATAGTAACCCACTAACCCCAGAAAGCTCCGAATCTCTCTGACATTCTTAGGTTGCGGCCATTCATTGATTGACTGTACTTTTGCCGGATCCACCGATATTCCTCCGCCGAAAATCACGTCTAAGAAAATTAACCTTATTCAGCCAGAACTTGCACTTGGAGAACTTTGCGTACAACTGACGCCGCTTCAGGGTTTCCAGAACAATCTTCTTCAAATGCTCCTTATGCTCTTCCTCATTATGGGAGTAAACCAAGATGTCGTCAATAAACACAATGACGAACTTATCTAAATATTCCTAGAATACCCAATTCATCAGGTCTATGAAAACGGCTGGGGCATTTGTCAGTCTAAATGACATTACTAGAAACTCATAATGCTCGTATCTAGTCCGAAAAGTTGTCTTCGGGATATCCTGTGATCTGACCTTTAGTTGGTAGTACCCCGATCTCAGATCTATCTTCGAGAAAATCTGAGCTCCTTGCAACTGATCAAACAGGTCATCTATCCTTGGCAGTGGATACTTATTCGTTACGGTTAGCTTGTTCAGTTCCCGGTAGTCAATACACATCCGGAGCGATCCGTCTTTCTTTTTCACAAATAAGACTGGCGCGCCCCATGGCGAGAAACTCGGGCGTATGAATCCTTTCTCCAACAGTTCTTCCATTTGCTTCTTCAATTCTTTTAATTCCGGAGGAGCCAACCTATAAGGATTATTCGATATTGGCTCCGCACCGGGATATGTATCGATTACAAATTCAACTTCTCGGTCTGGGGGCAACCAGGGCAAGTCATCCAAAAATACATCAGGGAATTCACGAACTACCTCAATATCTTGTGGCTTTGCCTTAACGTGAAATTGAGCATCTAATATTGTTGCAAGAAAACAAGAATGCTCACCCATTATTAATCTCCGAGCCTCGATGGGTGCCATCACGGATGGTCTCTCCCTATTCTTCATGGCCTGCAGCGAATGCTTCGCACCAATTGTTGCGTAGTGCTGAAATAGCCAATCCATGCCCAATATCACGTCATAGCCCGTTATCCCCACTACAATCAAATCGGCAGGCATAATCCTGGTCCCTACTGATATGACACTGTCGCACACCACTTGATTAGAGTGCATGCGCTCACCGGACGGTAACCTTACTTCATATGCACAACAAGCAGCTTTTAGCCATAAATTCACTTTCACCACAAAGGCCACAGTAACAAAGGACTGTGACGTTCCTGAATCTATCAATGTAAATGCGGGTACCGTATCAACTAGTACCGTACCTGAGATAACAGCTGGCAGATCCTCACTCTCGGGCTCTATCATTGCGAAAATCCTTAGCGTCATCTTAGCCGGACCTTTCTTTGCTGCGGGGCAATCCCTGGATATGTGGCCAGTCTCATTACAGGTAAAACATCGGTTGACCCTCGATTTTGTGCAATACCGGGAAATGTGACCAGCTTCATTGCAATTGTAGCATCTTCCTGCAAACTGTTCACATTCCCCCGGGTGGCTCTTCAAGCATTTAGGACACTGTGGGTACTTACTTTGTACCTGGGGCTTCTTGCCTCCCCTCGAATCGTTCACTGCACTGCCTGGCCTCTTGGCTCCCGAGGAAGATCCTCCCCTACTTATATGTGGCGAGATCTCCTTAAAGAACCTCTTGGTTGCCTCTACTGGCCTCGCACACTTGGCCTCTACTCCCTCCACTGCTAGTGCCTTGGCCACAACTCGCGCATACGGCACACCCTCAGTTCCGAAAATTGTCACACCCCTGTATATCTCAGGCTTCATTCCTTGCACAAACTGCAACACCTTTTCTTGTTCATTGCTCACCAATTGGCTCGCAAATCTGGACAACGATTCGAATTGCCTAACATATTCGGCTACCGGTCTAGTCTGCTTCAACTGTAGGAACTCTAATCTCTTTGCAGCTTGGACCGTCCGATTGTAGTACTTCTCATAAAACATTTCTTTGAATCTCTTCCAGGTCAAGTCCCTGGCATCTACGGTGACCTTTACTGTCTCCCACCAGCTCTGAGCATCATTTGAGAGGTGAAACGTCGCACACTTGACCATGTTTCCTTCCTCCACATCGGCATACTTAAACATGTTCTCAATGGTGCGGATCTACCTTTCCGCAACTGTAGGGTCTGTCATCTGGCCCTCAAACATCGGAGGCTTCAATCTTCTGAACCTCTCCCCACTAGAGCCCACTCCATGGCTCTCCTGTCCTTGGTTTAGTAACATTCCCAATTGTTGGGACTGCCTATCCACCAACTCGATCAACCGCCTAATTGTAGCCGAGTTATCATCACCTTCCGACTCTATTGCCTCTCTCAAAACTCTAGGTCGTCTCGGTCGTCTATCCATTTCAGTAAATTCCTGTACGAGGTTAGCATAGTCTAGCCTTAGTCATAATCTAGCTAAAATAAATAACTACTTATAGTTGGTGGAGCACGTTGCATGGCGCCCGGCAAATGTTAGGTAATCCTTTGACCGACATGACCATAATGGCTCTTACACTCGTAACATACTCTTTTTTCCCCAAGCAGTGTGGGAATTGTGACAGGCCCTCTCGTCTTCACAATCTCACCCCTCCACCGAGAGGCCCGACATCCTCGTCGGCCACACTTCCAGTTAGGTACAAGCTCTGATACCAACACTGTGGCGACCCGAAAATCCTCCGTGATTCCCGTTGCGCTACCAACTAACTACGGGTCACCGTCCCTCATATCCTTTACCATTAATTTCTTAGAAATTGGAAAGCTTTACTTTTTTTTTTTTAAACCGACTTTCAAAAGAAATACATATAAATGCTGCAGCGGAAATTCTTTTAAATTCAGTGTAAGTAAACTTCACCATTTTAAAACACAGAAATGTAGATACCGGTCGACACTTGTAAGCACCGATCGACACCTAAGTTTTCTCGGGTTTTCCCATCGGTCGACACCGGAAACACCGGTCGACACTTTTATGCTCTACATAGAGAAGGGTCGACACCCATTACCACAGGTCGACACCTTAACCCTTTCTGCCCGCACAGGTTTTTCCCCGCGGTCGACACCGCTACCATTTTATATGACCAGTCGACACCTGTAACCAAGGGTCGACACTTACTTCGGCTCTGCCTACCACAGGTCGGGCTTCGCGGTCGACACTCACCTTACATTTACACTGACTGGTCGACACCTCTCGACTTCGGTCGACACTTCACACCAGTATCAGTAAAATCGCACCAGTTCAAAAGAAAACTAAACACACGAATATATTTTCTTGATCAAATTCACGAAATAACCCCTATGGTTTAAAAACATACTTTCTTCAAGTAAACTTCAAAACATCAATATCGTACTTCAATTATCCATTATACTCTTTGTACACCACCTAAATTCCATAAAAATCTACACAACTCTATCCGACCCAAAACTCATACAAAATTACCCCCTTTTTACCCACCATGGTCGCGTCGCCTCAACATTTTTCTGCACCGGCATGCGACATCTCCCGCCAACTCTGATCTATGTCTGCTAGTCACCTAGCAACTCACCTGACAGCGCATCGTCACCTACACTAGGAACACAAAACGTAAGCCTAATGCTTAACAAGTATGAAAACATGAACTCAAAAACCAATGCAAAACTCAACCCCTACTCATGTAGTTTCTATACTCAACTCTGTTTTCTTTTCATTTTGTTATTTTCATCTTTCACTTTCTGGTGTTAGTCAGGCTGGCACCAATCCCTTCCACACTCGAGATAGCCATTACAAACCCAAGGAGCGAGGTTAGAGGCACACATCATGTTCGCACACGGAACGTTGAACCTCCTCCTAACATAAATCGTTGAACCCTCTAGTGCTCTCAATATCACGTTAACGATGAGGCATTCGCAAACCATGTTACATTACGTACTTTCATCCATGGGAACCCTCTACTGCTTTCTCACTAGCACGTTAACGACGAGGCATTCACCCATGCGTTGCAAGTCTTTTCTTACCTGATTATGTTTCACATACACATTTTAAAAATGCTCAAAACTCGTGTTTCGTAGTTCAAAACCATGATGCATGACAATCACAATGCACGACTCAATCAAACAAGCAAAGCAACTAAACAATCCTACTGTTCCATGGTGTAGGCCCGAAGGCCAATCACAAGTGGTCCATCACTTACCTGGCGTTCTCGAAATCCTTTCACGTTTCGTGACTTGGCGCTCTAACTGGAATACCTATAAAATTACACATCGTCAATTCTAATTCATCAAATTCATAGCTCCCTAACTCACATCAAACCGAAACTCTTCAATAAACCTCAAACTCCACACAATTTCTGTCTGAATTCAGAACTTCACAACTTGTTCAATACGCGTCCGAATTGGATGATACAAAATACTACGGGTTCCTAAGGACATCTAGCTTTCTATGATCCCATCCATTTCCCACTCAGATGCTCACAACTTAACTGAACGTGACCGAACGGACACCGTTCCGAATCTCACGTACACGGCCAATAAATCTCCCAATCTTCTTCACTAATTCTCGTAATCTACTTCTATTTCTATCATAAGCACCATTACACGGATAGAATCCAACTCTATGCTCAACGTCTCACGTTACCCTCCTAGGTTATCACTAATTCGACTTATACCCTTGCCAAACCCGATTTCGTCACTAATAACACCAACACACTAACTAACTACGCAAAACTAACAAGAACTTACCATAGATTCGAAGACTCGAGGACGAATGTAAGAAACCGCAACGCAGAGGAGAGGAAGACGCCGATCGCGGGAGACGAGAACACGAGAGAGGAGAGGAAATGCTAGGGGAGGAAGGGGAGGGCACCGACGGTGCTCTCCTTCTTTTATTTTATTATTTTATTCATAATTACCAAATTGCCCTCCTCCTTAAACCGTTTCACAATTCTGTGATTTCGTCCGAATCCAGTTAAATTCTTAAATTTCTCTCTCTACCATTAGCCTTAAAATAATCATTCAATTATGGGCTGAAATTTCTCGTTATTAATTCGGACCAAAACTCTGCCGATTAAAATTTACGAAAATCCGACAAAATTTTCTAACGGAAATTTCTGGGTATTACACGTAGAGACTGCATGTATTAGGATATATATGAACCATTTTCTTTGATTATGCACTACTTGCTAAGCGTTAGGCTTATAGTTGAGTTTTACAATGTAGGTGACATCGCAAACAGGTGAGATTTTAGAACCCGTACAAAATTAGGAGGCACAGGTTGATGGGTGTATCTATAGCGCCGACCCGGCGTTTTGTTAGGGCGATTTTGATCAATGTATGCGTATGTATGGTTTTTCGTTTTGAGGCACAAATTTTGAGTAGTGAGTTCAATTGGTTTGTTGAATAATGACATTTTGGTGTAAAATAATAGGCTTGAAACAATTATGTTGGGAATATGATATTTTGACGAAAGTTTAATGTTTTGGAGGACTGATTTTTCAAATGTTGGTTTTAGAGGAAAGTTTTATGTCTGAAGATTTGGTTTGAGTAGAGTTGTTTTGAATTAGATTTTTTTTATATGGAAGTTTTTGTTTTGAAAAGGATGTTTTGATCGGGAAATTAAAGTGAAAATTTTAAAAATTGGTGTTTATCTTTAAGGAGAAAAACAGAACAGGGGCATGGCCGATCGATCGACTGAGACAGCCGATCAGTCGGTGCACAAAGATCGGAAGTCTGCTTCTCAGCAGAGGGCATGCTAATCGATCGGCACGATTACACCGATCAATCGGCCAATGATAGTGCCGAAAACGTTTGACGATCAGAGAGGTCACCATTCGGTGGGCTCAAGGAGCCGACCGATCGGTCGTCAATGGCCGACCTAGGGTCGGTTTGCAGAACCGATTCCGACCGATCATCTCATTGAGCCGACCAATCAACCAGCACATTTCAAAAAAAACTATTACCTCTTTACGTTTTGGGTTTTAAACTGTGATGTTAAATGAATGGTTTTCTAATGAAACATGAACGATTTCGCTGTGTATTTTAAAAAAAAAAAAAATTCAAATGTTTTGTATGTTATAAAGGAGAAATCCATTCTATGTCAAGTGTTTGCACTCCGAAAACCCAGAGGGGTTCTCGGGTCGTGACAGACTCTCGTGTCGATTACGGGTTTTCTTACACAATTTCTTTGTCTAGTTTTATTTTCTCACGAAATTGTAGAGACTTTTTTTCCTCATCCATAAGGTTTAAAGTCCTCCAATTTTTGTGGCTTTTAAAATTATATTAACCTTAGTTATTGCTGTTGGATTTGGGGTGTAATCGAATTTAGCCGATTGCATCGATCTTGTTGAAATTGATCTTGTAATAAATCTGTTTTTTGTAGGTCGATTTTCACCATCTAGTATTAGAGCGTAGGTTGCTTCCCTTGAGTGATTTTGGTATAGTTTGCACATTATTTTTCATATCGTTTTGTTGAACAAAGTTAGACCTAATTGGGTTACAATTTTTAGCCGAGGGGAGTTTCACAACCTTAGGCTTTGTTCTTATTTAGCACTTATTTGTTAACAAAATCCATTGAAATAAATCCAATGATTCTTAATCGTGCCTTAATTGGGATCTCTTGTTTATTATACATGTTTTAAAATTGCCTGAATCAATTATTAATCTGATTTATTGAAAGCCGAGCAGGGTTTTCTAAACCTAAGGCTAGTTACTCACTGGTTAATTATATTTGGCAACAACTTGTATTAGCCTAAATATAATAGATTCTAATTGTGATAATAAGAAGATTTGCTTGTTTATTTTTCAAATTTGCATTAAAAGTGTAACGCCCCGAAAAACCTACCCGTTTCCGGTTTGCTATTGCTCCGATATCAAATTCTTACATTTGTATCGTAAAATTTTTGTAAATTTAGAACTTTTATTCCTCGATTTAAAACGACGTTGCTGAAAATATTTTTGACAGCTCTGTAGTGGAAATTCGATTAAATTCACTTTGAATAAAATTTTATTTTGTTATACATGAAACAAGGACTCCCGGTCGACAGCTATAAGCAGCGGTCGACACTTGAGTCGTTTCGGATTTCTCATCGGTCAACACCGGAAACACCGATCCACACTTTTATGCTCACCACAGAGAGGGGTCGACACCTGTTCCCACAGGTCGACACCTTAATCCTCTCTGCCCGCGCAGGTCGTCCCCCGCCGTCGACAACGCTACTATTTTTTACATGGACCGGTCGACACCTGTAACCAGGGGTCGACACCTGCTTCGGCTCTACTTGTCACGGGTCGAGCCTCGCGGTCGACACTCCCCTTACATTTACACAGACAAGTCGACACCTCTCGACTTTGGTCGACACCTCAAACCAGTATCAGTAAAATTGTACCAGTTCGTAAAAACTCAAACGTACGCAAATATTTCCTCGATCAAAATTCACGAAGTAACACCTATGATTTCAAAAATACTTTCTTCAAACCGTGTCACATTACGTACTTTTATCTATGGGAATCCCCTACTGCTCTCTTAGTAGCACGTTAAGGACGAGGCATTCACCCATGCGTGGCAAGTCTTTTCCTTATCTGGTTACGTTTCACATACACATTTCAAAACATGCTCAAAACTCGTATTTCATAATTCAAAACCATGATGCATGACAATCACGAATGCACGACTCAAACAAAAAAACAAACAAGCAATCCTACCATTCTAAGGTGCATGCCCGAAGGCAAATCACATACGTTCCACCACTTACCTGGCGTTCTCAAATTCTTTTCGCGCTTCGTAACTTGGTGCTGTAACTGGAATACCTATAAAATTGGCACATCGTCAATTCTAATTTATCAAATTCATAACTCCTTAATTTAAAAGTCCTAACTCACATCAAAATCGAAACTCTTCGCTAACCCGAAATCCCGTACAAATTTTCGTTCAACTTCGGAAATTCACAACTTCTTCAATACTCGTCCGAATTAGATGATACAAAATATTACGGGTTTCTGAGAACGTCTAATTCCCTATGGTCTCATCTGCTTTCCATTTGGATGTCCATAACCTGACCGAACATGGTCGAACGGACACTGTTCCAAAACTTACGTACACGGCCAATAAACCATCTAATCTTCTTCACCAATTCTCGTAATCTATTCCTATTTCTACCCTAAGCATCGATACACGGATGAAATTCAACTCTATACTCAATTTCTCGCATTATCTTCATAGGTTTTCACTAATTCGCCATATACCCTTACTAAACCCAGTTTTGCCACTAATAACTCTAACACATCAACTAACTACGCAAAACTAACAAGAACTCACTGTGATTTGGAAGAAAACTTGATCGCAGCGCAGAGGAAAGGGGACGCCGGCTCGCTGGAGAGGAGAAACGAAGGAGAAGGAGGGTTTTGTGCTGGAGAATAACACTGTAAGGTGTTTTTACTTCTTTCATCTCCCTTTTTTTATTTCATAATTATCAAATTGCCCTCCACCTTAAACAGTCTCACAATTTTGTGATTTCATCCGATTCCAGTTAGATTCTTTAACTTTTCTCTCCGCCATTGGCCTTAAAAAAACCTTTCACTTAGGGGCCGAAATTCTCCGTTATTAATTTGGATCAAAACTCCACCGATTACAAATTACAAAATCCGAAACTAGTTTAAACGAAAATTCTAGGTATTACAAAAAGTGTGATGACTCGAATGTGTACGTATGAGGACGACTGCAGGGCAAACCTCGGGACGTAACCCGAGTGTAGGAAAATCCCATACTCGAGTATAGGTAAATCCCAGGTTGTGGAAGAGGGGGTCGTCACAATTCCACATCGATTGGGGGGGTATATGAAAATGAAACTGTAACACCCAAAATTTCCGTTAAACAACTTTCGGATTTTTGGAGCGGTAGACGACAGAGTTCTAGTTGGAATTAAGAGCGAAAAATTTAAGCGGTCAGGTGAAATATTATTTTGAGGCTAAGAGAAATTTGTAGGAAGAGGGGATTGTCACAATCCCACATCGCTTGGGGAGGTATATGGAAATGAAACTGTAACACCCAGAATTTTCGTTAAACAACTTTCGAATTTTCGAAGCGGTAAACAGCAGAGTTCTAGTTGGAATTAAGAGCAAAAATTTTAAGCGGTTAGGTGAAAGATTATTTTGAGGCTAAGAGAAATTTGTAGGATTCTGACCAGACACGAACTAAATAACAGTTTAACTAAAAGACTAAAGGTTAATAGCGAAAAGTTAATTAGAATTATTATTATAAAAAAAAAAGGAAGGAGCAGGGAGGTGTCGACCGCTAGGGTCGACCGATTCAAACTATAATGACGTGAAAATCCACCACGATTCCCGGTTCGCTAACCACTACTACTCCCTGCTCTTACTCATGATCCACTAATAAAATTCGTTTAAAAATTTGAAACCTGCTTTTTTTTTTACTTGAAACAACACTTTTAAAATCGACTGAAACCTCATAGCGGAAGACTTTTGGTTAAAAATCATTTTAAATAAAATATCAAGTCTTTAAAACATTAAAATACAATTTCGGTTCACCCCTGTCGGCACCGGTCGACACTTCGTTCGTCTCTGCCGGCACTAGTTGACCTTCACGGTTGACCTCCTTCTACTCAGCCTCAAACCGGTCGACACTTCTCTTTAGCGGTCGACACTTCAATACTCTCTGTTTCTATCGATCGACCCTCGTAGTCGACACCTCTACCATCTCCTTCGTTCTCGGTCGACACCTACAGTCGTAGGTTGACATCTTGATCCTCTCTGTAAGCGCAGGTCGACCCTCGCGGTCGATACCGCTGTCATTTTTACACTACCGGTCGACAACTATAACTATAAGTCGACACTTACTTCGGCTCTGTCCGCGCAAGTCGACCCTCACAGTCGACACTTACAGGGTCTAGTCGACCAGTAAGCCTACCGGTCTACACTTCCATCACAGAACCTCAATAAAACCTCAATTTTTCCCAATACGATCAATTTTGACTTGACGTTAAAAACAACAAAACCATCATTCTTACAATCAACTAAAAATCGTTAAATACATCCAAACTACTACTGAACATTTGAAATCTATTTTCTTTACAAAATGACTCAAAACGACTCTGACTCGACCTCTACACCCGTACCTATGAACGCCAGGTTAAAATTGCCCTAACAGTCGGCCAGATCATCCACGAGCGTGTTCTTCTAACTCCCTGCTAGTTCTGGGCTGGCTCTGAGTACTCACCAGCTATCACTTCGTCACCTACATCACAGAACTCAACTATTAGCGTAATACTAAGTAAGTGATGTACATAAACACACACTAAATCAGACACCCCCTAACACATGCAGTTTCTACAGTTTCGTCTCTACTTTCGTTTTCGTCTCTTTTTACATCTTATTTATTTTCTTACTACTGAGTTCTTCTTTACGCGCTAAACCAAGGTGACCCATCTCACGGTCTCCCTCATAGGACAAAGCCAACCTTGGCCTAATAAAGTGGTAATTCTCACAATCCCTCTCATAGGACCAGGGCCACCATGTAAAGTGGGGGAATAAATGGCATACCTCACGACCCCCCTCATATGACCATGCCACTTAACCCCACCCTCACTATCTACTTACGTACCTTCTCAATTTTGTTCTTCACTATTCATATCCTACTATTTTTCTCTCATAAATACATGAAAATTCATTTTCGTCTCGTTCTTCTACTTTAAAACAACGATACATAACCATGAAAGTATAACATAAAATAAACGTGCAATGCATCCTACTGAACTGTGATGTAGGCCTGAAGGCAAAACTACTACTACATTACTTATCTTACGTCCTAGCTTTCCATGTTGCTCGTTTCTATCACTTCCTCGGTCCCAATCTATCACATAACAATTCACATTAAAACTCATCTCACAACTTATTCTACGTACTAAAATTACGTCTACTAACTCACTTGACCAAAGCACAACTACGACAGCTCGCTAACCCGAATTTTGACCAAAATCGACCTAACTTCCAATGCGTATAACTTTTGCGTTGGTTGTCGGAATCACTCGCTTCCAGAGGGCTAAACGCTTCACTCATAACCTAGTTTAACATACCAAAATAGAATTTAAAACAATTAAGCGTAGCTATGTTAAAACACCCAAAAAAGAACCAAATTTCACATTAAAATGCCCAAAATTTCCACTATCGGTTTCTCAACAAAACTCACTCAATTCCTTACCAATCTATCGCACTCTAACCTATTAAGCATAATCCACCCACAATTAGAAGTTTCAAATTCAGAAAAATCCAAATTGCACAGAACACCCTTTAGGTTTTTCTTCCAAAATTTTTACATTTGCTATCCGCGGTTCAAATATTCGCAACTCACCTTTAAACGCTTCATTTTAGTACAAAACCTTAAGAAATCGAAACCCCATTGAATCCCCACACTCGACCACCGAAACGGAGAGGAGAGGAGAGAACTTACCGTGAGTTCTAGTCGAAAATCGACACGGGAGAGATAGAGATCGTGTTCTGCGCGTTGACAGAAGGAGGGAAAACTAGGAGCGGTGAACTTCAATCGTCGGCGACAAAGGAGATGAACATATGCGGGAGAGGAAAGGGTTTTCCTTTTCTTTTCTTGCCGAGAGAACGAACGAGAGTGGCTTCTGCTGAATCCACTCTTGTTTCTTTTATTTTAATTTATTATTTATTTATTTATATGTTATTTTATTAAATTACCATTACGCCCTTACACTTTAATATTTTACTCAAACGGCTATTCAGTCTATTTTCTGTCGGATTCCTAAAATTCTCTTTTCTCCATTAGTTTCGAAATAATTTTTTGCCTATTAGTACAAATTCTTCGCTCTCGATTCTGACCAAAACTCCGCCGTTTAGTGATACGATTTTTCAAAAATTAATTCACAGAAATGCCGGGTGTTACACAAACAGAGGCATCCGATGTACCGACATGCGCATGTGGGTGTCGACCCTTGGGTGCAGTACGGGTCAGGTGTCGACCGGTGCCCATTGGGGTCGACCGGTCCCCTTTTATTTGTATTTTGAAAATTGAAAGTTCGTTTAAATTGATTTTGGTTGAGTCTTCCACTGCGATATTTTCAAACGTTTTCTAAAATGTCGTTTTAAGTTAGTAAGCAAAGTTTTTAACCTTTCAAAAAATTATACATGGATTTTTTAGTATGATTTCGGTTAGCGATGTGGCTTTGGGGACGACTCAAGGTTCCTACAAGGTTAGTAGCAGAGCGAACCAGGAACCGTGGTGGGTTTTCGAAGCGTTACAGAAACATATGTAAGGAAACTCTCTCAAGATAGTAAGACGCGTTTTGGACCACAATTGACAACGGATTCCATTAGAACTCTCAAGTTAATAGTGCTCTGGCAAGAGCAGTACTATGTTGGTTGACCGATTGGAAAGTTCTAGCCAAACAAATCCGTAAGTTAAAAATATTAGGCTACGGCCCAATCTCCATAACGGACAATATTTTACTAGAAAAAATGGTCGTTACAAATGGTATCAGAGCATGTACCCAACCAGAAATGTAGCCAAAGAGTACGTTGGGCACCCCAGGGTGCGTGATTGTGATGACCTGAATGTGTACGTATGAGGACAACTGCGGGGCGAACCTTGGGTTGCGGGGCAAGCCTCGAGACATAAGCCGAGTATAGGCAAATTCCAGACTTGAGTATAGGCAAATCCTAGGTTATAGAAGAGGGGGTCGTCACAATCCCACATTGCTTGAGTAGGTATATGGAAATGAAACATATGTAAGGAAACCCTTCCAAAATAGTAAGATGCGCTTTGTAGCACAATTGGATATGGATCCCATAAGAACTCCGAAGTTAATAGTGCTCTGAAGAGAGAAGTACCATATTAGGTGACCGACTGGGAAGTTTTTGTCAAACAAGTCCGTAAGGGAAGGATATTGGGTTACGGCCTAATCCATAGAGTAGACAATATATTAATAGGAAAATGGGCCGTTACAAAAAGTAATTGGTCATTTATTTATTTTTCGTGTTTCCTTTTTTGTTATTGCTACTATTTTCCTATTTGGTTATTGTTTGTTTTTGTATTAACAACTCAAATTTTAGCCTTCCTAATATTCTAGGACTAATTAGAGCTTTAAATTCATTTAGTTGAAATCTACAAATTTAATAAAATAAAATATATTGTAAGCTGATTAAAACTATTGTCATAAAATTTCTTGTTGAAGCAATTCCTAATACTTAAGAATTAAGTAGATCCTTTTTAATGACAACATGAAGTCGAATAAATTACAAGTTGAATTTCAAACACAACCAGGACATGAAAGCTTTCCAAGTCGAAAACCCTCAAGTGGGTGAATCAAGTCTTCAAAGCCAAATTGATGGCCTTATCAAAATAATGAAACAAATTACGGAAAGAATGGATGAACGTGACAAAATTTCAAAGAACCCTTGCCTAGAGAGAGAACTGAATCGGATTTTAGAATACCTATACTAAAAAGAAGAAATAAGCTGGAATTCTAAGAACTCATGCAAAAGAGAATAACCAAACCAGACTTCCACTGAACCTTCTAAGGAAAGGTTCTGTAACCGAGATGCCCAAACCGGCGGAGGGACAATGCTGATTTTAGGGATTCCAAGTTGTCCATACCTTCATTCAATGGAGCATGCAACGGGGATGCATTTTTGGACTAGTTAGACAAGGTCGAGAAAATATTAGACTATTATGAATATTCGGATTGCACTATGATAGAACTAGTAACAGTTGAACTAACCGGCTATGAGTCCTTATGGTGGGAGTATATAAAAACTCAAACGTGGCAAAACAATGAAGGTCCAGTCCCCACATGGAGGGTAATGAAATTCCTCATGCGAAAGAGGTTCGTGCCTAATCACTACCGATAGAAACTTTTCCTACAAATGCAGAACTTAATGCAAAGAGATCAATTTGTAGAGGAGTATCTCATGAAATTCGAGATGCTAAGGATTAGAAGAGGATTGAATGAACCAGAGGAACAAATGGTTGCCCGGTTCATTTGTGGATTAAATCAAGATATTAGTAACGTAGTAAAACTACATCCTCTTGACACATTGGATTCAGTTTCTGACCTGCCAAGGAGGCCCATTACGAGATATCAAGCTTAAGGCCCTTAATTTACTTAACTTTTTTTTTTTTCTGATGAACTTGCTTTTCTTGCAGGAGTTGATCTAATTGGAGATGCTACATGGGAGCCCATCTTGGAGGATATGGATCAACCTTTGCACTCTCTAAAGTGGGATGCACGGATGGACTCATCACATGGCTTAATGGGAATTTGTCTTTCCCGCCCATAAACCGTGTAACCTTTATTTTATCGTTGGGAAACTCTAGCCTCTTTTTTTTTTCTTCTATATGAATTATATAAAGTATATCATGCATTAGATTGTATGGTTATGATTAGATGTATGATGGTGGATTGATTATGGTTGGAAGATTCGGCCCAAAATAAATGAAGCGGCCCAACAAGCTCACTTTTCAATGTAAGTTTTGCAGGTACGATAGGTAGTGTTCACAAGAATGGATGATTCATCAAATATCCACCATTGATCAACAAAATTCGGGCAAAATGTGGACCATCAGATTGCATGCCCAACTCTTGTAGCGCCAAAAAACCCACTAGTTTTCGGTTCGATTTGATATCAACACTGTAGCGCCCCCAAGTCGTTCCCAGATCTGGATTGCTAACCATACTCTTATTCATAAAGTCAAATAAAATTCGTAAAAAAATTTAAAACTCTATTCCCTAACTTAAAACGACATCTATGGAAAGATTTGAAAACATTACAGCGGAACACTTTAACCAAAATCAGTTTAAATAAAATTTCTAGTTTTTAAAAGAATAAAAAGGAATTTCGGTCGACCACTAAAATCGTCGGTTGACACTTAACCTGTTCTGAACACAGGGGTCGACACCTATATACACAGGTCGACACCTCATTTGCCTCTGTTTGCACAGGTCGACACCTGGTTACACCGGTCGACACATCAATCTTCTCTGTTTGCACCGGTCGAACCTAGTAGTCGACACTTTTATCATTTTTACACTAATCGATCGACACCTACACACATAGATCGACACTTAATTTGGTTCTGTCTCCGTAGGTCGACCTTCACGGTCGACATTTACCTATTTCGGTCGACACCTATGCATACAGATCAACACTTAACACTAGTATGCTTAATAGAAAATTTTCCATTTAAATAAAACGAGCAGAGTTTCGACTTGAGGTTTAAAAACCAAAACCTATACTCCCCAATCAATTTTAAAATAAATTATATGCATCAAAACAACTACTAAAAGTTTGAAATCCATCTATACATCAAAACGACTCAAAATTCGTATATACACCCACCATGTTAAAATCCCCTAACAGTCGGCCAGATCGTCCCACGAGTGCGCTCCTCCAACTGCCTCCTAGTCCTTAGCATGCTCTGAGTACTCACCAACTATCGCCTTGTCACCTACATCACATAACTCACTTATTAACCGAATGCTAAGTAAGTAATGCATATAAAACATGAACACTGAAGACAATACATATCCTATCATATGCAGTTTCTATAGTTTCGTCTCTACTTTCTTTTCCGTCTCTTTCTTACTCATTCTTTATCTTACTACTGGATTCTTCTTTATGTGATAGATCAAGGTGACACACCTTGCGTTTCATCTCACGGGACAAGGCCACCACGTATAGCAAGGGAAGTAGTGACACACCTCGCGGTCCACTTTCACGGGACAAGGCCACTCAACCCAACCTTCATTATCTTCTAACGTACTTTTTCATTTCATTCGTCACGTATTACAACCTACTGTTTTATTTCGTAAAAGCATGAAAATTCATTTTCGTTTCGTTCTTGTACTTTAAAACCATGATGCATAATCAACTAAAACATAAAACAAGCATGCATACAACCTAATGAATTGTGATGTAGGCCCGAAGGCAAAAGTAGCTACGTACACCACTTATTTGATGTTTTTAGTAACTCGCTCGTAAATCGTACGATAAATGGGAAACTGGAAAACCTATAAAAATCACACATTTATTAATTCTAACTTTGTCCAATTCATAAAATTCTAACACGGAAGTTATAAACTCGTATAGAAACTGCAACTCCCAGCTAAACCTAAAATCCTGCTCAATTTTTGAACAAATTCTGAAATTCAAAACTCATCCAATACTCGTCCGATTTTGACAATTCAAAGTGCTACGGACTCCTTAGAACGTCTAGTTTCTAGTGGTCTAATCTACTTCCTAACTCAACATCCACAACTTAGCCAAATTTGGCCGAAGAGAAACCATTCTATAACCTGAGTTTCTCAGTTATTCAAACACCCAATTCTCTCCATAAAAACCTATAATCTAATGTTTTCTCAAACTTAAACACCAATGATGAATAAAAATCATCTATATCTTAAAAATTTTGTACATCCCACTTAGGGTTTACCAAACTATCCAATAACTTTCCCTAACTTCACTTTTAACACTCAAAACAGCTAAAAAATACCTATCTACTAAAAACTTACCTTAAATTTGAAGATTGAAGGAAAAGCTGAGAAGGATCGCTACTGGGCATCGCTGGAAAGGAAGAAACGCCGAATGAGGTTTCGCACGAGGGAGAAGGAGAAATCACGGGGGAGGGGGAGAGAACACTGAAGGGGGTGTTCTTCTTCTTCTTTATTTTAATAATAATAATAATAATACTCATTATCTTTTCACCTCCAATCTTTAATCGTTTAACCAAACTGTTATTCAGTTTATTTTCGGTGGGATTTTTATGAATCTCCTCTGTCCATTAGCCTCAAAATAATCTTTTACTTAACAGTATAAATTTTTCGCTCTCGATTCCGACTAAAACTCCACCGTTTACCAATACGAAATTATGAAAATTATTTTAGCAAAAATCTTGGGTGTTACAACTCTTCATCTTGACTGCTAATTAGCATCTCATACAACGGTCTAAATCATCTCCTGGAAGAAGTAACCCTAATCATCCACTTTAGGATTTCTATAAATGCATCATTTTTGGTGTTTGTAAGGACCTTTTGTCAAATTAATAGAAGAATCATCTTTTCCTCTCTTGAGAGTGAGTAAACCCGAGTGGTTTCTCCACAGTTCTTCCAACCGTGTGGAGTAATCCTCCATTGTTTCCCAAGCTCTAAGGTTGCTTGGTGAACTTCTACCTTTCCCTCTCATCTCTCGTTGAGAGTCTAAAAGGATCGAGGATGTGAAAACCTAGCCCCAACGGTGATTGGTTTTTTTTTTTTCTGGAAAAATATTCACCCGTGAGCCTAACGTTAGATAGCTCTCTGGTTTGCCAAGGGTTTGCACCATCACCTTCACCCGAGCACTTGTTGTGGGTAACACGGATCCTTTTCTACAGACCACCGTGTCAAGTGGTATCAGAGCATAGGGTGCTTCCTTTGAGTATTTTTGATGCATTTGGCTCAACTTTTTCATAAGGTTTGGTGGGTTTCAATACCCAGCACAAAAATCGTGTTGACCGCTCATTCATCTTCACCATTCGGTTATATTTTTACTGCTATACTTACCATTGCTTAACATTGTTTGAAGCTAATTTTTTTTGTTGTGTTTTGTTTAGCCTTTCTCTTAGGAGAATACCCGGGAAGGGTGACTTAAACCATATCTCATTTGCATGAGAGTCGGCTAAAGGAGGAGGAGCAGTTTGCATTTCTTTTCCTCTCAGGTTTTTTTTTTCTGTTTCCCTAATTTGTTTTCCTGTTTTCTTATAACGCCCACAATTTTCGGTTAAACAATTTTCGGGTTTACGTAATGGTAAACGGCAGAAATTCTAGTCAGAATTAAGAAAGAAAAATTTAGCCGGTTAGGTAAAAGATTATTTTAAGGCTAATGGAAAAGAAAAAAAATTTTAAGAATCCAATCGAAAACGGACTGAATAACCGTTTGATTAAACGGTTAGAGCTTGATGGTGATTTAGTAATTAGGTTGTCATTATTATTAAAAAGTAAAATCAAAACTACAGAACCACCTCTGGTTCTTCTTCCTTGCGCAGAAAATCTCCCTTTCCTTTCTCCTGGCGAGTTCTTCCTCTCCAGCGACGATTCTCTTCGGTGCTCCTCCGTTTCTTCAAATCAACGGTAAGTTTTAGTTAGTTTTTAGTAGATAGTTAGTATTTTAGTTGTTTTGAGTTTTAAAAGTGAAATTAAAGGGAGTATTGTGTAGTTTTGGTGAAACATAGGAGGAAGATACAAGATTTGAAGATTTATAATTGATTTTTATCCTTGTATTGGTGTTTAAGCCGGAAGTAGTAGTAGATTATTAGTTTATATGGAAAAGAGTGAGCGTTTGGATAACCGAATACTCGAATTAGAGAATGATTTCTGTACAGCCATATTCGGCCAAACTGTAAGTTTTGGATTAGGAATTGGATTAGACTGTTAGGAATTAGACGTCCTCAGGGGTCTATAGCATTTCAAATAGTCCAAATCGGACGAGTATTGTGATAGTTATGAATTTGCGAAGGGTAGTCGGAAATAGAGTCGGATTTTTGGTTTAGTTAGATTAGTTGTTAGTGTTATTTCCCCTAGAGTTTTATAAGTTAGACGAAGTAGAATTAATGAATATGTGGTTTTATAGGTTCTCCAGTTAGCGAGCCATATACGAAGTACGAGTTGCTAAGGACACTAGGTAAATAGTGTAAATAGAGTAGTAAGTGTTTTGCCTTCAGGCCTACATCACAGTTCGTTAGGATGCATGCACGTTTATTTTATGTTATGCTTTAGTGATTATGCATCATGGTTTTAAAGTATGAAAACGAAACGAAAATGAATTTTCATGTTTTTACGAATGAAACAGTAGAATAAGATGAATGAAATGAAAATGTACGTAAGAAGATAATGAAGGTGGGGTTGAGTGGTTTTGTCCCCAAGGTGTATCACTTCTTCTCCCGCTTTACGTGGTGGCTTTCTCTCGAGCGGTGGACGCGAGGTGGGTCACTTTACTAGATCAAGGTTGGCTTTGTCCCATGAGGTGTGTCATCTTGATATAGCACGTAAAGAAGAACCCAGTAGTAAGAAGATAAAGAAGATGTAAGAAAGAGACGAAAACGAAAGTATAGACGAAACTGCATATGTTAGGATATGTGTTTTTTCATTGTTGTGTTTTTATAGACATTACATACTTAACATTAGGCTAATAGATGAGTTCTGTGATTTAGGTGACGACGCTATAGCTAGTGAATAGTCAAAGCATGCTCAAGACTAATGCAGTTAGAGGAGTGCGCTTGTGGACGGTCCGGCTAGCTGTTAGGGCGTTTTGACCATGGTGGGTGTAAGTATGAGTTTTGGGGTAGTCGAAGTTGTTTTGACTCATTTTAAGTTGTTTTGAGTTGTTTGAGTTACTTGGATGTATAGACGAATTTCAAAACTTAGTAGTCGTTTTTTTATGTAAATAATGATTTTGAGTTGATGGAAAAGTATAAGTTTTGTTATTCTCAACGTTAGGCCGAAACTCGGTTGGTATTTGAAGGATTTAAGGTGTTTATGTGAATTCTGTAAAGGAAGTATCAACCTGTGCAAGGAGGTGTCGACCTGCATGTAAGGGGGTCGACCAAACTCTGTAGGTGTCAACTGCTGGGGTTGACCTACTAGGACATAGAGGAAAAAAGTGTCGACTGGTATATATAAGTGTCGACCGATAGTGTAAAATAGAGAAGAGTGTCGACTACAAGGATCGACTGACGCAGGCAGAGATGAATGAAGTGTCAACTGGTATTCATAAGTGTCGACTGGTAGTGTAAAATAGAGGAGAGTGTCGACCACAAAGATCGACCGATGTTGGCAGAGAGGAATGAATTGTCGACTGGTATTCACAAGTGTCGACCGGTCAGTGTATTGAACGGAGAAGTGTCGACCGATGAAAACAAAGACAAATGAGGTGTTGACCAGTGCTTGCCTCGACTGAAAATGATTTTTATATTTTAAAAAATTTGAATTTTATTTAAACTGATTTTAAATCAAAGTCTTCCGCTGCGACATTTTTAAACATTTTCAAAGGTGTCGTTTTAAGTTGAGGAACAAAGTTTTAAATTCTTACATGAATTTTAGCCGAGTGTGTGTGTGAGAAGTAATAGAGAGAGAGCGGGAGAGCGGACCGAAAATCGGCGAGTCGATTTTCGGGTCGTTACATTTCTTATCTTGTAGCAAGTTAGTATGATTATTTCATTTGTTTTCCTTTTTGAACTTTTGATTTAAATTGGATTTCTTGAAATCGAAAGCATGCATATGTAACACTTTAAATCTTGAGGCTTTAATCGGTTATCCTTGCTTTTTTTGATTCGTATTACTTGTTCTAATATTATATTGCATAGATCTTGCACAAAGTTATAAAACTTGGTTGAATTGGTTAGTGTTTTAAAGATTGTTGGATTGTGAAAAAATGGGTTTTAGGATGTGTTTGAATCCGAGAATAGTGTTATCAAAACCATGAATTTTGAATCTATTAATCTCGTATTTTGATCATATTTGAGTTATATTGAATTTTGGTAGATTAATTTTGCTTAAAGTTGTGGTTATTATCATTTTGTGGTTATTATTCAAATTTTGGGTTTTTGAAATTATTAAGGTTAGGTTTCCGAAACTATTTTTTATTAGGTGCATATAGGGTGTTATAAAAAATTCACCACCTAGCTATGTGATTAAACTAGATTAGGAACTCGTCAACTTTAAACGGTCATAACTTTTGTTATAGGTGTTAGAATTTTGCCCGTCAGATATCAAATTGAAGCTCTTTCAGAGGCCCACAATGTTGCCATGCACTATGCCCATGACACCCCTGTTCCGGGCTCAAAAATGGCCATTTAGGCCCTCAAATCTATCATTTAGTTTAGTCTCGTAACAAAAAGAAATTTAACAAAAAAGAAATAAAGAAAAGAAACAAATAACCATTTTGCTCCTTCCTAATACTTAGTAAACCCTAAAATTTAAAAACAACAATTTGATTACCCTTCCTAATACTTAGTAATGACAAATAGGAGCCGATTCTCACGTGATCCACCACACACTCATACCCCCAACCAAAAACTTAACCGAGGTAAAGAAATACCTCAAACCGAACCTTACACTCATCTAGAGGGTGAGTCAAGTATGCAAGGTCAGATCAATGCCTTAACGAGATTGGTTGGTAACCTCAACCAACAACTTAAAGACGTGGCTCTATAATTAAATCATTTACGTGAACACATGCGACCGAACCCCCGAAGAGATAACAACTCTAGAGACACCTCACATGAGACCACCCCCAAAAGACGGCCTGAACACCCTAGGAATAGAACTCCCAACCCCAGGCAACTAGAGGATGATGAATGGATGGAACCCCAAAGAAGGAGAACTCGAGGTTTTGACTACTCGGAAGATGACGAGTACACCTTAGACGAAGATGAAAATTTCCGTCCAAGTCATCGTAAGGACAACGATGACTTACGAAATGTCAAGTTAACCATCCCTCCTTTCAATGGAACCTATGATGGCTATACTTACCTGGACTGGGTAGACAAGGTTGAAAGAGTTTTTGAATGCCATGATTACTTTGAAAGAGTAAAAATCCCACTAGCTTCCCTCGAATTGATGGGGCATGCAGCAATATGGTGGTTAAACCTCAAAGCCCATAGACTTTGAACTATGGGATACAATATTACCACATGGAACTCAACGAAGGAGTTCATGCACAGGAGATTCGTACCCCGACACTATAAGCACGAGCTTTTCCAACAACTTTACAACCTAAGACAAAACAACCTCACCATCGACAAATAGCTCACGGAATTCAAGACACTTAAGATGCGTTGTGCTTTAGAAGAACCTGAGGAACTTGTTGTCGCTAGGTTCATAAGAGGACTAAGCCGTGAGATCGGAGATGTAGTTGAGTTGCAACAATTGGAAACCATGGATATGGTAGTATAATAACCAATTACTGTGCAGAGGCAACTCAAAAGAAAGCGTAGTTCCTACTCTAATAAATTCCCACCTCGAAACCAACATTTCAACAAGCTTACCTTGAAAATTGAAGACAAGAGGCCTGTTAACCATAACTGGCTCCCGAAAGGAAACGGTAGTAACAACAAACCACCACCCGTGAACAAAAACCTAGTAAACAACCCTAACACGCAAAAGACACATGACATTCAGTGCTACAAGTGCTTAGGTAATGGGCATTATGCTAGTGAATTCCCTAATCGGCGTGTGATGGTTATCAAAGAATCCACTGGAGAGTGGAAGAGAAAAAATGATAAGGGTCAATATGAAGAGGAAGAAGAAGATATAGTAGAAGATAGTGATCAAGAAGCCGACAATTGTCCAGCTCAAAAAGGACCTCTTCTGATGGTTATAAGAAGAGCCTTAATTTCAAAGAACGTTAAAGAAGACTATCAACGAGAGAACATCTTCCATAGTCGTTGTGCAGTCAAGGATAAAGTTTGCTCAATAATTATTGACGATGGAAGCTACGTTAACATAGCTTCTCAAGAGATGGTCAAAAAGCTAGGGTTGGATACCACTACCCACCTTAAGCCATACAAATTAAGATGGTTGGATGATAGAGATGACTTCAAGGTGACCAATCAAGTAACCATTGACTTTACTATTGGAAAGTACACGGACACGGTTCTCTGCGACGTTGTGCCCATGAACGCCAGTCATCTTTTATTAGGAAGACCATGGTAATACAACCAGAAAGTAACCCATGATGGGTATCTCAACAACTATACCCTAAAATTTTGAGGCCGACTAATCAAATTGTTACCTATGTCTCCCAAACAAGTGGCCCAGGATGACGTTATTCGGAAGGAAGAGAAGTTCAAGGGAAGTCTTCTCTTATCCAAACGTGGGTTAAGATCTTCAGTTATCAAAGGAGTACCCCTTATCCTAGTTTTATTTAAAGACCTTGTGATGGAACTTGGCGAGATACTTTTATCAGTCCAAAACTTCCTTAAAACCTACCAAGATATTTTTTCTGAAGAACTCCCAACTGGCCTGCCACCTTTGCGTGGTATTGAACACCAAATAGACCTCTAACCTGGAGCCATGCTAACCAATAGACCAGCCTATAGGATGAGACCTGATGAGGCTAAAGAATTACATGAACAAGTACAAGAGCTGTTATGCAAGGGATACATTAGAGAATCCATGAATCCCTGTGTTGTGTCTACCCTACTTGTCCCCAAGAAAGACAGCACCATGAGGATGTGTGTCGACAGCCATGCCATTAACCAAATTACTATCAATTACCGGTTTCAGATTCCTATACAGGAAGACATGCTGGACGAGCTTAGTGGAGCGTCCATATTTTCTAAAGTCGACTTGAATAATGGGTATCACCAGATCTGGATGAAAGAAGGTGATGAATGGAAAACCACCTTCAAGACGAAATACAGATTGTTTGAATGGATGGTCATGCCATTCGGACTTACTAATGCCCCAAGTACCTTCATGAGGTTGATGCACTATGTTCTCAAGGACTTCTAGGGAAATTTGTTGTCGTGTACTTTAACGACATCTTGGTGTATAGCCTCGACCTCCCCCAACTCCTCAACCCCCTCGGAATTCTTTTTCAAACACTTCGTCAAGCAAAGTTTTTTGGTAATTTGAGTAAGTGTTCCTTCCCCCAGGAAAAAGTATACCTTCTAGGATTCATCATTTCGAAGGAAGGTCTAGAAGCTGACGATGAAAAGGTTAAATCCATTAGGGAATGGCCTATACATAATGGAGTATCTGAAGTCTGAAGTTTTCATGGGCTAGTGTAACACCTTGTATTTTCGGCATACCGATTTTTGGGTTGTCGGGGCGATAATTGGCGGGTCAGAATGGAGAGTGGAGAATTTGTAAAGATAGGTAGGAGATTATTTCGAGGCTAACAGGCTAGAAAAATTTGTAGGATTCTGGCTGAGCGTAACCCAAATGATAGTTCAATTAAACGGCTAAGAGTGAGGGTAAAAAGGTAAATTGATATAAATTATATTAAAAATATAATTTATATAGTTGAAGGGGAGGGAAGCAGAAGCCTCACCCTTCCCTTCTTCGGTTCTTTCCTCCTCCCGCATGTGCTTTGCCTTTCCTCTCCTTCGGCGATCGTTCTTCTAGTCGTTCAGCCGATAGTGCTCTCCGTTCTTCCTCCTCTTCAGCGATTACAAGTAAGTTGTGTAGTTATAGCCTAGTTTTGGGGTTGAAGTGAGATTTTAGGGAGAGATTTATGGATAGAAATTTAGGGTTTCATGATGTGGGGATGCTCATCGGGTTGTTTCCTATTGTTGCGGGGTTATTAGTGATGAATGGGAAGGAATGGTGAGGAAGTAAGCGAGTTTGGGTGAGAATCCATGAATGTAGGATTTTAAGCACTAATACGGAACTGGCTTTGAAATTTTGGCCTAACTATGGACATTCATTTTAGAAACCCTTTTGGTGTGGTAAACTAGGTTATGATTCGAGTGTTAGGCCGTTGGAATCGGGTGATTTCGATAACCGACGCAAAAGTTATACGTGTCCGAAGTTAGGTTGAATTTGGAGCCGAGATAGGTTAGTGAGCGATTTTGGCGAGTTCGTGAAGTGTTGTGCTAGTATGGTGATTTTAGTGCTCAAGTACAGTAGTGGGCTGAATTTTGACGGGAAACCAGTTTTGTTGTAGGTTGAGCAGGTTTCGGGTGAAACAAGCACCGCGGAGAATGCATATGTTTTGCCCAGGTGGGCCTACACCGAGGAATGTTAGGTTTGAGTTGGTTGATTGTGATGTTCGTGATTATTGTTTGACATGCATCATGTTTTTTAAACGAGAACGAAAATGAATTTGAGCATGGTTTTATGTATGAATGTAAAGTGCAATGTGTGGTGGTGAGGACGATGTGTGTGTGAGCAGCTAGGCCTCGTTGCTAGAGAAACCGAGAATGTGTCGACGTGCTAGGGGGTGGTGTGGCGAGTGCGTCCAGCCTCACCCTGCGATGGTTGCTGCGGTGTGCGTGTGGTGGAGGGCAAGTAAGGCCTCGTTGCTAGAGGAACCGGTGTGATAGCGACGTGCTAGGGGGTGGTGTGGCGAGTGCGTCCAGCCTCACCTTGGAATGGTTGTGGTATGTAGAGTGACATGCGGGTACAGTTTGAGGGCCTCGTTGCTAGAGAAATCGGGACGATGGCGACGTGCCAGGGTGTGAGATGGCGAGAGAGTCCAGCCTCACAATGGTGCGGCCGTACCACGTGGCACCGGTAGTGACAACATGACCGAGAACGTAGAGACTTCATGTGATAGGATTGTATTGTCGTTTTATGTTTCATATTGCAATGCTTACTGAGCGTTAGGATTATGTTATGTGTTCCGTGGTGTAGATGCAGAGTTTCCAGCAAGTGAGTTGCCAGAGCCTAGACAGGATGAGTAGGCAATTGGTGGTGTACTACCGTGTGCCCGAAGGTGGAGATTGTCGTGGCGGCCCAACCTGTGAAGTGAAGTTGGGAGGTAGGTTTCTGGGAGTTGTGTTTTTGAGAAGTCTATGTCGAGTGTATAGGTTTTGTGTTACAGCCAAGCCCCTGCTCGGTCACTAAAATGCATGAAAGGATCGGTTAGGCCCTCAGATCTCGGCCAAGCCGAGAAACCCTTGAGAAAAACAACAAAATGAACGACCAAATGTGTTTGAAATGAAATCAAATGAAATTTGGTGTGAGATTAGTGGAGTGAGTGAGGTGTGTGATGGTGGTGGTCGCGGTCCAGGTTGATTAGAAATGACAAACTTGTGCAAGCAAACCCGCAAGTCGGCCGAAGAGACAATGTTATGTTCTCGAAAATCACAACCTTTCCATGGAAAGTTTCTCAACTTGGGGAACCGGTTTTGGCCACTTCCTTCTTGTTTCCTTCCCTTGAAAGGGAGGAGAGAAAAGTGGAACACAAGCTCGAGCAACAACCTTGAGTTGCCAAGCTAGGAGGCTACTCCTAATCGGTTCATGGAACCGAGCACTTACCTTGGAAAGGTGGTGGAAAACTCCCTCAGTTTCCTCTTAGAAAATATGCCGATGCTCATTAACTTTGCCAACCGAAATACACACACCAATGCTATGCTTATATAGGCCTAGGATGGAGGGTTTTAGGGCTGTGCTTTGGTCTTCAAAACTTGGTGCAAAGAAGCTTGTAACCGGCTCCAAAGTGTTGTAGTGTGCGGCCGAGATGATGGCAGCCAAGTGGTTGATCAATGGCTTGCTGAATGCCATGTCATGGATCCATGTTTCTTCCACAAAAGGTAAAGGGGACAAGCATCTCAAATGGCAGCCCAATGGTGTGGCCAAATCGGGTAAAGTTGGCCACCACTTGCGGCACTTCCTCCTTGGCGCACTTGCGGCCGAGAGTGGCATGTCTTGCATGCCCGATTGCTTCTTCAAGTTAAGCCAATCCCGAAACCTCTTTCCATCATCTATCCTAACCATTCAATCTAATCCTAAATGCCTAATGTATGCACATAATAATAAGTTAAACAAGAAGGCCAATGTTTGCCCAATAAGATCAAAATAAAACATTACATAAAAGTTGGCTCGGGAAGACAAATTCCCTTAAGAGCTTCATGATCTTCAAAGGTGGCTTCCCATGCAAGGATGTGTCTCGGTTGTTCCATGTCTTGAGCCTCCACTTCCCACCTTAAGCTTGCAACTTCCGGCTCCATTGAATCATAACCTGCACAAGAATCAAATGTGTGAGAATGTAGGTTAATTAAAGTGTGTGCTTGGACTTGAGATCGTGTGACGGGCCTATGGGGCACATCATTTTGAGGCATAGATGGGTGTGAATGTTAATAGTCGGGATTGATGTATAGGTGTATTTTTTTAAACTATTTGAAAGAGTTTAATTGAATGATTCATGTTTTGAATCGGTAGTTTTAATCGTGGAAGTTTTCGTGTCATTTTTCTTTTAAACTATTGTTATTTTTAGGCTGCTGGTGCAAAGTGTCGACTGGAGTCCATAGGTGTCGGCCAGTCAGTGTAAATTGGTAGGCGAGTGTCGACCGCGGGGTTCGATCGGTGCGGGCATAGAGAAATGAGATGTCGATCGGCAACCGTGGGTGTCGACCGGTTAGTTTAAAATTGGTGAGAGTGTCGACTGTGAGGTTCAATCTGCGTGGGCAGAGAGCATCAAGATGTTGACCTGTGAAATCAGATGTCGACCGCTCTCTGAGATGAGTGTAGAAGTGTCGACCGGTGCTCTTAGGGTCGACCGACGAAAGGACCTGAGAGAAATGTGGTGTCGATCGACGTTTACGAGTGTCGACCGACGAAAAACTCGAGGCGACCCAAGTGTCGACCGGCGCTTGTAGGTGTCGATCGGTTTCCTTATTTTTATATTTTTAAAGAGCGAAGTTATTTAAACCGATTTTAAATGAGTTTCCACTACGGCGTTCATATGTATTTCTTTTGGAAGTCGTTTTAAGTCGAAAAATCAAAAGTTTTAAATTTTATACGAATTCTGTCAAAGTGAGAAGCAGATGTACGGTTGAGAACCCGGGTCCGGGGACAACTTAGGGCGTTAAAGATGTGGTGTCGGAGCAATGAACAAACTAGAAACGGGTAAGTTTTTGAGGCGTTACAGATGTGGTATCAGAGTCTTTACCCAACCGGAAGTGTGGCCGACGAGGATGTTGAACTCCTCGGAGGAGAGGTGAGATTGTGAAAGCAAGAGGGCCTGTCACAATTCCCACACCGCTTGGGGGAAAGGTAGATAGGACGGTTAATAGGTGGGAAGAGGGGTGCGATGAGTGCGATGAGTGCGACGTCGTTTGATGGATCTTCTAATACCACCAGCCGATGCATGGGAGTGCTCCACCAACTGTAAGTATTTCTTATAGCCCTAGTAGTTTCATTTTAGACCCACTAGATGTTGTGGTGTATAGGTTTAACGTTATGGTTAGGGAGATGCGTAGAGCTGTAGGCGATATGGATGACGCCATTAGACAGCTTATCGAGTTGGTCAACTGCCAATCGCAACAGCTAGAGCGGTTTATGAGTAGGGAAGACCAAGGCTAGTCTAGTACCCAGAGTTCAACGGATCGTGGGGGTGATAGTTGCACAGGCTTAGACCCCCAGTGTTCGACGAATCATCTTCAGACCCACTCAGTGCTGAGGAGTGGATTTGAAGTATGGAAGACATGATGTATTACGCCAAAGTAGATGAGCAGTACAGGGTATCCAGTGCGGCATTCCACCTTGCCAAGGACGCCCGATTTCGGTGGGATTCGGTGAAGGTGACCACCGATGTGAAGTCCATGACTTGGGAGGAATTTAAGACGACGTTCTTCGGCAAGTATTTCAGCCACTCGGTCAGAACCCAAAAGATAGTGGAGTTTGCCAAGCTGAGGTAGATAGGTACCGTGGCTGAATATGTGAGACAGTTCGAGGCCCTATCACAGTTTGCTAGTCATCTAGTGAGCCCGAATAAGAATAAAGTGCACTAATTTGTAAAGGGCCTGAAGCCGTACATATACATGGGTATGCTGATAGGTGGAACACGAGGGGTGCCTTACGAGGAGGTGGTGGCGAAGGCGCTAGACATTGAGGAGGCTAGGACAAAGCTTCCCAGTTACAGAGAGCTGCCTAAAAAATAGCCGAGGAGATATTTCAAAGAACTGTTGCCATAGTCGAGCGGAGAATAGTTGTCTCAGCGAAAGGACTTGAAGAGGTACAGTGACAGCTCTAGCAGTCAGGGGAGGAACAAGCGACCTCAGGGACACGGACAGTTTCTGGTATGCCCTAAGTGCCAAAGGAGTCACCCCGGTGGGGGAGGTACAAGGCGATGGTACAACTGTGGCGAGGCGGGCCACATGTCTAGAGATATTCAGAAGCCGTGACAGAATTGGTGCTTCAACTGCAATGAGGTGTGGCATTTTGCTAGGAGTTGCCTGAATTTGAGCAAGGCACCAGTGAGAGTGACACCGAGAGTCTTCGCCCTCATTGAGCCGAATGATGCCTCCCAGCCAACGGTGATTTCAGGTAACATTCTTATTTCGGGCATGACGGCTTATACTCTTATCGATACAGGTGCTACTCATTCGTTTATGTCTACTGCTTTCGTGGTTAAGACAAATCTAGTGCCCAGCTATTCTGGGCAGCTCTATGATGTGTTGTTGCCGTCGGGGGAGCGCCTATACTCAGATCAAGTGGTACAAGGTGATATTGTGACAGTGGGAGAAAAACGGTTGTACGCTGATCTGATCATACTCGACATAAAGGGGTATGAGGCTATTTTAAGGATAGATTGGCTGTCTAGACACTATGCCGCGATCGATTGCAGGACCAGAGAGATCCACTTTCGGCTACTGAGTGGAGAGAGTTACTCTTTTAGGGCGGGAAAGGGTTTGAGTAGGATTTCGGCAATGTCGTCTATGAGAGCCCAGCAGTTGTTACGAGGTGGATGCAAGGCTTCTTGGCTAGTGTCATGGACGCGCAGTTTCAGAGCAAGGCTCAACTCTTGGACATCCCCATTGTGCAGGATTTTTCGGGGGTATTTCTTGAGGATTTCCCAGGTCTGCCCCCTGATAGGGAAATTGAGTTCGTTATCGACATGTACCCTGGAGCTGAGCCAGTGTGCAAGAACCCATACCAGCTGTCGCCTACCGAGTTGCAAGAGTTAAGGGCATAATTAGAGGAGTTGACGGATAAGGGCTTCATACGCCCTAGTTTTTTGCCATGGGGTGCACCGGTGCTTTTTGTTAAAAAGAAAGACGAATCTCTACGCATGTGTGTTGATTATTAGGAACTGAACAAGTTGACGGTGAATAATAAGTACCTGTTCCATAGGATAGATGACTTGTTTGATCAACTTCAGGGGGCACGGGTATTTTCTAAAATTTATTTGAGGTCCGGTTACTATCAGTTGAAGGTTAGGGAGGAAGATGTCCTAAAGATAGCTTTCTAGACGTGGTACGGACACTATGAGTTTTTAGCGATGTCGTTCGGACTGACTAATGCCCCAGCTGCCTTTATGGACCTGATGAACCGAGTATTCAGGGAGCAACTCGATAGATTCGTGATAGTATTCATTGATGACATCCTGATATACTCTCGGAGTGAAGATGAGCACAGAGAGCACTTGAGGATCGTGCTGACGACTCTGGAGCAGCACAGACTATATGCTAAGTTCTCTAAGTGCGAATTTTGGCTTGATAGGATCAAATTTTTGGGCCTCGTCATCTCTCGTGATGGTATTTCCGTGGACCCGGCGAAGGTTCAGTCTGTGAAGGAATGACCACGACTGACCAATGCCAGCGAGATACGCAGTTTTCTGGGGCTGGCAGGGTATTACCGGAGGTTAATTGAGGGATTTTTCAAGATCGCAGCCCCTCTGACTCGATTGACCAGCAAGAACATGATATATAGCTGGTACGATGAGTACGAGGACAGCTTTCAGTCGTTGAAGCAGAGGTTGACTACATCCCCTCTGCTAGTACTGCTGGTAGAGGGGGAGAAGTTCAACATTTATTGCGACGCCTCTAGGGTACGCTTGGGTTGTGTGTTGATGCAGAATGGAAGGGTGATTGCCTATGCTTCAAGGCAACTAAAGCCCTACTACTAGCAGAATTATCGCATTCATGACTTGGAGCTGGCAGCGGTGGTCTTAGCACTTAAGATCTGGAGACATTATTTATATGGACAACAATGCGAAATCTTCTCGGACCACCAGAGTTTAAAGTACATCTTCATGCAGAAGGAGCTAAACTTGAGACAAAGGAGGTGACTTGAACTGTTTAAAAACTACAACCTGTAGATCAAGTATCATCCGTGGAAAGCAAACGTGGTAGCGGACACCTTGGGTAGAGTGTCGACTTCGATGTCTGCTAGGATTTTAGCAATGCCTACCGAGCTAAAGACTGAGGTACGAGAATTTGGCCTAGAAGTGATCTTTGATTTGGCAGCCTCGCTGTCGGCGATGTCGTTTAGGCTGACCATTCTGAAAAAAATTAAGCGGGCTCAAAAGACTGACCCCGAGTGCAGCGGACTGAAGGCAGGTATGGAGCCCAATGCTAGCACTGAACTCAGCTATTAGGAGGATGAGATTCTGAAGTTTTGGGATAGGTGGTATGTCCCAAAGAATGAAGAGGTGAAAAGAGAAATATTGACCGAGGCTCACTCATCTCCCTTCTCTGTGCATCCTAGAAGCACTAAGATGTACAGAGATTTGAAACAACACTATTGGTGGCCCAATATGAAGTGGTAGATAGCCAAGCACGTTGAGACTTGTGTGGTATGCCAACAGGTAAAGGCAGAGCATCAGAGACCGTTGGAGACGCTTCAGCCATTACCTATACCTGAGTGGAAGTGGTAGCGGGTCACTATGGATTTTGTGGTCGGACAGCCAATGACTGCTAAGGGCCACAATGCAATTTGGGTGATTGTAGACAAACTAACGAAGTCGTCTCACTTTTTACCAGTGAGAATGACTTACTCAATGAATCAGCTCGCTCAATTGTACATGCAGCAAATAGTTAGATTATATGGGGTCCCGATGTCGATAGTGTCAGACAGAGACCCCAGGTTTACGTCTAGGATTTAGAGGAGTCTGGATAAGGCCATGGGTACTAAGTTGGAATCCAGCACGACCTTCTACTCTTAGACCGACGGACAATCAAAGCGAACCATACAGATACTGGAATACATGCCCAGAGCCTGTGTGTTGGAGTTCCAGGCAACTTGGAGCAGGTTCTTGTCGTTGGTAGAATTCTCATATAATAACAGGTACCAATCTACCATTGGCATGGTACCGTACGAGGCTTTGTATGGGAGAAAGTGCAAGTCGCCACTGTACTGGGACGAGGTTGGAGAAATAAGACTTATGACCCATAAATACTACAGCAGACAATCGACAAGATTACTATTATAAAGAAGAGCGTCGAGGCAGTTCAAAGGCGGCAGAAACGCTATGTCGATCGGAGGAGGCAGGAACTAGAGTTTGGCGTGGGTGATGAAGTATTCCTGATTATCTCCCCGTTCAAGGGAGTAGTCAGGTTCGGGAAGCAAGGAAAGTTTAACCCTTGTTTTGTTGGACCGTTCCCTGTTGTGGAAAGGATTGAGAAGACTGCCTACAAGCTTCAGCTACCTTCCTCGATGGATGCCATACATAATGTCTTCCATGTCTCCTTGCTGAGGAAGTGCATGCGTGATCCTTCTCAGGTGGTTGGACAGCAGGATGTAGAGGTACAGCCAACGCTGTCTTACGAGGAGAAGCCACAGGCCATACTAGGATCAGCTGTGAAAGTGTTGCGCAACAAGGAGATATCCTTAGTCAAACTTTTGTGGCGCAATCACAATGTGGAGGAGACCACTTGGGAAAGGCGGCAAGACATGGAGCAACAATACCCAGAGCTATTCGGTACGTAAATTTTGGGGACAAAATTCTTTTAAGGAAGGTAGGATGTAACACTCCGTATTTTCACAGTATCGATTTTCAGGTCTTCGAGGCAATTAGCAGCGGGGTTCGGGTCTGAATGGAGAGCGAAAAATTTGTAAGGCTAGGTAGGGGCTTATTTTGAAACTAATGGTTAAAAGAAAATTTCAGGAATTCTACTAGAAACAGACTGAATACAGTTTAAATAACGGATTAAGTTGTGAGGACAAAAAATTAATTAGGATTAATTATATTAAATTAATTTATAAAAAAAAAGTAAGTAACAGAGAGGGGGAGGATTGTAACTCTCTCCCCTTCCTCTCTGTTTCTTTCTTTTCCCCCTCCAACCCGCGTGAAGAAAAAAAAAACGAGAAACAAAGCCCTCCCTCTGGCGATCTTTGCTACATCGACACAACGCTCCTTCCGTTTTACCCTCCACTACAACGGTTTAAGGTAGCTTTGAGTATTTGTGGTTTTGCTTTGGGTTAGGATTCGTGTTTGATAAAATTGGTAGATAGAGATTTAGGGTTTAGAGTTGGAGCATTTATTGGATTGGTTATTGTTTGTTGTGACATTGTTGATGATAAATGCGATGGATTGGTGAGAAATTTGTTGAGTTTTGTTGAAAGACAGAGAATGTGGGATTTTAAGCACTAAAACGAAACTGACTTTGAATTTTTGGTCAGGCTACGAGAGTCGGGTTCAAAAACGTTTTTAGTGTGTTAAACTAGGTTATGGTTGGAGCGTTTGGCCACTTGAATAGGGTGATTTCGATAACCCACGCAAAAGTGATACGCGTCGGAAGTTAAGTTGAATTTGGAGCCTAGATAGGTTAGCGAGCGATTTTGGCGAGTTCATAAAATGTTGTACTAGTATGGTGATTTTAGTGCACAAGTAGAGTAGTGGGATGGATTTTGACGAGAAACCGGTTTTGTTGTAGGTTGAGCAGGTTTCAATTGAAACGAGCACCACGAAAAGCTAGGACGCTAGGTAAGTAGTGTGAGTAGTGTGTGCATGTACATTGCCCTTGCGGGCCTACACCATGGGACGGTAGGGATGTATTGAATGTTTTGTCTCTTTGCGTTCAGTCATGCATCATGTTTTGAAAAATATAACGAAAATGAATTTGAGCATGGTTTTATGTGCGAATATGAAGTACGATGTGCGGTGGCGAGGACGATACTTGTGTGGGCAGCTTTGGCCCTGTTGCTAGAGAAACCGGTACGGTGGCGACGTGCCAGGGGGTGGTTTAGCGAGTGCGTCCAGCCTAACCCTGGGATGGCTGTTGCAGTGTGTGTGTGGTGGTGGGCAACTATAGCCTCGTTGCTAGAGGAACCGGGACGATGGCGACGTGCCAGAGGGTGGTGTGGCGAGTGCGTCCAGCCTCCCCCTGGAATGGTTGCGGTGCATAGAGTGATGCGTGGGTACGGTTTGAGGGCCTCGTTGCTGGAGAAAGCAAGTCGATGGCGACGTGCCGGAGTGTGAGGTGGCGAGAGAGTCCAGCCTCACTATGGTGCAGCCGTACCACGCGGTACCGGTTGTGACAACATGAACAAGAATGTAGAGACTGCATGTGATAAGATTGCATTGTTGTTTTACGTTGTATGTTGCACTACTTACTGATCGTTAGGCTTATGTTTTGTGTTCCGTGGTGTAGGTGCAGAGAATCCAGCAGGTGAGTTGCAAGAGCCTAGATAGGATGAGTGGGCGGTTTGGTGCGTGCTACTATGTGCCGCCAGGTGGAGTTCGTCAAGACGACCCGACCCGTGGAGCGAGGCTAGGTGGTGGTTCTTTTGGGTTGAATTTTGTGAGGTATAAGTCAAGTGTATAGATTTTTGAGTATATAGATTGTGTGGTACGATTATAGTCGGGATTGGAGTAGTGTTATGTTTTCTTAAAATCACTTGAAGAGATTATGTTTTAAAAATATAGGTCTTTACTTTGTGGTCTTTTAAATCGTGGAAGTTTTCGTGTCCGTTTTCTTTTGAACTACTGTTACTTTTATCCTGCTGGTGCAAAGTGTCGATCGAAGTTCATAGGTGTCGACCGGTCCGTGAAAAATGAAATGTGAGTGTTGACCGTGATGTTCAACATGTGCGGACAGAGAGCAATGAGGTGTCGACCGGCGACCATGGGTGTCGACCGGTTAGTGTAAAATCAGTGAGGGTGTCGACCGCGGGGTTCGACTTGCGCGGGCAGAGAGGATCAATGTGTCGATTTGTGAAAGTGGGTGTCGACCACTCTCTGAGATGAGTGTAGAAGTGTCGACCGATGTTCCCAGTGTCGACCAACAAGAAGACCCGAGAGAAGCGTGGTGTCGTACGGCGTTTTTCAGTGTCGACAAATGAAAAAACCAGAGACATCTCGAGTGTTGACTGGTGTTCACAAGTGTCGACCGGTGTCCCTGTTTTATGTTTCATAAAATGGAGTTTTATTCAAACTGATTTTAATTAATTTTTTTGTTGTGCTGCCATTTAAAATACTTTCAAAAACGTCGTTTTAAACCGAGAAACAAAAGTTTAAATTTTATTCAAATTCTTTTGAGCATAGTGAGTCCCTAGCAGAAGTGAACGAACCAGAAACGGGTAGATTTTTGGGGCATTACATTCCAGCAGCTAAAAGCTCCTCCAATAACATAATTTAACATACTATAACAGAACTTAAAACGAATAACCGAAGCTATGACAAAACCCCAAAAAACAGAACCTATTTTTACACAAAAAAAATCCAAATTTCAACATCAACCCGATTTCTATCAATCTATCACATTATAGTCTATTAAGTATAAACTAACAATAATTGAAGGTTTCCAATTCAAAAAACTTGAATTGGAAATTCCAACCCCCTCGGTATTCAAGCAAAAACTGATACTCTCCACCACAAATTTCCTAACCCAACAATTCTCACCAATTCCCGCCATCCATCGACCGAAAAGGAGAGCTTCACGCACTCCCAACCTCGGCCAACAGAACGGAGAGAGAGTGCAGGGGAACCCTCCGAGCTCTCGGCTTTGCTGTCCATGAATCACACAAACACACGGACAGCTTAAAACAACACCAATGCTCAACAAATTACGAGGGAGAAACTAGGGGAAAACAAGCCTCAGCTCAGCCAAACTAAACCGAAAATAGGGGAAGGCATACCTTCGGTTTCCAGCCACCAAAACCAAACCACGCCTAAGCCTTAGCTTCGTCGAACTCGTCTAGCACGCCAGCATTCAACTCCTCCTCGTCGCTCTCTCTTAAGCGCCTTCGATCAATAGCCGAATGGCTTCTCTTCGAAGCCATTCGATTGTTTAAATTATTCTTTTTTATTTTATATTTTAATAAATCAAATTACTAAATTGCCCTAACGTATTTTAACCGTCTGTAACTTCGTTAAATTCGTGTCCTCCCGACTTTAAAATTTACAAATTCTTCTACGAATTAAATTCTAAGTTTCATAAAATAAATTACCCGCTAAAAACCTTTTCGAAAATTTTAACGGGAAAAATAATTTAAATTCTGAAAATTTCTTGGTTATTACAACTATAATCAGTGTAATAATTTTAGGGCGTGAAATAAATTAAGAGTTTAGAAGCAGTTTCTTTTGGATTGCAGAAATGAAAGTGATTATCTACATGAGTAGTAAAGGAAATATTGCATAACGATTAGGTGAATCTCATTTGATGAAGGGGAAAACTTAAACTAAAATTTGAAGTCAAAGTTAATGTAACACCTGGAACTTTCCATTAAAACTAATTTTTTGATTTTACGTAATTGTAATCGGTGGGGTTGTGATCGGACTTGAGAGTGGGAATCTCTACTAGTAAGTATAACATTATTTTGAGGTTAATGGAGAAGAAAAAAATTTAAGAATTCAACCGGAATCGAACCGAATAACAAATTTATTAAGATGTTAAGGGTTGAGGGCAAAAAGATAATTTAGTTTAATTATTACAAAAAAAAAAGAAGAGTAGAAGCATAAAGCCCTCTTCTGTTCTTTACTTCCAAGCGTAAAACCTCTTCTCTTTGGCGTTTTCCTTCGTTCCAGTGACGTACACGACGATTCTCCTCTGTTCTCCTCCGATCTTCCGATTTAAGGTAAGACTTCAGTTAGTTCTTAATAGATAGTTAGTATTTTAGTTGTTTTGAGTGTTAAAAATGAAGTTAGAAAGGATATTGGGTGGTTTAGTGAAAATCTAGGGGTGAGCTGTGGGAAATTGAAGTTAGAGTTGATTTCTATTATTATGTTGGTGTTTAAACTAGAAGTAGGAATAGGTTATGGGATTTTATGGGAAAGATTGAGCTTTTGGATAGCTGAGTGCTCGAATGGTTGAACGGTTTCTGTTCGGCCACATTCGGCAAAACTATAGGTGTTGGATTAAGAGTTTGTTTAGACCATTAGAAATTAGACGTTCTCAAAAGCTCGTAGCATTTTGAATCCTCCAAATCAGACAAGTATTAGAGAAGTTATCAATTTCGAAAGTTGGTCGGAAATTGAGTTAGATTGCGGGTTTAGTAAAGAGTTTGATTTTGTACGAGTTATGACTTTCGAGTTAGGAATTTATGAGTTAAACAAAGTAGAATTGATGAATGTGTGATTTTATAGGTATTCCAGTTAGCGAGCTAACTACGAGTTTCGGCATACGAATTGCTAAGGACGTCAGGTAAGTAATGTAGTAGAAGTTTTGCCTTTGGGGCTTACATCACAGTTTAGTAGGATGCATTGCACATTTATTTTATGTTATGCTTTCATGGTTGTGCATCATTGTTTTAAAGTAGAAGAACGAGACGAAAATGATTTTCATGTATTTATGAGATGGAAACAGTAGGATGTGAGTAGTGAAGAACGAAATTGAAAAGATACGTAAGTAGATAATGAAGGTGGGGTTGAGTGGCATGGTCCTATGAGTGGGGCCGTGAGGTATGCCATTTCTTCTCCCGCTTTACGTGGTGACCCTGTTCCCATTTTGGGGATTGCGAGTAGTACCACTTTACTAGGCCAAGGTTGGATCTGTCCTATGAGGGGGACTGAGGGGGACCGTGAGATGGGTCACCTTGGTGTAGCACGTAAAGAAGAACCCACTAGTAAGAAGATAAAGAAGATGTAAGAAAGAGACAAAAATGAACGTAGAGACGAAACTGTAGAAATTGCATGGGTTAGGGGGTGTTTGATTTAGTGTGTGTTTATGTGCATTACTTACTTAACATTAGGCTAATAGTTGAGTTCTGTGATGTAGGTGACGAAGCGATAGCTGGTGAGTACTAAGAGCGAGCCCAGTACTAGGAGGCAGTTGGAGGAGTACGCTCGTGGATGATCTGGCTGGCTGTTAGGGCAATTTTAATGCGGTATTCATAGGTACGGGTGTAGAGGTCGAGTCAGAGTCGTTTTGAGTCATTTTGTAAAGAAAATAGACTTCAAATGTTCAGTAGTAGTCTGGATGTATTTAAGGATTTTCAGTTGATTGTAAGGATGATAGTTTTGTTGTTTTTAATGTCGAGTGGAAATTGATTATATTGGGAAAAATTGAGGTTTTATTGAGGTCCTGTGAAGGAAGTGTCGACTGATAGGTTTAGTGGTCGACCAGACCGTGCAAGTGTCGACCACGAGGGTCAACCTGTGCGGGCAGAGTTGAAGTAAGTGTCGACCTATGGTTGTAGGTGTTGACTAGTAGTGTGAAAAATGGCAGCGGTGTCGACCACGAGGGTCGACCTGCACAGACAGAGAGGATCAAGGTGTCAACTGGAAATGAAGGAGATGGTGGAGGTGTCGACCGCGAGGGTCGACTGCGAGGGTCGACTGCGATGGTTGACTGCGAGGGTTGACCGATGGAAACAAAGAGGATTGAAGTGTCGACCGCTAAAGAGAAGTGTCGATCGGTTTGAGGGTGAGTAGAAGGAGGTCAACCGTGAGGGTCGACCTGTGCCGGTAGAGAGAAACGAAGTGTCGACCGATGACGGCCGGGGTCGACCGAAAGTGTCTGTTAATGTTTTAAAGACTTGATATTCTATTTAAAATGATTTTTAACCAAAAGTCTTCCGCTGTGAGGTTTTAAGTTGATTTTAAAAGTGTTGTTTCAAGTTGAAAAACAGGTGTTGAAAAACAGGTTTCAAATTTTTAAACAAATTTTATCGGTGGATCATGAATAAGAGTAGTGAGTAGTAGTGGTTAGCGAACCGTAAATCGTGGTGAGTTATCAGGGCGTGACAGTTAAAGCCTATGATTGTTTCCATGAACACAATTTAAGGATGTACTTCACAACTTTTTTTAAGGATCATGAAATAAAGAATTCATACATTGGGAGTTATACCCCAAAACTACTATGAGAAAATGCGAACATTAGAATTTTGTTTTACTATTGAGAATATAATTTATAAGATATAAGTCAGAAATGTTTCGAATCGTATTCTAGTTGGAGAATTTCTTCAAAATTGACTACTTTATACCAAGGACAGTATTGAGGAGCCTCGACATAGAATTTTTTATACCAATCATTAATTAAGAAGAGGTGGAAGTTGGTCTTCATATATAAATCAGTGTATCTTGAGGGGTATAGACAACTGATGAAGCATTAAGGACCTTACGTTCGAGTTATATCAAGCCTATAGCCAGCGTAACAACTGTAGAAAATGGAACGAATTAGGATAGTGGGAGGGCTTTTTTTGACTTGAGAACGTGAATGTTAAATTATGGGGTTATTGTTTATCCAACTAAAGTTGTGGGACGTAAGCACGAGGCGTATATTCAAGGTGGCACATAGGGTGACCTTTATTGTGGAACAATAAGGGTGAGCAGTAACTGAGAGACTTAATTTTCTAAATTTTGAGAACTTATGCCGTTAGAATTGAGTTGACAAAATTAAATATAGAATTAGGCTTAAATATTTAAATTATAACTGACTTTGAATAAGGAGTTACTGAGATGTTAAGGATATTTGGGCATTGAGGAACCTTGATTTGAAGCTCGTATTCGAATTGTTAACCAAATGACTAGACAGCTCAAGGGAGAATATGAAATCGGATTTTTATTAGTAAAGTATTGATATTACTAGGGCTGTTGTGAGTAAAAAGAAAACACAAGTGCAACGATTAATGGGACGAACTACTAGCTCTCAGGTACGAGATATCTACCCTAGTCATTATGAATGCATAGCCTATTTTAATACGTATAAAGGAATTCATATACCTGATAGCAATTGTCCACTAGACATATACTGTTAGAAGGGTTACTTAGAATATCGGTTGGGTAGTTAGAAGTTCGAGTTAAACCGAGAAGCCATACATGTGGATAAAGTCAATCAACGAGAAGTTGATGAAATAGAGGATACTAGAGTATGTCGTATGACTTCGTTTAGAAATTTAAAGACTATATTTTAGCGGTCAATTGGTTACGCATGACTCGGAGACATAGAAAATTATATTAGATATTAGTTTGAGGCTTTAAAGGCTCAATGAAAAGTTGCGAAAATATAGAGAAGAAGTTCAGTTAGGTGGTTTCAGAAGTTGGGGTTATGGTTAATTGAATAAAATCACTGATTGGGTTAGACCTAAGGACTTTAGAATTCGAAGAGATTTGGAGCAACAGTGCAACTTAGTCTACAACAAGTTAGCAAACGATAAGATTGTTGGACGAATCATTGTAAGGAAGTGACAAGAATATTCAGAAATGATTTGAGGTTAGAGTTAATAGCTTAGAACGATTCAATTATGAACCATTTAAGAATGATCCGGATAGAGAATTTAGAATTTTAGTAAATCTAACCAAGCGAACTTAGATATTGAGTTAGAATAGAAGACTCTAAGAAATTAGATTATAACTGGTTAAATTAATGAACAATTGAGTGTTAAAGTATATAATTGAGTTATTGGATTTGGAGAGATGGGAATTAGATTGTAGCGACCCCAAAAACCCACTCATTTCTGGCTTGCTCTCTGCTCTGATACCATAACTGTAGTGATTCGAAAACCCACTCATTTCTGCCTCGGCCTCTGCTCTAATACCATAATTGTAGCGACCTAAAAATCCACTCATTTTCAGCTCGCTCTCTGCTATGATACCAACTCTGTAACGACTCTGAGTTATCCAAACCCGGGTCACTAACCACACTCTACTCATAACATCCGACAAAATTTGTGTAAAATTTAAAACTTTGTTACTCAACTTAAAACAATATTTTTGAAAACGTTTAAAATCGTTGCAGCGAAAGACTCTGTCAAACATTAATTTAAATGAAGTTTAAATTTTAAAAGTAATAACAAGGGTACCGGTCGACCCTTGCAGGCTGCAGTCGACACTTGACCCATGTTGCACCCAAGGGTCGACACTTATATACAAAGGTCGGCATTTGGTTTGCCTCTGTTTGCATCGATCGACCCTCGACACCTCCATGTTCATTACGCTAGTCGTTCGACACTTGTAAACATAGATCGACATTCCAATCTTCTCTGTCTGCCCGGGCCGTACCTTGCGGTTGACACCTCTACCATTTTTACACTACCGGTCGACACCCACAGACGTAGGCCGACATTTAGTTTGGCTCTGCGTTCGAGGGTCGACCCTTGCGGTCAACATTTGACAAGTTTGGTCGACCACTAAGCCTATCGGTCGACATTTGCTTCTTTGAATTTGCATAAAAACCTTAAATCCTTCAAAACAAGGTGAATTTCGACTCAACGTTAAAAATAACAAAACAAGCCCTTTCCAATTCATTCAAAATAAACTTTATTAATCAAAACGACTACTAAAGGTTTGAAATCCGTCTATACATCCAAATGAATCAAAACGACTCGACACAACTCGAAAATCTTACACACACGCCTACCTGGTCAAAATGCCCTAACAGTTGGTCGGACCCTCCTACGAACGCACATATCCAATTGCCTCCTAGTTCTGGGCATGCTTTGAGTACTTACCAGCTATCGCTTCGTCACCTACATCACAAAACTCATCTATTAGCCCCAATACTAAGTAAGTAATGCATATAAAACATAACACTGAAAACAACACATATCATATCATATGCAGTTTCGTCTATACTTTCATTTCCGTCTCTTTGTTACATCTTCTTTATCTTACTACTAGGTTCTTCTTTACTTGCTACATCAAGATGACACACCTCGTGATCTACCTCATGGGATAAGACCAACCTCAATCTAGTAAAGTTACACAGCTCTCGGGACAAAGCCATCACGTAAAGCAGGGAAGAAGTGACACACCTCGCGATCCACCTGATGGGACAAGGCCACTTAACCCCACCTTCATTATCTTCTTACGTACATTTTCATTTCGTTCATCGCATCACATCTTATTATTTCATTTCGTAAAAACATGGAAATTTATTTTCGTTTCGTTCTCGTACTTTAAAACAATGATGCATAATCAACTAAAACATAACATAAAATAAACGTGTATGCAACCTACCGAACTGTGATGTAGGCCCGAAGGCAAAAACACCTACGTATACTACTTACCTGGCGTCCTTAGCAACTTGTTCAAAATTCGTACGTTAAACTAGGAAAATGGAGATTCTATAAAATCACACATTTATCAGCTCTACTTCCCTTTCAACTCGTAAAACTTTAAAGAGAAATAACACTTTAACAACTAATCTAATCAACCAAAAATCCAACTCTATTTCTGACTACCCTTCGGAAATTCATAACTATCAAAATTCTTATCCAATTTCGACAATACAAATTGCTACCGTTTCCTTAGGATGTCTAGTTCCTAACGGTCTCATCAATTTTCCAATCTAACATCTACAGCTTGACTGAATGTGGCAGAACAAAAAATATTTCGTAACCCGAGTTTTTTCAGTTATCCAAACACCTAATCCATTCTATAAAAACTTATAATCTAATCCTTGCTCAAGCTTAAACACCAATGAACGAATAAACATCAACTATACCTTCCCAAATTTTGTACATCCCTCTAGGGTTTTACCGAACTATCCAATACTCTCTCTAACATCATTTTTACCGCTCAAAACACTAAAGTACTAACTATCTACTCAAAAACTAACTAAAACTTATTGTAAATGTAGCGACCAAAAAACACGCTCATTTTCAGCCCGCTCTCTCTGCTCTTATACCACAACTGTAGCAACTCGAAAACCCATACGGTTTTTGGTACGGTCACTACTAGTACTCGCTGCCCTGATACCATCTTTGTAGTGCCCCCGAGTCATCCCCAGACCCGAGTCGCTAACTCTACTCATACACTCGGGTAAAATTCATGTAAAAATTTAAAACTTCGTTTCTCGAATCGAAACGACCTTTTTGAAAATGTTTAAAATTGTTGCAGCGGAAGACTTTGATTAAAATTAGTTTAAAGAAACTTTCAAGTTTTTTTTCTTTAACATTAAAAGACATTTTCGGTTGACCCCTGTAAGCACCGGTCCACACTTCATTTACCTCTGTTTTGATTGGCCGACCCTAGCGGTTGACACCTCTCTACTCATCACACTAACCGGTTGACACTTCTGAACACAGGTCGACACTCCAATCTTCTCTGCCCGCACCGGTTAAGCCCCGAGTACGACACTTTTACGCTCATCACAGACTGTAGTCCACACTTGTCTTCATAGGCCGACACCTTCATCCTCTCTATTTCCATCGATCGAACCTTGCGGCCGACATTTCTACCATCTTTCAATTAACCGGTCGACGCCTACAGACGTAGGTCGACACTTGATTCGGCTATGCCTTCGTAAGTCAACCCTCTTGGTCTACACTTGCCAAGTTTGGTCGACCACTAAGCCTATCAGTCGATACTTCCTTCCCAGAAATCCGAGTAGAAACCTTTAACTTTCCCAAAAACAATCAAACTTCCGACTCAACGCTAAAATAACACAACGTGTACTTTTTTATCAACTTAAAATCATTATTTACATAAAAAAACGACTACTAAAGTTTGAAATCCATCTAAACATCCAAATGACTCAAAAGGACTCAAAACAACTTAAAATGACTAAAAACAATTTCGCCTAAACCCAAAAACCTGTACCTACGCCCACCATGGTCAAAACACCCTAACAGCCGACAAGACCGTTGTGGCGCCCCAGTCCACCTTGGACCCGGTTTGCTACTTACTCACTAACTAGCTCGTATCGTAAGAATTTGAATAAAATTTAAAACTTTTATTTCTCGACTTAAAACGACATTTTTAAAAATATTTTAAATAGCATTGCAGCGAAAAACTCAATTAAAATCACTTTGAATAAAACTTCATTTTATGAAACATAAAACAGAGACACCGGTCGACACCTGTAATAATCGATCGACACTTGTGTTATCTCGGGTTTTTCATCGGTCGACACTGGCAAACGCCGGACAACCCTATGTTTCTCTCAGGTATTCTCTCAAGTCGACACTGAGAACACCAGTCGACACTTCTACGCTCATCTGAGATAGCGGTCGACATCTGCCTTCACAAATCGACATCTTAATTCTCTCTGCTCGCGCAGTTCAACCCTCGCAGTCGACACCGCTGCCATTTTCACACTACTGGTCGACACCTAAAATCATGGGTCAACACTTACTTCGGTTCTGCACGTTAGGTTAAACCCCACGGTCGACACTTCACTGATTTTACACTAACTGGTAGACACCCACGGTTGCCGGTCAACACCTTATTTCTCTCTGCCCACACAGATCGAAGCTCGCGGTCGACACTCACCTTCCATTTTACACTGACCGGTCGACACCTATGGACTTCAATCGACACTTTGCACCAGCAGTATAAAAATAACACTAGTTCGAAAGAAAACAGATAACGAAAACTTCCACGATTAAAACCATGAAGTAAAGACCTATATTTTTAAGACATAATCTACTCAAGTAATTTAAAAAACAAAACCTTACACCAATCCCGACTATAATCGTGCCAGACAAACCTATATCCTCAAAATCTATACACAGGTGTTCAACACAAAATTCCACAACCTATCACACCATGGTCGTGTCGCCCCAACAAGCTGCCTGCATCGGCATTCAGCATACGTTATCAACCGTCATCCTAGTTATGCCTGTACTCAAACAACTCACCGAGAAGCTCGCCGTCACCTGCACCATGGAACACAAAACATAAGCATAATGCTTAGCAAGTATGGAATATGAACTGACAATCAATGCACAACTCAACCAATAAAACATGCAGTTTCTACGCTCTGTTTCGTTTTCATTATTATCATCTTTCACTTTCATGTGTAAGTCAAGTAGGCACCCTATAACACTCAGGACGGCCAAACCATGACCCACGGAGTGAGATTAGAGGCACACATTGTGTTCACGCACAAGACGGCCATACAAAATCTTCTCGCAACATCGATCATAGAATCTTTCAGTGCTTTCTCACTAGCACGTTAACAACGAGGCATTTAAATACGTGGCATCTTTTCTTATTTGATTAAAATTCATACGCACAATTCAAAACATGCTCAAAACTCGTTCTTTCGTAATTCAAAACAATGATGTATGTCAACACATATGCGCAATCAACTGACCAATCAACAAAATAAACAGTTAAAACAAACAAGCAATCCTACCGTTCCATGGCGTAGGCCCGAAGGAAAATCACAAATAATCCATTACTTAGCTTGCGTCCTAGAAATTTCTCGCACTTCACAACTTTGTACGCTAACTAGGAATACCTATAAAATCACACATTCATCAATTCTACCTCGTTTAATTCATAAATTCCTAGCTTGAAAGTCATAACTCGTACAAAACCAAAACTCTCAACTAAACTCGAAATCCAACTCAATTTCCGACCAACTTCAGAAATTCATAAGTTCTACAATACTTGTTCGAATTGGATGATGCAAAGTGGTACACGCTCCACAGGATGTTTAATTTTCAATGGTCTAATCTATTTTCTAGTTCAACACCTACAGCTTGGCCGGACGTGGCCGAACAAAAACCGTTCCACAATTCGAGCACTCGGCTATCCAACCACCCAATCCTTCTCATAAAATCTCGTAAATTTTTTGATTTAAATAAAAATTAAAATCTCATATTTTAAAATTTTGAATTAAAAAAAACTCTACTGTTACTTCTATCTTAAGCACCAACATACGGATAAAAATCAACTTTAAGTTCAATTTCCTGTATCTCCCCCTAGGTTTTCACCAAGTCATCCAATACTCTCACTAACTTCATTTTTGTCGTTAAAAACAACTAACACACTAATTATCTATTAAAAACTAACTAAAACTTACTGTAATTCTGAAGAAACAGAGAAGAAATCGGTTGAGTGTCGCAGGAAGAGGAAATTGCCGAAGGTAAGAGAAAGGGGAGGGTTTCTCTGCGTGGGGGAGGAGGGATGCACAGGGGGGGGGGGGGGGGGGGGGGGGAATTTCGTTCCTCCCTTCTATTTTATTTATTTTTATTTTTTTATTAATAAAAAAAATTCTTAATTACTATTTTGCCTTCAACTCTAATCCGTTTAATCAAATTGTTATACGGTCTGATTCTAGTTACATTGTTAAATTCTTCTCTTCTGCACAGGCCTCAAAATAATCTTCTAGCTAACCGACTAAATTTTCTGTCCTTAATTTTGACTAGTACTTTGCCGTTTACCATTACGCAAAATCAAAAATTATTTAACGAAAAATTTTGGGAGTTACAACTGTCCACGAGTGCACTTCTCCAACTGCCTCTTAGTACTGGGCACGATCTGAGTACTCGCCAGCTATCACTTCGTCACTTACATCATAGAACTCATCTATTAGCCTAATGCTAAATAAGTGTTGCACATTAAACATAGACACTGAAAACACACATACCCTAATATATGCAGTTTCTACAGTTTCGTCTCTACTTTCGTTTTCGTCTATTTCTTACATCTTCTTTATCTTCTTACTATTGAGTTCTTCTTTACGTGTTAGATCAAGGTGACACACCTTGGGATCCACCTCACGAGACAAGACCAACATCGATCTAGTAAAGTGACACACCTCGCGGTCCACCTCTCGGGACAAGGTCACCATGTAAAGCGGGGGAAGAAGTGATACACCTCGCGGTGCACCTCACGGGATAAGACTACTCAACCCCACCTTCATTATCTTCTTAGGTATCTTTTCATTTTCTTTATCACGTCACATTCTACTGTTTCATTTCGTAAAAACATAGAAATTCATTTTCGTACTTAAAACCATGATGCATAATCTGCTAAAACATAACATAAAATAAACGTGCATGCAACCTACCGAACTATGATGTAGGCCCAAAGGCAAAAACACCTGCGTACACTACTTTCCTGGCATCCTTAGCAACTCGTTCGTATATGGCTCGCTAACTGGAGAACCTATAAAATCACACATTTCTCAATTCTACTTTCCTTACAACTCATAAAACTCTAAAGGAAAATAACACTTTAACAACTAATCTAACTAAACCCAAAATCCAACTCTATTTTTGACTACCCTTTGGAAATTCATAACTATTACAATTCTTATACAATTTTGACAATACGAATTGTTACGTTTTCCTTAGGACGTCTAGTTCCTAATAGCCTCATCCACTTCCTAATTCCCGTCCACAGCTTGGCACTTCCTAGTTCCTAACGTCTAGTTCCATGGAAGCTGGCAGTTCTAGTTGGTACGCAATCCTTCCAATTCTCTTTGTGATCGGGAATGGTCTAATGTATTTTGAGTTCAACTTACCCCTCCTCCCGAACCTCATTACACCCTTGAACGGTGAAATTTTTAGGAAAACTTCATCTCCTACTTTGAATTACAATTCTCTTTTTCTTCCATCGGCATAGCTCTTTTGTCGACTTTGAGCTGTCAATATACGCTGCTGAATAATTTTGATCTTCTCAGTTGTTTCCTGCACAATTTCTAGACCAATCAAACTGGCTTCACCGACTTCATCCCAATAAAGGGGCAATCTGCACTTCCTACTGTATAAAGCTTCGTAAGGGGTCATACCTATAGTTGCCTAATAGCTGTTGTTGTACAAGAATTCTACCAAGGGAAAATACTTACTCCACGAACCCTGGAACTCTAGTACACAGGCTCGAAGCATATCCTCTAAAATCTGAATAGTTCGTTCAAATTGTCCGTCGGTCTGATGATGAAAGGCTGTACTAAAATTCAGTCTTGTCCCCATTACTTTGTGCAGGCTCTTCTAAAATTTGGATGTGAATCTTGGGTCCCTGTCTGACACAATCGAAATCGGTACTCCATGCGACCTTACTATCTCATGAATATACAGGTTAGTGAATTAGTCCATATTGAATGTCATCTTCACCGATAGAAAATGGGCGGATTTGGTTAAACGATCCACAATCATTCACACCGCATCAAATCCCTTTGCTGTCCGAGGTTACTCAACAAAAAAATCCATGGATATTTGATCCCACTTCCATTTTAGAACCGGCAATGGTTGCAACTTTCCAGCCGGTCTCTAAGGCTCAACCTTGATTTGCTAGTAGATCAAACATGTCTCTATGTACCTTGCTACAGACTTCTTTATGCTAGGCCACCAATAATTTTGCCTAAGGTCTCTGTACATCTTAGTGCTTCCGGGATAAACAGAAAACCTTGAATAGTGCGCTTCAGACAAAATCTCTTTCCGAAGTTGACCATTGTCCGCAACATACCACCCATTCTGAAAATTCAGGATTCCATCACTTGAACAGCTAAACTCGATTCTGTCATTAGATGCTATGCTCGACCTAAATTCGTTGCACCTTGGGTCGTCTTGTTGGGCTTCTCTAATTTTCTCAAGAATTGACGGCTTCATTGATAAGGCTGATAATTCTACCGCCACATTGAGACTAGCTCCAAATTAAATCTCTGAAGTTCTGCACTCAACTCTTTAGACATCTCAGCATGCATTGCTGAAGCTAAGGTCGAAAACTGACTTAATGCATCGACCACTACATTGGCTTTGCCAGGGTGGTATTTGATCTCCAGTTCGTAGTCATTCACGAGGTCCAACCACCACCTCTGTCTTATATTCAGCTCCTTCAGAGTGAAGATATACTTCAGACTTTTGTAATCTGATGAGTATACCTCACACTGCTATCTATAAAGATAGTGCCTCCAGATCTTTAGCACGAACCCGACCACCGCTAATTCCAAATCATGTGTTGGATAATTTCGCTTATAGGGCTTTAATTGCCTTGAAGCATAAGCGATCACCTTTCAGTTTTGCATCAAGACACAACCCAATCCGATTCTGGAAGCATCACAGTAAATACTGAACTTCTCATCCATCACCGGAAGTGTCAATACTAGAGCAGTAGTCAATTTCTACTTCAGTATCTGGAAATTGTGCTCACAGTCTTCCGACCATACGTACTTGACTTCCTTTCTTGTCAGACGAGTCAAGGGTGCTACAATCCTTGAAAACCCTTCAATAAACTTCTTGTAGTAGCCAGCTAACCCCAGAAAGCTTTGAATCTCACTGACACTCTTTGGTTGAGGCCATTTATTGATTGACTATATCTTTATTGGATCCATCGATATCTCTCCACCGGAAATCACATGTCTAAGGAAATGGACCTTATCAAACCAGAACTCGCACTTGGAGAATTTTACATACAGCCGATGCTGCTTCAAAGTCTTTAGAACCGTCTTTAAATGCTCCTTATGTTCTTCTTCGCTACGGGAGTAAACCAAGATATCGTCGATAAATATAATGACGAACTCGTCTAAATACTCTTGTAATACCTGATTCATTAGGTTCATGAAAACGGCTAGGGCATTTATCAGCCCGAACGACATTACCAACAATTCATAGTGTCTGTATCTAGTCCGAAAGGCTGTCTTCGGGATACCCTGCGATCTGACCTTTAGCAGGTAATACCCCGATCTCAAGTCTACATTCGAGAAAATCCGAACTCCTTGAAGTTGATCAAATAAGTTATCTATCCTCGGCAGTGGATACTTATTCTTTATGGTAAGCTTATTCAGCTCGCTGTAGTCAATACACATTCGGAGCGATTCGTCTTTCTTCTTTACAAATAGGACCGGCGCGCCCATGGTGAAAAGCTCGGGCGTATGAAACTTTTCTCCAATAGTTCTTCCAACTGCTTTTTCAACTTCTTCAATTAAGGAGTAGCCAACCTATAAGGGTTCTTCGATATTGGGTCCGCACCAGGATATGTGTCAATCACAAATTTGACTTCTCGGTTTGTGGGTAAACCGGGCAAATTGTCCAAGAACACATCAAGAAACTCATGAACTACCACAATATCCTGCAGTTTTGCCTCCACGTGAAATTGAGTATCTAAAATTGTTGCAAGAAAATAAAAGTGCTTACCCATCAATAATCTCCGAGCCTCGATGGGTGCCATTACGGATATCTTTTCCACATTTTTCATAGCTTGAAATGAATGTTTCGCACCACCTGGGGGTTGGAAATTAACTGTTGCAGCCCTACAATCGATCGTTGCGTAGTGCTGAAACAACTAATCCATGCCCAATATCACGTCATAGCTAGTTATCCCCATCACAATTAAATCAGCAGACATACTTCTAGTCTCCACTGATATGACACTGTCACACACCAATTGATCGGAGTGCATGCGCTTACTAGATGGTAGCCTCACTTGATATGTACACCCGGCAGGTTTACCCAACAAATTTACTTTCACCACAAATAGGCGTCGACCGATCAGTGTAAAATCAGTGAGAGTGTCGACCGCAGGGGTCGACATGTGCGGGCAGAGAGGGTCAAAGTGTTGACCTGTGAAAGCAAGTGTCGACCACTCTCTGAAATGAATGTGGAAGTGTCGACCGGTGATTCCTGGTGTCGACCGACGAGAAGACCCGGGGGGAACGCAGTGTCGACCGGTGTTCGCCAGTGTCGACCGATGCAAACCCGAGACAACCCAGGTGTCGACTGGCATTTGCAGATGTCGACCGGTCTCTGCATTTCTATGTTTTAAAAAGGGTGAAGTCCATTTAAACCGTCTTAAAATGAGTATCCGGTGTAATGCCTTATTAAAATGTTTTCAAAAATGTCGTCTTCAGTCGAGGAATAAGGATTTTAAAATTTTATACGAAATTGTCGAGGAAACAAGTAAGTGTACGGTTGGCGACCCGGGTCGAGGACGACTCTGGGATGTTAAAGATATGGTATCGGAGCAGTGAACGTACCAGAAACGGGTAGGTTTTTGAGGCGTTACACTCTCCCTCTCTCTACTGTCTTGTTCTGTTTTGGCAACCGAGTGAAGGGTTGATGTGACCTTTGAATTGTGCTAGATTATACTTAGTAGACTAGAATGTGATAAATTGATGAAGAAATTGGTGGGAATTAGGTTGATGTCGAAATTTGAATATTTTTGTGTAAAACCAGGTTTTATTGTTGGGGGTTTCAATCTAGCTACAGTTACTTGTTTTAATTTCGGTTTTTTGTGGGTTAAATTAGGTTGTTAGAAAAATGTTTGGCAGCTAGAATCGTTTGATTCCGATATCCGACGCAAAAGTTATGCGAGTCAGAAGTTTATGTCAAATTTTAGACCGAGCCAAATTATTGAGCGTTTTTAGTGGAATTGTGACGGGTGATGTTAGCGTTCCTGATTTTAGTGCGTTAGGCTAGTTTCTAGTGAGGTTTGTTGAGGGGAACAGAGATGTAAAATTTGGGTGAAGGGCAGATTCGGTTTTTAGTTTTTTTCATCTAGTTGTAGCTTACTATTTTAAAATCCGTTTTAGAAAGTTAAACTAGGTTCCTAGAGGAGCTTTTAGCCTCTTAAATCGTTCAATTCTGATAACAGACGCAAAAGTTATGTGCATCTGAAGTTCAGGCCAGTTTTCGGCCGAACCAAGTTAGCAACCCGCTTTAGTGGGGATTTCGTGGGTTTAGTTGAGCAATGTGATTTTTAGCGTAGTTAGTGAATTTTGATGCGAATATTGATGAGTGTTTGTTTATGTTTTAGGTAGAGGTATTTTTTGGCAAAGCTGCGCGTTGAGTGAGCATAGTACGCCAGGTAAATAGTGCATGTATGCATTTTGTCCAAGGGAGCCTACACCATGGAACATTAAGATTTATGTTGTTTGCTTGTGATCTGCGTGCGTATTGTTTGACATGCATCATGTTTTAAAAAGGGAACGAAAATGATTTATTTTAAGTAAGTGGTGAAACGCGTGGCGGTGGTACCGCGGATCTTGCTAGTGTGTGGGCAGGTGCATAACCAACCCTGGATTTCACTCGAGGAGTGGGCCGGCTTGGCTGTCACACGGCGTGTATATATCGACAGTGAGAATGATGGATAGTGGCACCGTGGATCCCGCTCGAGGAGTGGGCCGGTGCAACAGCAGTCACGGATTCCGCTCAAGTAGTGGGCCGGCTGGGCTGTTGAGGAATGTGTATATAGCAACTATGGCCCCGTTGCTTGGGAGGCTGGGACGGAAGCGACGCGTCAGGGTGTAGTGTTGCGCGAGGTTCACCCTCACCCTAACGTGGTTGCTGTGTAGTGATGCGTGTGTGTAGCTTGTGGGCCTCTGGGTAGTTAGGGACGGTGGCGACTTGTCGAGGCATAGGGTGGGGCTAGGTTCATTCTCACCTTAGTGCGGCTGCACTACGCATCACAGATGTGACAACCTGAGTGTGAGTGTAGAGACTGCATGTGATAGGATTGCATTGTCGGCTTTTACTTTCATATCGCATTACTTGCTGAGCGTTAGGCTTATGATGTGTGTTCTATGGTTTATGTGCAGATATTGTCGCTGGTGAGCCCCGAGAACCTAGTCCAGAGGCATAAAACGGTTGGCGGCCTGCAACCGAGGCACCGGACGACGGACTGTTAGGGGGACCCGACCCGTGGAGGTGGTGAGTTTTGGGTGAGGTGTACAGAGTTTGGTATTATTGATGTATTTTGGGGACGATTCGATTTACATGATGTATAGGGTATAGGGGTGGATCTATCCTGTAGTTGGGATAGTTTTGATGGCCTGTGTATATATTATATGATTGAGCATTGCGTTGCTCTGTACTGTAGATTTTCTTCATCGATAGTTATTAGATTTATTTTTTTCCACTCTGTTTTTCTTTTGGTGATTTTCTTGATAAAATGGGATGGATATTTTTGAAGTTTTCTGGTGAACTGTGTGCATGGTTAGAAATTTTAGGGTAGCCAGTTTTTAGGCGTTACTCTGCCAAATTTTCAGGATAAGAGTTGGTAGGTCGGGGTGGTACGGATTAGGTCAGGGTACGAGCGGTGAGGCGCCAATGGGAGTGGTGGAGTGCACGGGGCACGTGGCCCTGCAAGTGCACGCGGGTTGCACGAAGTCAGGTGAGGGCGTGCACGCGGACGCACAGTGCAGAGTTAGGGCACGTGGCTCGCAGGCTAAGTGGGCACACGTGGGGCGCGTTGCACCGGTTAAGAGCACGGACGCGGGGCCATGGCCACACGGCGCCAGGCCCTGGTGCTCGGCGTCGTTACTCGGGCGTGCGGCACTGAGTTGGGTAGCGCGAGGCGTGTGTTGGACTCCTTACTGAAATTTTAAATCTTGTCGTCCTATTTTTGTTTTAAAAGAAAACTCTTTTAAATTATCATTTTTCACGGTGTATTTTATAGTGAGGATTTCGTGTTCCCTCTTCGGGGCGCGAGTTGATTTCGAATCGATTTGAGAAAATTTTATACTTACAAATGTTCTTTTGAATATGATTTGAAAATGAAAATGGTGTTAAAAATTGAGTGAGTTCGCGTTGAGTTTTCAGAATGTACTAGGGAGGGGTTGTCGAGGATGTTACCATGGAGTTGTGACAGGTCATGGTGCTAAAGTAGTGTGTAGTCGTAGTGAGCGTACTGGGAACGTGTGGGTTCTCGAGGTGCTACACAAGGCTACCATGTAAAGCGAGGGAATAGTGATACACCGCGTGGTACACCTTTGTGGACAAGACCACTCAACCCCACCTTTATTATCTTCTTACGTATCTTCTCAATTCATTCGTCTCATCTCATCCTACTGTTTCATTTCGTAAAAACAGGAAAATTCGTTTTCGTTTCGTTTTCATACTTCAAAACAATGATGCATAACGTAAAAGCATAATATAACGTAAACGTGCATGAAATCTACTGAACTGTAATGTAGGTCCGAAGGCAAAACACCTACTACATTACTTACCTAGTGTCCTAATTTTCCGTGTTGCTTGTTTCTATCACTTCCTCGATCCCAACCTATCACGCAACGATTCACATTAAAAACTTATCTCACAACTTATTCCACGTACTAAAATTACGTCTACTAACTCACTCCACCAAAGCCCAACTACGACGGCTCGCTAACTCGAATTTCGACCAAAATCGACTTAACTTCCAACGCGCATAACTTTTGCGTCGGTTGTCAGAATCACTCGCTTCTAGAAGCTAAACGCTCCACTCATAACCTAATTTAACATATCAAACCAAAATTTAAAACAATTAACCGTAACTATGTTAAAACTCCAAAAAATATAACCGAATTTCACATTAAAACGGCCAAAATTCTCATTCTCGGTTTCTCAACAAAACTCACTCAATTACTCACCAATATATCGCACTCTAGTCTACTAAACATAATCTACCAACAATTAGAGGTTTCAAATTCGAAAAAATTTAAATTGTATGGAACACCCTCTAGGTTTTTCTTCCAAAATTTCAACATTCGCTCTCTGTGGTTCAAACATTCGCAACTCACCTCTAAACGCTCCATTTCAGCACAAAACCTTAAGAAATCGAAACCCCATTGAATCCCCACACTCGACCACCAAAACAGAGAGGAGAAGAGAGAACTTACTATGAGTTCTCGTTGAAAATCGACACGGGAGACATAGAGATCGTGTTCTGCGCGTGGACGGAGGGAGGGAAAACTTGGAGTGGTGAACTTCAATTGTCGGCGACAAAGGAGACGAGCATACGCGGGAGAGGAGAGGGTTTTCCTCTTCTTTTCTACCGAGACAACGAACGTGCTGAAGCCACTCTTGTTTCTTTTATTTATTTATTTTATATTTTATTTTATTAAATTACCATAACGCCCTTACACTTAAACCTTTTACTCAAACGACTATTCAGTCCGTTTCTGGTCGGATTTCTGAAATTTTCTATTATCCATTAGTGTCGAAATAATCTTTTGTCTACTAGTACAAATTCTCTGCTCTCGATTCCTATCAAAATTCTGCCGTTTACCAATACGAATTTTCAAAAATTAATTTACAGAAATCCCAGGTGTTACAATTCATTAAAATGAATTAATATTAGTTTTAATCAATTTAAAATTAATTTATTTAACAAACTCTTTATTGAATAAATATGCAATTTGATATAATTTTAAATGAATGACATGTGAGAAATATAAAATAAACCTAAACATGAAAAATCTATATGACATGTGAATGCATGACAGTATATAACAAATTATATCAATATATAAAAATAAATGAAATAGTTACAACCCCAAAATTATAATAAATATAAAAAACTAAGATCTAAATCTTGGTTTTCTTCGAAACCACTTCATCCAAATGATCATCGTAAAAAATTCTCAAATCAAATTTGTGAATTCACATTTGTTTGGGCACCACAATTTATTTTTGCCAATAGATCAAATTTGTAACGAATACACCATCCATGGCCATGCAAATAGAATAATAATGAAAATACATAATTTAAATAAATCAAAACCCGAACAACCAACTTAATTTTGATCACTGTTTCATGTAATGCAAAACAGACATCAATAATATATATTATGCATAAAATCTATCTATAACACATATAATATTTTACATTAAATTATATCAACAAAAATATCTTTAGATTAATAAAACAATGACTTTGATATCAATTATTGGTTTTGTTGTTTTCTATGCATGACGAAATTAATTATTATTAATAATAATAATTACATGTGTTACTTTTTTAACTTTAAAACTATTTGAAAATCGTAAATAATCATAAATTGAATCGTTAGTCTAAAAACGTTATTTTTAAAAAATATATTTTTAAAATGTAAACAATTTATATTAAGAAAAAATATTAGATTTAGAATATAACAAAATAAAAGAAAACACATTTTTGATAAGCACTTGTACTCAGGTACTATCATTTGATCTTAACAGCCTTAACTGAGTATCAAAAGCTTTTCGAAAACTTTAAAACCGGCGTCTCTTCTCTGAAAATCTTTCCACTTAAATTTTCTGACGTGTGAAAGTATAAATTATGAGAATAACACACTCTTATATTTGTGGAGAGACTTATCAACATATAAAACGTCTGTTTTCGATCTTAGAAAATATTTTCCTAAAGTTGAATTTGGGAAAAGTTACACATTTTCTCTCAAAGGGATTAGATATTTCTCTCTCTCTCTGTTTGTCAAATCACATTTGACATTTTTTATAAATATATTTAAAAATAATTTTTTTATATTTATTTAAGTAGAAACTAATTTTTTAAAAATAAATCTTATCTAATCAAATATAATCTGATCAAATTTTTCAGATCTACTTTTTAAATGAAATTTCAAAAATCTGATTTGAAAGTTTGTTAAATAACAAATTTCAATTTAAATTTGAAAATAAAATTTCATCTGATTAGATTCCTCAAATCTAATTTAAAATATAAACATTATTTATATATTTTCGAAACATAATGCACTCTTTTTAGTGTTTATAAATTATTAATCATTTATATATTTATTCTTGTAACACTGAAATTTTAATACTGATATAACATGACAGAGGGACTGATAGATCTATAGTACTAAACTCTAATAATATTTGTTAATTAATATAAATTATTTATATTAATTAATACAATTATTAACTTTAGAGTAATTTCATTAAATACCTAGAGTTGCACTTTTAGAACTATAAAGTATATTTACTCAAAATAATGTCAATTGACATAGTTATAGCTAAGTCTAAAATCTGTTAATCTCTCATATTACATCTTTATCGTTGATTACCATTAATGCTTAATTAAATAATTAATTGATAACATTTATGAATTTGTTCGTTAATTATTTAATCTTTGAAGTAACGAAGAATGAAATCTTATATTATGGATTTTTTTGTATCAATGTTAGCATTCTAAGCTACTAATTTAATTTATTCTCAAAATACAAAGTTTATGTAACGTAAGTAACACAAAACTTTACTGAGTAAATCAAATAATAAATTGAAACAAAATAGGAGTATACTAAATATAATGAAAATCATACATATGTGACAATTATTATGATAAAATTAATTGTTTATCATTTAACGGATATTATAAAAATAATATAATTTAATCTGGTTCAGTCCTATATAATCATATTATATAAAATACAATCACTTTATGTCACTACACATATAGTCGGAATATGATTATATGTTCTTAACGAAGTGAAATCTATTTATGATTTTATTAATTTGAAAATCATATATTTTAAATATAAATCATAGATTAATGTGATTATTTCTTTTTAAATTTAATTCCACATATCTCAACATATATGTAAATTTAAAATTACATAAATAATCAATAATTTTTCTTTGAATTTATAAAGCATATTGTATAATGTAAATAAAATTTTTTTATTAATTACATGCAATAAAAAATGTTCATAACATTTGTTTGTTGAGAACATTATTCCCAATAGTAACCACCATCCAAGTGCGCGCATAAGAAAGCACATTGGGCTTACCTATGGAAGAGGAGGATTATGGTTGCACCTCAAAGAGAATTTGGGCTTCAAACTAGAAGAGCTAAAAATTAGCAAACAAGGAGAATAAGCGAGCTTAAGGCGCAGCAAGCCCGCAAAAACACCTTCGGTTAAATGAAAGGCCGTTTCTTTCCTTATTAGTTTCCTTCCTTTTCTGCAAATTTTTAACCTTATTGTGGGGCTATTTAATCCCCCACCCCTTCCCCTAAGGACGTTGGAGGACACATTTGTTTTGAATCAAAAACTTGTAGTTTTTTTCTTCTTCTATTGGAGCTCTTTGAGTCTCTCTTTTCAGTCTCCACACAGTGAGTAATATTTGTGAGAGTATTGTATAATTGTCTTTCAATTTTGTGAGTAAATTGTGAGCTCTTGTTATTACTCCTTTCTCTATCTTCCCCATAGATAGAAATATAAAGAAAAGAAGTATAAAATCTCAACTTTTCGCAAGTTGGAGTGTTTTTCATCAAGAAGATTCACGAAAATCGAGAGGTTCCTACTTATTACCTTCTCGGACTAGTGACGCTCCTTCTATCATCTCTTCATCCACTAGGATTTAACCCTTGAAATTCAAAGAGTGTTTTTATCATTTATAAGGCCAGATCATGTTGAAATTTTAGCTAATTTGATTACTTATTGAAGAAATTATGCGAGTGGGAAGTTTGGTTATTTGCTACCTCAATCTCATGGAAACATGGATTTTGTTTTAAGCATAACTTCTCGTTTTCAAAGAGTTTGGTCCTAAAATTTTAAAGGGACCTCATTCATTCATTGAGTAAATCTCTGTTAAAAGTTCATAACATTTGCAAAAGAATTGTGTTACATGTGCTAGTTGAAAATTTAGGGATTTTTAGTGATTGTCAGCTGCAAATCCGAAGTGAACTAGTATTTGTGTTGGCACATAAGTTACTGTAGTGGAAGTACGTCATTTGGTATCAGAGCCTTGTTGACTCCTTGAATTATTTAACTATTGTTTTGGCATATTCTTGGTTGGATCAATGATGACATGCAGTGGTGCCATTCTTTATCAAAATTGAGATAAAAGTGCTCATTACACGAGGCACCAAACCCAAAAGGGGGTAAAACTAGCTATCAAGGGAAAATTGATGACATTAATCAAACAATTAATGGCCTTATGCAAGGGTTTGAGGAGTTAAGGAATGATCCTTTACCAATAAGAAGACCTAAAGCTCTAAGAGAAAGAAATTGTCATAATGAATTTGTAGATTATAAGGAATTCAATAATAGAGAATATGATCTTTCCCATAATAGGGACGTTCCTAATGAAGATCTAAAGCATGTGAAGTTAACCATTCCATCATTCAATGGAACAAGTCATGGTGATACTTTTCTAGATTGGGTGGTCAAAGTGGAAAAATTCTTTGATTACTACAATTACTCCGAAAGAGTAAAGATACAACTAGTATCCCTTGAATTAAGCAGGTATGCTAGTTTAGGGTAGGACAATTTGAGAGCTCAAAGGAGGCGTGATAGAGATAAACCTATCTCAACTTAGAGAGTTATGAAATCTCTAATGAGGAGAAGGTTTGTATGTAGCCACTACAAGCAAGAGTTGTTCCTTCAAATATAAAATTTAAAGCAGAATTCTCAATCAATTGAGAAATATCTCACTGAGTTCGAAACACTTAGTATTAGAAGTGGAGTGAAAGAACCCGATGAACAAATAATTGCAAAATTCATACGAGGGTTGAATAGAAAAATTGGCGATATTGTGAAGCTTCAATCATTAGACACCATGGATGTGGTTATCTAAACAACCTTAAAAGTTAAAAGGTAAATGAAGAGAAAAGGCAAAGGGTTAGGAAATTTGTTCCCTCAAAAATTGAGAATTCCTACAGTCCTCCTCCTAAAGTTGATGAAAAGAAGCCATTCCCACAAACTTGGACTTCAAAAGTCGTGAAAATCAAGAAACTTGTGGAAGCCGGTACTCGGCTAAAGGCAAGGAAAGTAAAGTGTTTTAAATGCCTTGGATTATGACACATGGCAGCTCAATGTCCCAACAGAAGAGTGAAGGTCCTTAGAGAGGGCTTGAATGAAATTGTTAGTGTTGATGAGCAAGAGAAGGTTTCTAACGAGGAACTTAATCCTCAAGAGGAGGTATTCTAATGCAAACCTTGGATCAAAAAGACCCAGAGTGCAACAACAATGCAAAATAATTTAAAGGAACTCCTTTTCTATTCAAGAATAAAGTAAGTAACTAAGACCCTAATCGAAAATTCGACAGAACTGTAGTTATCAAAACAAAAACTTGACCTGAGCCACACCTGTTAACTGAACCAAAGCTATTAAAACAAGAGTTTGACCTAGACCAAACTCGTTGGCAAAAATCAAAACTATCAAGCGAGATTTTTCAAGCATGACTTGAAGAAGATCGATGAGAAGTCCTCTATAAAAAAACTCAATTTTTAATTTAAACTTGTTTTTTTAAAATCAAAAGTGTTATTTTGTTAAATAGGCTACATGTTTAACTAAATTAAAAACCAAAATAAAAGATAAAATAACTAATAAAATCTTGAGATAAGTATCCTTTTCATGATCGGATGTCATCTCATATTTAAACTCCATTTGAACATGATTTGAATTGATTTGAGTAGATTTGGTTGGATAAGATCTTTTTTACAAGATTTGCATGCACTTGCATGTGCTTATGCATGTATTTTTTTAATCCTCCTCTGAACATGTGCCAGGCGCATGTGTTTTTAATTCTTACATGTGCATGTGTGTTGCACTCTACTTTTTAGTTATTCATGAGCATGTGCACTGGACCCTCTCTAAATCTTCACGTATCTTCGGCCTCCCTTGTTTCAACTTGATTATCTACAATCCCTAACACATTCAATAGTTTTAGATCAAGTTGTTACGACTCTCCTCTCTCATGGATCGCTAAAATCAATCTTCGCAAGGCCTCACACATCTTTTTAGCTTTAGACCACATCATTGGGTCGCCAATATCTTCAATTGAATTGTTGCTCTTGAGCTTGGGTTTGGTCGCTTCTTGGATCTTATCATTCCTTCCCTTTTCAAAAAGATTCATCCTCGATTCTTGGTGTGCCCAGGACTGTCATTATTTGACCAAGGCAAAGTCCATGGCTGAATTTCTCTATTTTGGACCTTGTTAATTTTGTAGGTACTTCCCGTGACAAGATAAAGATAGCCGCCATCCAAAGCAAAGGAGTATCTAATGCCGACCTTCTAGATTTATGGACAAATCTCTAATCACCTAAGGAGGATGATGTGTAACGCCAAGAATTTCTGTTAAACAATTTTTGGGTTTACGTAACAGTAAACGGCGGAATTTTAGTCTGAATTAAGGGCGCAGAATTTAGTCGGTTAGGTAAAGTATTATTTCAAGGCTAATGGAGAAGAGAAAATTCTAAGATTCCATCCGAACACATACTGAATAACTGTTTGGTTAAATGGTTAAAGGTTGAAGGCACTTTAGTAATTAGATTATTCTTATTATTATTATTATATAAAAAAAACAGGGAGGGGAATGAAATTTCTCCTTCGACTTTTCCTCCCCCACCCACGCGAGAAGAAACCCTCCTCTCCTCCCTCTTCGGCGTTTCCTCCTACCAGCCGATGATTCCTCTCGTTCCTCCGTCAACCTTCAAATCTACGGTAAGTTTTAGTTAGTTCTTAATAGATAGTTAGTATTTTAGTTGTTTCAAGCAGTAAAATTGAAGTTCGATAAAGTATTGTATAGTTCTGGTGAACCCTAGTAGAGAGATACGAGATTTTGAGGTTAAATTTAATTTTTATCAATGTATTGGTGTTTAAGCTAGAAGTAGGAGTAGATTATGAATTTTTATGGAGAAGATTGAGCATTTGGATAACCGTATACTTGAGTTACGGAACGGTTTCTGTTCGGCCACATTCGTCCAATCTGTAATTGTTAGATTAGGAATTGGATTAGACTTTTAAGAATTAGACGTCCTCAGGAGTCCGAATCATTTTGAATCGTCCAAATCAGATAAGTTATGCATTTCTGAAAGTTGGTCAAAAATTGAGTTGAGATCGGGTTTAGATACATTACATGTTAAATTGTTATTTCCTTAGAATTTTACGAGTTGGAAGGAAAGTAGAATTGAAAAATGTTTGGTTTTATAGGTTTTCCAGTTAGCGTACGAAGTTATGAACGAGTTGCTAAGGATGCCAGGTAAGTAGTATAGTAGGTGTTTTTGCCTTCAGGTCTACATCACAGTTCGGTAGGTTATATGCACGTTTATGGTATGTTATGCTTTAGTGATTATACATCATGGTTTTAAAGTACGAGAACGAAACGAAAATGAATTTTCATGTTTTTACGAAATGAAACAGTAGGATGTGCTGAACGAAAAGAAAATGTATGTAAGAAGATAATGAAAGTGGGGTTGAGTGGTCTTGTCCCGTAAGGTGGACCGCGAGCTGTATCACTTCTTCTTCCGCTTTACGTGGTGGCCTTGTCCCGAGAGGTAGACCATGAGGTGTGTACTTTACTAGATCGAGGTTAGCCTTGTACTTTAAGATGGATCGCGAGATGTGTCACCTTCATCTAGCACGTGAAAAAGAACCCAATAATAAGAAGATAAAGAAGATGTATGAAAGAGACGAAAACAAAAGTATAGACAAAGCTATAGAAACTGCATATGTTAGAATATGTGTGCTTTTAGTGTTTATATTTGATGTGCATTACTTACTTAGCAATAGGATAATAGATGAGTTCTGTGATGTAGGTGACAAAGCAATAGCTGGTGAGTACTAAAAGCGTGCAGATGACTAGAAGGCAGTTGGAGGAGTGCGCTCGTAAAGGGATCAGCCAGCTGTTAGGGCGTTTTGATCATGGTGGGTGTAGGTACAGGTTTTGGGGTTGAGTCGAAATCGTTTTGAGTCGTTTTAAGTTGTTTTTAGTCATTTTGAGTCATGTGGACGTATAGATGAATTTCAAACTCCAGTAATCGTTTTTCTATGTAAATAATGATTTTGATTTGATAGAAAAGTGTACGTTTTGTTATTTGATCGTTGAGTCGAGTTTCGGTGATTTCTCTTAAGGATTTAGGGTTTTGAATACAGATTTTGTGAAGAAGTGTCGACCTGTACCCGAAAGTGTCGATCGCTCAGTGTAAAAATGAGTGTGTAGTGTCGACCTGTGTGTAAAGGGGTCGACCAAACTCCATAGGTGTCGACCGCCTAGGTCGACCTACTCGGACAGAGAGGGAGAAGGTGTCTACCGATATTCACAAGTGTCGACTGGTAGTGTAAAATAGACGAGGGTGTCGACCTCGGGGATCGACCGACGCGAAAAGAGAGAAATATAGTGTCGATCGGTGCATGCAATTGTCAACCGGTAGTGAAAAATTAGATGGAAGTGTCGACCAATAATGTAAAGTACACGGGGGTGTCAACTTTAGGGATCGACCGACGCGGACATAGAGAAATATAGTGTCGACCGGCGCATGCAAGTGTCGAACGATAGTGAAAAATTTGATGGAAGTGCTGACCGGTTCATGCAAGTGTCGACCGGTAATGTAAATTAGACGGGAATGTCGACCTCAGGGATCGACCGACCCGGACAGAGAGACATGTAGTGTCGACCGGTGCATGCAAGTGTCGACCGGTAGTGAAAAATAGATGGAAGTGTCGACTGGTGCTTACCGAGGTTGACTGAAAATGTTTTTTTTTATATTTAGAAAACTGAATTTTATTCCAACTGATTTTAATCCAAGTCTTCCGCTGCGACGTTTTTAAATATTTTCAAAATGATCGTTTTAATTTGATGAAAATTTTTTTAAATTTTTACACGAATTTTACCCAAGTGTATGAGTAGAGTTAGCGACCTGGGTCTGGGGACGACTCAGGGGCGCTACAGTTGTGGTATCAAAGCAGAGAGAGCGGGCCAGAAACAAGTGGGTTTCCGGGTCGCTACATTTGTGGTATTAGAGCCAAATTGTCAAACCGTTCAAATGATTAACTAACAGCGCCGATCGCCGCACGACGTGCTTCGACAACTGTAAGTGTTTAAGTTTAGTGTTATTTAGTAGATGCTTATGAGAGTAATTAACCCTTATCTAGGATATTAATCAAGATGTCTAGACAACTAGGACGTTTGAGAGTACCGAGATAGGCAGCTAACTCGAGGAGTGAAGATGATTCGATGACGATTAAACAGTTGACTGAGTTGGTGAATCGGTAGTCTCAGCAGCTGGGAATTCTACTGAATCGAGAAGTCCAAGGAAGAGCAGGCTCTAGCTCTAGCCATGATCAGTCCGGTGACAGATTTTGGAGGTTACGACCCCCGACGTTTGAAGAGCAGTCAGCAGACCCAACGGGTGCAGAGGAGTGGGTTTGTACTATGGAAAGTATGTTCAAGTACGTGAAGGTAGAAGAGGAGGATAAAGTCTCGCTAGCCACATTTCATCTAGCAAAGGACACTAGATTTTTGTTGCAGTCCATGGAGACCAGCATCAATGCACAACACACGACATGGGTGAAGTTTAAAATGCCTTTTATGACAAGTATTTCAACAGTACGATGCAGGCAGCTAAGAGAATGGAGTTCCTACAGTTGAAGCAAACCAGATCAGTAACCGAGTACAACCGGCTGTTTGAGTCCTTGTCCTGGTTTGCCAGCAATTTGATGAGCCGGAATGAGGATAAAGTATTTTAGTTCGTACAAGGATTAAAACCGGAAATATATAAAGGAGTAAAAATAGTAGGAACTCAAGAAGTGTCGTATTCGAAAGTGGTCGCAAAGGCACTAGAGGTGTAGGAAGCCTAAACGAAATGTGTTAAGCAGCGAGAAGCTTCAAGGAGATTTTTCAAGGAGGTTGCCCCACAACAGAGTAGAAGTGCTTCCCAGAAACAACAACAGAGGGGCACTAAGAGATTCAACCAGGGCTCGAGTAGCCAAGGCAGTAGTAAAAGGCCTCAGGGGTCCGTGCAGTATCCCCAATGCCCTAAGTTCTTGAGATATCACTCAAGAGAATGCAGGCTGAACTCGGAAAGTGCTATAATTACAACGAAGCTGGACATTTAGCTAGAGATTGCCTGAAGCCCAGAGTGACTCAGTGTTTATTTTTGTAGGAAAGGACTTTGGATTGCTTGGATCGTTTCTTGGATTGGCATGGCACGCACCAGGAAGGACACGACTAAATCAAGGATCGAGTCATGGCTGAGAAAGGATGGCGCGCAAGGAAGCACATAACTAAGAAGAGGATGTCGTGCAAAGGGTTGCATGGCCGAGAAGTATGCGTGCATGGGAGAGACATGGTGTAACAAACTGGCGTACACAGGGCAGACCCTAGCACAATAGGATGCGCACGCAAGGGTTAACCGCAGTGCACATGGCGCATCAACATGCGCATGCGCAAAAGGCAACCAACACCTAACAGGCGCGTGCAGAAGACAACACTGGCGCGCACGAGAGGAAAGCCCAACACCCACAAGGGCACGCAGCAACTCGCACGACACAAGCAGAGAGCACCCTAGCATCGTCGTGCGTGAAGCGCCACTAGTAGTGCACGTGACCGCCGAGCTGCCCTGTCACACCCCGACAGCACTATTGATGTGCCCCATAGGCCCGTCACACGATCTCAAGTCCAAGTACACACTTTAATTAACCTACATTCTCACACATTTGATTCTTGTGCAGGTTATGATTCAATGGAGCCGGAAGTTGCAAGCTTAAGGTAGGAAGTGGAGGCTCAAGACATGGAACAACCGAGACACATCATTGCATGGGAAGCCACCCTTAAAGATCATGAAGCTCTTAAGGGAATTTGTCTTCCCGAGCCAACTTTTATGTAATGTTTTATTTTGAACTTATTGGGCAAACATTGGCCTTCTTGTTTAACTTATTATTATGTGCATGCATTAGGCATTTAGGATTAGATTGAATGGTTAGGATAGATGATGGAAAGAGTTTCGGGATTGGCTTAAATTGAAGGAGCAATCGGGCATGCAAGACATGCCACTCTTGGCCGCAAATGCGCCAAGGAGAAAGTGCCGCAAGTGGTGGCCAACTTTACCCGATTTGGCCACACCATTGGGCTGCCATTTGAGATGCTTGTCCCCTTTACCTTTTGTGGAAGAAACATGGATCCATGACATGGCATTCAGCAAGCCATTGATCGACCACTTGGCTGCCATCATCTCGGCCGCACACTACAACACTTTGGAGCCGGTTACAAGCTTCTTTGTACCAAGTTTTTGAAGACCAAAGCACAGCCCTAAAACCCTCCATCCTAGGCCTATATAAGCATAGCATTGGTGTTTGTATTTTGATTGGCGAAGTTAATGAGCATCAGCATGTTTTCTAAGTGGAAACCGAGAGAGTTTTCCACCACCATTCAAGGTAAGTGCTCGGTTCCATGAACCGATTAGGAG
>CM039520.1:14165977-14211649 GCA_022433055.1 Begonia peltatifolia | reverse complement strand
GAACCGAGCACTTACCTTGAATGGTGGTGGGAAAACTCTCTCGGTTTTCTCTTAGAAAACATGCCGATGCTCATTAACTTTGCCAACCAAAATACAAACACCAATGCTATTCTTATATAGGCCTAGGATGGAGGGTTTTAGGGCTGTGCTTTGGTCTTCAAAAACTTGGTGCAAAGGAGCTTGTAATCGGCTCCAAGTGTTGTAGTCTGCGGCCGAGATGATGGCAGCCAAGTGGTCGATCAATGGCTTGCTGAATGCCATGTCATGGATCCATGTTTCTTCCACAAAAGGTAAAGGGGACAAGCATCGCAAATGGCAGCCCAATGGTGTGGCCAAATCGGGTAAAATTGGCCACCACTTGCGGCACTTTCTCCATGGTGCATTTGCGGCCGAGAGAGGCATGCCTTGCATGTCCGAATGCATCTTCAATTTAAGCCAAGCCCGAAGCCTATTCCATCATCTATCCTAACCATTCAATCTACTCCTAAATGTCTAATGCATGCACATAATAAATAGTTAAACAAGAAGGCCAATGTTTGCCCAATAAGTTCAAAATAAAACATTACATAAAAGTTGGCTCGGGAAGATAAATTCCCTTAAGAGCTTCATGATCTTCAAGGGTGGCTTCCCATGCAATGATGTGTCTCGGCTGCTCCATGTTTTGAGCCTCCACTTCCCACCTTAAGCTTGCAACTTCCGGCTCCATTGAATCATAACCTGCACAAGAATAAAATGTGTGAGAATGTAGGTTAATTAAAGTTTGTGCTTGGACTTGAGATCGTGTGACGGGCCTATTGGGCACATCATAAGGGTGCGAATAGCGTACCGGGAACCGCTGTGGGTTTTCGGGTCGCTACAGAGATGGTATCAGACCAATGAGTAATAGTAGTTATAGTACCGAGAATCCGTAAGGTTTTCAGGTCGCTACAGTTGTGGAATCAGAGATTTTACCCAATCGGAAGTGTGGCCGACGAGGATGTCGGGCTACTCAGAGGAGGGGTGATGTCACACCCCGGAAACCCTACACGATTCTCGGTTCGCACACTTCTACTACTCATTCACTACACTCCAAAAATTATAATAAAATTTAAACCTTTTGTTCCTCGACTTAAAACGACAATTTTTGAAAATATTTTAAATAGCATCGCAGCGGAAAACTCATTTAAAATCAGTTTGAATAAACTTCACTTTTTAAAACATAAAAATAGAGAAACTGATCGACACTAGTAAGCATCGGTTGACACTCGGATTATCTCGGGTTTTTCATTGGTCGACACAGGCAAATGCCGGTCGACACTACATTTCTCTAAGGTCTTTTCGTCGGTCAACACTGAAGAACCCGGCCGACACTTCTACGCTCATCTCAGAGAGTTGTCGACACCTGTTTTCACAGGTCGACCTATTGATCCTCTCAGTCTGCCCAGGTCGACCCTCGTAGTCGACACCGCTGCCATTTTTAACTACCGGTCGACACCTTTAACCATAGGTCGACACTTAATTCAGTTCTGCTCGCGCAGGACGACCCTTGCAGTTGACACTTGCAGAGTCTGGTCGACCACTAAGCCTATCGGTCGACACTTCTTCCCCAGAACCTCAATAAACCTCAAATTTTCCTCCAACACGACCCATTTCAACTCAACACTAAAATTCGCAAAACCATCCATTTTCGATCAATTCAAAACAGCTATATATATCAAAACTACTACCAAACATTTGAAATCCATTTACCATTCAAAATGACTCAAAACGACTCCAACTCGACCTCTACACCCGTACCTATGAACACTGCGTCAAAAGTGCCCTAATAGCCGGCCAGATCATCAACGTGCGTACTCCTCCAACCACCTCCTAGTCCTGGGCTAGCTCTGAGTACTCACCAGCTATCACTTCGTCACCTATATCATATAACTCAACTATTAACCAAATGCTAAGTAAGCAATGCACATAAACACACACTAAATCAAACACCCCCTAACACATGCAGTTTCTACAGTTTCGTCTGTACTTTCATTTTCGTCTCTTTTTTACATCTTTTTTATCTTCTTACTACTGAATTCTTCTTTACGCGCTATATCAAGGTGACACACCTCGCGGTCTACCTCTGGAGACAAGGTCAACCTCAATCTAGTAAAGTGACACACTCGGTCTACCTCTAAGGACAAGGCCACCACGTAAAGTGGAGGAAGAGTGATACACCTCGCGGTCCATCTCTGGGGACAAGACCACTCAACCCCACCTTTCTTATCTTCTTACGTATCTTCTTATTTCATTCGCTTATCAAATCCTACTATTTCACTTCGCAAAAACATGAAAATTCATTTTCGTCTCGTTCTCTTAATTTAAAACAATGATGCACAACCATGAAAGCATAACATAAAGTAAATGTGCAATGCATCCTATTGAACTGTGATGTAGGCCTGAAGGCAAAACTACTACTGCATTACTTACCTGGCGTCCTATCTCCTGTCGTGCTCGTTTCTATCACTTCCTCGGCTCACCTATCACATCACCAATTCACATTAAAAATTCATCTCACCACTCATTCTATGTATTAAAGCTATGGCTACTAACTCACTCCACTAAAGCTAAACTAAAATGGCTCACTGACCCAATTTTTGACCAAAATAAACCTAACTTCCAACGTGCATAACTTTTGCGTTAGTTGTTGGAATCACTTGATTCCAGAGACCAAACGCTCCACTGATAACTTAGTTTAACACAACAAAATAGATTTTAAAACAATGAACCGTAGCTAGGTTAAAACTCCCAAAATAGAACCGGGTTTCACACTAAAACACCTAAAATTTCCATTCTCGTTTTTCTCAACAAAACTCATTCAATTCCTCACCAATCTATCACACTCTAACCTATTAAGCATAATCTATTTACCGTAGGAGATTTCGAATTCAGAAACCCGAATTGTACAGTACACCCTCTCGGATGTTCTTCAATTTTCAGAACTCACTCATCTCACCCACTCCAACACGTTAATCTGCTCCTCATCAACCACTCTAAATCCTAGCATAACTCTCCAGAACCCAAACCAAACCCAACCATAATTAATGAATTAATAGAGAGTAGGAGAGGAAGAGATTACCTGAGGCAAACAGGGACCGTGCTCTTTACGTGGACGGGAGGAGAGAAAACTAGGATGACGAGCTTCAAACCACCGGCGCGCACTCTCCCTCTTCACAGAAGAAAATCGACAGGGAGGGGAGAGGATTTTCCCCTTCTCTTCCTTCGACTGGAGAAGGCAGAGCAGGAGTGGCTTCTGTTGAAGCCACTCTCGTTTTGTTTTATATATATATATATATATATATATATATATATATATATATATATATTTAAATAATAATAAACTAATTACTTTTTTGCTCACGCTTTAATCCTTTAGCCAAACGGCTATTCAGTCTGTTTCTGGTAGGATTCCTAAAATTTTCTCTTCTGCATTAGTCTCAAAATAATCTTTTATCTAATAGTACAAATTCTCCGCTCTCGGATCTGACCAAAATTCTGTCGTTTACCTCTCCGAAAATCTAAAAATTATTTAAAGAAAATTTTGGGCGTTATAGGTGAGATTGTAAAGGCAAGAGGGTCTATCACCATTCCCACATCGCTTGAGGAAAAGTAGAGGGGACAGTTAATCTGTAGTAGGAGGGGATGTTACGAGTGTTAGGGTCAATGGGTCAAACCGTTCAAATGATTGCGTAACAGTGCCGATCACCGCACGACGTACTTCGAAAACTGTAAATGTTTATGTTTAAGTGTAGTTATTAGATGTTTATGAGAATAATTGATTTTGTCCAGGAAATTAGCCAAGATGTCTAGGCGACCAGGATGCCCGAGAGTACTGAGAGTGGCAGCTGACTTGAATGAGTGAAGATGACTTGGTGAACAGACAGTCTCAGTAATTAGGAATCTTACTGGATTGAGAACTTCAAGGAAGTGTAGGTTCTAGCTCTAGCCAGGATCAGTAGGTGACCGATTTTGAAAGTTACGATCACCGACATTTGACGGGCAGTCAGTAGACCCAACAGCTGCAGAGGAGTTGGTTCGTACCATGGAGAGTATGTTTACGTATGTGAAGGTAGACAAGGAGGACAAGGTCTTGGTAGCCACATTTCATATAGCGAAAGACGCCAGGTTTTGGTGGGATTCTGTGGAGACCACCATCGATGCACAACACTTGACATGGGAGAAGTTTAAGGATGCCTTTTATGACAAGTATTTCAATAGCACAATGAAGACAGCTAAGAGGATGGAGTTCCTACAGTTGAAGCAGACCGGATTGCTGACCGAGTACAACCATCAGTTTGAGACATGTCCCAGTTTGCCAGCAATTTGGTAAGCCGAAATAAAGATAAGGAGTTCTAGTTTGTATAGGGATTAAAGCCGAAGATATATAAAGGATTAAAAATAGTAGGAACTCAAGAGGTGCCATATTCAAAAGTGGTGGCAAAGGCGCTAGAGGTGGAGGAAGCCGAGATGAAATGTGTTAGGCAGCGAGAGGCTTCCAGGAGATTTTTCAAGTAGGTTGCCCCACAACAGAGTAGAAGTGCCTCCCAGCAGCAACAACAGCGTGGCACTAAGAGGTTCAGCGATGGTTGAAGCAGTCAGGGTAGTAGCAAAAGGCCTCAAGGGTCGGTGTAGTACCCCCAGTGCCCTAAGTCCTTGAGATATCACCCGGGCGAATGCAGGCTAAACTCGGGAAAGTGCTACAACTGCAACAAAGTTGGACATTTAGCTAGAGATTGCTTGAAGCCCAGTGTGACTTGGTGTTTCAATTGTAACGATGTGGGTCACGTCAGCAGAGATTGCCCAGCTCTAAAGAAGAGTCCGAAGCACACAACACCAAGAGAATTCGCCATGATCGAGTCGGGAGATGATGAAAGCCAGCTATAGTGCCAGGTACCATATTGATAAATTATGTACCTATGTATACTTTGATTGACTCTGGTGCAACGCACTCGTTTATTGCAACTATGTTTGTTGTCAAGTTAGATGTATGGCCTGTAGCAACGGACTGTAGTTATAAAGTGATGTTACCCTCTGGTGGACGTATGCACTACAATCAAGTCGTACGAGATAGTGTGGTGTCAATGGGAAGTAAGAATTTGCTGGCCGATCTCATTATTATGGACATAACTGGATATGATGTGATATTGGGAATGAATTGGCTGTTCAAGCACCACGCTACGATAGACTGCAAGACAGAAACAATGAGTTTTCAACCCCCAGATGGTGAGAAGCACATCTTTCAGGCTGCGAGAAATGCCCGGAAGATATCTGTTATGGCCCCTATTAGTGCTCGCCAAGTTTTGATTGGTGAGTTTTTTTGTTTTCTCGCTAGTATTATAGATATGGAAATTCCTAAGGATTCAAGGCCGCAACATGTTTTGATTGTTCAAGACTTCCCTGAAGTTTTTTTAGATGTTTTACCCAGATTGCCTCCGCATCGGGAATAGAGTTTGCTATATATGTGTATCTAGGAGCTGAGCCGGTGTCGAAGAATCCTTATAGGTTAGCATCAATGGAGCTGAAGGAGTTAAAGAAGCAATTAGAAGAGTTGGTGGAGAAATGATTTATACGCCCTAGCTTTTCATCGTGAGGTATGCTGATCCTTTTCGTCATGAAGAATGATGGGTCGTTTCGAATGTGCATTGACTACAGGGAGTTGCACACGCTGACGATAAAGAACAAATACCCTCTGCCAAGGATAGACGATCTATTTGATCAACTACAAGGTGCACGAGTGTTTTCAAAGATTGACTTGAGATCGGGTTATTATCAGTTGAAGGTTAGGCTAGAAGATATTCCAAAGACGGCTTTTCGGACGCAATATGGACATTATGAATTCATGGTGATGTCTTTCAGACTCACGAATGCCCCAGCCGCCTTTATGGACCTGATGAATAGAGTATTCTATGACTATCTCGATAAATTTGTTATAGTGTTTATCTATGATATATTGGTGTACTCTCGTAGTATGTAGGATCATAAAGAGCACTCGAGGTTGGTGTTGGAGACTTTGAAGCGACACCAACTTTAAGCAAAGTTTTCTAAGTGCGAGTTTTGGCTTGATAGGATTCAGTTTCTGGGACATGTCATCTCGAGCGATGGCATATCTGTTTATCCAGCAAAGATCCAGACATTTAAGGAGTGGTCACAATCGAAGAATGTCACGGAGATACGGAGTTTCCTCAGGTTAGCAGATTATTACAGGAGATTCATTGAAAGATTTTTGAATATTGCAGCTCCTTTGACCCGTCTGACGAGGAAAAATGTGAAATATCTGTGGTCTGAAGGTTACAAACACAGTTTCCAGATATTGAAGCAGAAATTAACTACTGCTCCGATTTTGACGCTTCCTGCTGAGGAAGGAAGATTTAGTATTTATTGCGATGCTTTCAAAGTAGGTCTTGGATGTGTGCTGATACAGGAAGGGAAGGTGGTAGCATATGCCTCTAGAAAATTGAAAACTTATGAGCAAAACTACCCAACACACGACCTGAAATTAGCCGCGGTAGTTTTTGCATTGAAAATTTGGAGGCATTATCTGTATGGATAGCCATGCAAGATATATTCAGACCACAAAACTGTGAAGTATATTTCCACTCAGAAGAAATTGAATATGAGGCAGCAGCGGTGGTTAGAGTTTGTGAAGGACCATGACTTTGAAATTAAATACCACCCCCGCAAGGCGAACGCAGTGGTCGATGCTTTGAACAGATTGACGGCATTCACTTCCGCTGTGACTTCAAGCATGCAATTAACTTTGGATGCATAGTTTCATAAATTCAACTTAGAGGTGGTGTCAAACGTATCGGCCCTGTTGTCGGCTATGTCTTGCAGCCTACTATTTTGGAGAAGATTAAGCAGGCCCAGAAAGATGAAGCTGAATGCGAAGAAATTAAATCCACCATGGCTTCTAATGACAGGTCGGAGTTCAACTATTCGGACGATGGAATACTCAAGTTTCGGGATAGATGATTCGTTTCGAATAATGAAGAGCTACAACGGGAGATATTATCTTAAGCTCATTCTTCAAGGTTTTCTATGCATCCAGGGTGTACCAAGATGTACAAGGACCTTAAACAACATTACTAGTGGCCTAATATGAAGAGGATTGTAGCAAAGTACGTTGAGACAAGCTCAATTTGCCAGCATATTAAGGCTGAGCATCAAAGGCCAGCAAGGAAATTACAGCCATTACCTGTTCCTGAGTGGAAATGGGAGCAAATATCGATGGACTTTGTTGTCGAACTGCCTCAGATGACAAAGGGCTATGATAGTATATGGGTGATCGTGAATCGGTTAACCAAATTAGCCCATTTTCTGCCAGTGAAGATGACCTACTCTATGGATCAATTCCCTGAACTCTATGTACAAGAGATCGTACGATTGCACAGAGTTCCAACTTCGATTGTATCAGACAGAGACCCTAGATTTGCATCAAAGTTTTGGAAGAGTCTACACAAAGCCATCGGTACGTAGCTCAATTTTAGTACGACATTTCATACTCAGGCGGACGGTCAATCCAAGAGGACCATTCTGACATTGGAGGATATGCTCAGAGCTTGCGTATTGGAATTTCAAGGTTCATGGAGCAAATACTTACCTTTGGTGGAGTTCTTTTATAATAACAGCTTTCAGGCTACAATAGGTATAACTCCATACAAGGCTCTTTACGGGAGAAAGTGCAGATCTCTGTTATATTGGGACGAAGTCTTCGAAGCACGATTAATTGGTCCAGACATTCTACAACAAATAGTAGAAAAGATTGCTTCTGTTAGACAACGGATTTTAACAGCTCAAAGTTGATAGGAGAGTTATGCAGATCGTCGGAGTAGAAAGATAGAATTTGAAGTGAACGATGAAGTTTTCCTGAGGATCTCTCCATTCAAAGGAGTTGTAAGACTCGAAAAGAGGGGCAAGTTAAACCTTAGGTACATTGGGCTATTTCGTATTACGAAGAGAATTGGAAAGACAGCTTACCAGCTGCAACTGCCAGCCTCAATGGATGGAATTCACAATGTATTCCACGTGGCGATGTTGAAAAAGTGTATGCGAGATCCCTCTCACGTTGTGGAGCAGCAAAATATAGAGATTCAACCCACTTTGACGTATGAGGAGAAGCCAGTAGAGATTTTGGATTATGCAGTGGAGATTTTACGCAGCAAAGAGATTACACTGGTGAAAGTATTATGGCGCAACCATAATGTGGAAGAAGCAACTTGGGAGCAGCAGCAAGACATGATGAGCTGATATCCAGAGTTGTTAAGGTAATAAATTTTGAGGACAAAATTTTTTAAAAAGGGTGGAATGTAACACTCAAAATTTTTCCGCTAAAACTAATTTTTGGATTTACGAACTTGTAATCTGTAGAGTTTTAATCTGAATTGAGAGCGGAGAATTCCTACCATTAAGTAAAGAATTATTTTAAGGCTAATGGAGAAGAGAAGATTTCAAGAATCTAACCGGAATCGAACCGAATAGTAGATTTATTAAACAGTTAGGGGTTGAAGGTGAAATAGTAATTAGGATTAATTATATTAATAATATAGTTTTTATATATAAAAATTTGTGAAGGAAGCAGAAAGCCCTTCCTCTCTCTGTGTTCTCCCCTCCCTCCCCGCGTAGGAGCTCTCCCTTTCCCTCGTTATTTCTCTTTCGCCGACAATCCTCTTTGGTTTTCCTCTGTTTCTTCAAATTTAAGGTATATTTCAATTAGTTTTTAAGTAGATAGTTAGTTTCTTACTTGTTTTTAGCGATAAATTGAAGTTAGTGAGGGTATTGAGTAGTTTTGTGAAAACCTAGGAGGGAGATACGAGAAATAGAAATTAGAGTTGATTTTTATCCGTATGTTGTTGTTCAAGCTAGGAATATGAGTAGATTACAGGATTTTATAAGAAAGATTGCCAGCACTCCCTCCTCGACATTTCGGACAAATTCACCGAAAATGGAGGGAAGCCAAACCTCTCTCTTGGCCAAACCAAACAGGATAGCAGAGGGAAGGAGAGGGAGACTTACCGGGCAAATGTTCGTTCTGCACACAATGGAAGAAGAGGGACTCCAGTAAGGCGCCCAAATCGTCGGTGGCAGAATTGGTCGGAAACCCACCCTTCGCGGTCATCAGCCGAAACAATCGGCCCTCCGAGAACTCGAGCTGCTGAAATCGAACGGCTTTGGTTCGTCGGGATAACAGCACCTGTTCGCAACTTGCACCTCACACTCACGTTCGCCGGCCGTCGATCGCAGCTTCGACTTCGGCACACGATCGCCCTAGCCCTCAGTCGTCTTCGCTCGACACTCAGGTGCTCTGTAGAACCAGCCGAATGGCTTCCTCCCGAAGCCATTCGGTGTTTTCATTTATTTATTTATTTATTTTTTATTTTAAACAAATAACAATTTACCTAAACGCCCTCACGTGTTTTAATCTTCCATAATTTTGTTAATTTCTCGACCTCCCGACTTTAAATTCTGAAAACCATCGCAAAAGTAGGCTCCGAGTCTTATAATTCAATTTACACGTTAAATACTTTCCGAAACTCCAACCGAAATTAAATTAAAACTTTCGGAAATTAAATAAAAAAAATCCAAAATTTGCGAGTTACTACAGACGCTCAGCTAATTTATTCTCCGTTTCTTCATATTACGATAAGTTTTAGTTAGTTCTGAGTAGATAGTTAGTGTGTTAGTTATTTTAGCGACAAAAACAAAGTTAGTGAGGGTATTGAGTGATTTGGTGAAAACCTAGGAGGGAGATACGAGAAAATTGAACTTAGCGTTGATTTTATCCGTATGTTGGTGCTTAAGATAGAAGTAGGAGTAGGTTATGAGATTTGATGGGGAAGATTGAGTGGTTGATTAGCTGAATATACGAATTGTGGAACGGTGTTTGTTCGGCCACATTCGGCCAAGTTATGGATGTCCAATTAGAAAATTGATGGGACCATTAGAAACTAGATGTCCTGTGGAGTTTGTAGCACTTTGGATCTTTCAATTCGGACGAGTATTGGAGAAATTATGAATTTTCAAAGTTGGTTGGAAATTGAGTTGGATTTCGGGTTTAGTAGAGAGTTTTGGTTTTGTACAAGTTATGACTTTCAAGCTAGGAATTTATGAATTGAATGAGTTAGAATTTTTGAATGTGTGATTTTATAGGTATTTCAAGTTAACGTACGAAGTTACGAAGTGTGAGAAATGTAAAGGACGCCAGGTAAGTATGGATTGTTTGTGTTTTGCCTTCGGGACTATGCCATGGAATGGTAGGATTGCTTGTTTGTTTTGATTGTTTGTTTTGTTGTTTGATCAGTTAGTTGTGCATATGTGTGGACATGCATCACAGTTTTGAACTACAAAAAAATGAGTTTTGAGCATGTTTTGAATTGTGCATATGAAATGTAATCAGATAAGAAAAGATGCCACGCATGGGAACGCCTCATCGTTAACGTGCTAGTGAGAAAGCACTAGTGGTTCTCATGGATGAAAGAACGTAAGATAACACGGTTTGTGAACGCCTCGTCGTTAACATGCTAGTGAGAAAGCACTAGAGGGTTCTATGATAGATGTTGGGAGGAGATTATGTATGGTCGTCTCGTGTGAACATGATGTGTGGCTCTAACCTCGCTCCGTGGGTCAAGGTTTAGCCGTCCTGAATGTGATAGGATGGGTGCCTACTTGACTCACACGTGAAAGTGGAAGATGATAACGATGAAAACGAAACAAAAACGAAACCAAGCATAGAAACTGCATGGGTTAAGGGTTTAGTTGTCCATTGATTTTCAGTTCATATTCTATACTTGCTAAATATTAGGCTTACGTTTTGTGTTCTGTGGTGTTGGTGACGACGAGTTTTTCGGTGAGTTGTTAGGTGACGGGACTAACTGGAATGGTGTTTGGTGACGCATGTTGTATGCCGGTGCAAGTAGTTTGTTAGGGCGACACGACCATGGTGGGATAGGTTGTGGAATTTTGTAAGCGTTTTGTGTTAAGCACCTGTGTTTAGATTTTTGAGGATATAGGTTGTGTGGTATGATTATAGTCGGAATTGGAGTAGGGTTATGTTTTTTAGAAATCACTTGTAGAGATTATGTTTTGAAAATATAGGTCTTTACTTCGTGGATTTAATCATGGAAATGTTCGTTGTGTGTTTTCTCTGAGCTGATGTTATTTTTATATATACTGGTGCAAGGTGTTGACCGAAGTCGATATGTGTCGATCGGTCAGTGTAAAATGTAAGGTGAATGTCGACCGTGGGTTCGACCTGCGCGGGCAGAGCCGAAGTAAGTGTCGACCCATGGTTATAGGTGTCGACCGGTAGTTCAAAAATGACAGTGGTGTCGACCGCGAAGATCCATCTGCGTGGACAGAGAGGATCAAAGTATCGAACTACGGCTGTAGGTGTCGACCGGGAATGAAGGGATGGTAGAGGTGTTGACCGTAAGGGTCGACTGATGGAAACAAAGAAAATTGAAGTGTCGACCGACGTTGCCAGTTTTGACCGATGAAAAAAACTCGAGACGACCCAAGTGTCAACCGATGCTTACAAGAGTCGACCGGGTGTCTCTGTTTTTTGTTTCATAAAATGAAGTTTTATCCAAACTGATTTTAATTAAGTTTTTCGCTGCAATGCCGTTTAAAATACTTTCAAAAATGTTGTTTTAAGTCGAGAAATAAAAGCTTTAAAATTTTTTGCGAATTTTGCAAGACGAGTGAAATAGGGAGTAAGTACCATTTTGAGCATGTTTTGAGTAAATGGTGAGACGCATGGCGGTGGTACCGTGGATCCTGCTAGTGTGTGGGCCGGTATGTAACCAACTGCGGATTCTCCTCGAGGAGTGGGCCGCCTTGGCCGTCACGCGGCGTGTATGTGTTGACGGTGAGGATGATGGCAGTGGTACCGCGGATCCTACTAGTGTGTGAGCCGGTGCAACACCAGTCGCGGATTCCGCTCAAGCAGTGGGCCGGCTGGGCTGTCGCGAAACGTGTGTGTGGCAATTGTGGCCCCATTGCTGGGGAGGCTGAGACGGGGGCGACGTGTAAGGGTGTAGTGTGGCGCGAGGTACACCCTCACTCTGATGTGGTTATGCGTGTGTGTAGCTTGTCGACCTCGTTGCTGGGGAGTCCAGGACGGTGACGACGTGTCAGGGTGAAGGGTAGCATAAGGTTTCTTCTTACCCTGGTACGGCTACACTAAGGGTCACGGATGTGACAACATGAGTGTGAGTGTAGAGACTACACGTGATAGGATTGCATTGTCGGCTTTTACTTTCATATTGTACTACTAACTGAGCGTTAGTCTTATGTTGTGTGTTCCATGGTGTAGGTGTTGACGATATTGTTAGTGAGTTTCGAGAGCCTAGTCCTGAGGCATAGGATGATTGGCGGCATGTGACCGAGGCATTAGACGACAGATTTTGTTAGGGCGACCTGACCCTTGGAGACGGTAGGTGGTGGCTTGGCTATTGCGGGTATTTTATTTTGCTGTGTCGATGTACAGTTGATTACACAAGTTGTATAGGTGTCGGTTGCATAGGGGTTTATGGAGTGCGTGTGATTTTTGTGACGTACGCGTATGCTTTACATGTAGGAGCTTGGTATTGCTCTATACTGTGAACTTTCCTCATTTGTAGTCGATAGATTTTCGTTGTCTTTAAACTTTGATTATTTTGTTATGAAGATTCTCTGGATGGTTGATAGATAGATATTGCTAGTTTCTGGTGAACTGCATGCAGGGTTTGAATTTTTGGGATAGCCAGTTTTTAGGCATCACTCTGCCAAAATTTCGGGAGAGGGGGTTGGAAATCAAAAGGATATGGAATAGGTCGGGATGTGTACAGTGAGTGCTAGAAATGTGTGGATGAGCGTGGGAGTGCAGCGTGATCACAAGTGCGCGGGGCACGTGGCCCTGTAGGTGCTCACATGTCGTGCAGCGCCAGGTGAGGGCGTGCGTGCAGACGTGCAGAGGCAGGGTGCGTGGGGCACGTGGCACTGTGAGCGTGCGCGTGACGCGCTGATGTTGAGTTGGCGGGCGAGGCACCGCGAGGGTGCGCGCAGGGTGTCAAAGTGGTGACGTGAGTGCGCGGCACCAAATTTGTGTAGTTCGAGGGGTGTCTTGGACTTCTTCCTAGGATTTTGAGTCTTGTCGGTTTATTTTAAAACTATTTTAAATTTTTTTGTTTTCCGCTGTGTATTTTTATATTGAGGATTTCGAGTTCCCTCTTTGGGGAGCAAGTTGTTTTCGAATCGAGTCGAAAATTTTTTATACTCACAAATGTTCTTTTAAAGATGATTTGAAAACGAAAGTGGTATTAAATTGAGGAAGTTGTGTGTCATAGTGTGTATAATTAGTTAACGCACCGGCAACGTGTGGGTTCTCGGGGCGTTACAATTATGCTATCAGAGCCACGAGGTCGACATCGTTCAGAGGATTACCTAACACCGCCAGCCCCTGTACGGGAGCACTCTACCAACTGTAAGTGTTTAGATTTAAATTTATTGTAGGATTAATGTGAGTTTTGTATATGTTAAAGGTAGAAAATGTCACGAGAAGCGAGAGGCAGAGGTAGAGGTCGACCACGACGAGGGACGCTTAGAGCTGTGAGCGATATGGATGATACCATCTGGCAGCTTACCGAGTTAGTCCATCGCCAGTCTCAACAACTGGAGAGATTTATGAGCAGGGACGACTAGGGTCAGTATAGTTCACAGGGTTCATCTAACATAGGGGGTGATAGGCTGCATAAACTTAGACCTCCGACTTTTGATGGGTCATCTCCGGATCCTCTCAGTGCTGAGTAGTGGGTGCGGAGCATGGAGAGGATGATGGGTTTTGCCAAACTGGAGGAGCAGTACAAGGTTTCTAGTGCGGCATTCTATCTGGCCAAGAATGCGAGCCATTGGTGGGATATTGTAGTGGCCACGAGAGATGTGGAGACCATGACCTGGGAGGAGTTCAGGTCGGTGTTTTTCGGTAAGTATTTCAGCCATTCTGTTAGGACACGGAAGATGGTGGAGTTTGCACAGTTGAGGCAGACCGGCACTGTGGCCGAGTATGTACGACAGTTTGAGGTCTTATCGTGGTTTACAGGACATTTGGTGAGCTTCGATGAGAATAAGGTACATCAGTTTGTGCAGGGCCTGAAGCCGGATATCTATATGGGCATGCGGATTGCAGGGACGCGAGGCATGCCATAGGAAAAGGGTATAGCGAATGCCTTGGACATTAAGGAGGCTCGGGCGAAGCTTCCTAGTTATAGGGAGGTACCCAAGGAGCAGCCTCGGAGATCATTCAGAGAGTCGCTGCCACAGTCAAGCGGAGAGGGAGCGTCCATGCAGAAAAGTCTGAAGAGGCCTAGTGACAGTTCCAGCAGTCAGGGGAACACCAAGAGGCCACAGGGGTTGGGACAGTTTCCAGTGTGCCCGAAGTGTCAGAGGAGCCACCCGGGCGAGTGAAGAGTGGGCCTGGTGCGGTGTTATAACTGTGGCGAGGTGGCCACATGTCTAAGGAGTGCCAGAAGCCGCATCAAAACCGTTGCTTCAACTGCAATGAGGTGGGACACTTTGCCAACAGATGCCTAGCTGCGAGCAAGACGTCAGCGAGAGTTACATCGAGGGTCTTTTCCCTTTTTGAGCTAGATGATGCTGCCCAGCCATCAGTGATTACAGGTAACATTTTTGTTTCTGGTGTGGCAACTTATACCTTGATTGATACTGGCGCTACGCACTCGTTTGTGTCGACGGATTTCGTTGTTAGGAAAAATTTGACGTTCAGTCCTGCCGAGTGACATTATGACGTGACCTTGCCATCAGGGGAACATCTGTATTCAGAACAGGTGGTGCGGGGCAATGTGGTGACTGTGGGGAAAAAGTAGTTGTATGCCGAGTTAGTCGTACTGCATATGAGCTGCTATGAGGTGATCTTGAGAATGGACTGGTTGTTCAGACATCATGCCAAGATTGACTGTAGGACCAGAGAGGTTCATTTTCGGCCACCGGGAGGGCAAAGATACACACTCAAAGCAGGTAAAGGTCTTGCAAGAATTTCTGCTATATTTTCTTGTCGGACTCCATGGTTGTTGGATAATAGTTGTCAGGGGCTTTTGGCAAGTGTCGGGGATGCACAATCACAGGGTGATACTCGGTTACATGATATCCTTATTGTGCAGGAGTTCCCGGAGGTGTTTCGTGATGATTTGCCAGGGTTGCCCCCTCAGAGGGAGATTGAATTTGAGATAGATGTTTTCCCAGGTGCTGAGCCGGTGTGCAAGAACCCGTACAGGTTAGCACCTACCGAACTTAAGGACCTGAAGGCTCAGTTGGAGGAGCTGACGGATAAGGGCTTTATACGCCCTAGTTTTTCACCTTGGGGCGCGCCAGTTCTATTCGTTAAGAAAAAAGACAGATCCCTATGAATGTGTATTGACTATCGGGAGCTAAATAAATTGACGGTGTAGAACAGGTACCCATTGCCAAGGATTGACGATTTGTTTGATCAGCTACAGGGTGCCCGAATGTTTTCTAAGATCGACCTGAGGTCCGGCTATCATCAGTTGATAATAAAGGGTGAGGATGTACCGAAGACGGCCTTCAGGATGAGGTACGGACATTTTGAGTTCCTGGTTATGTTATTCGGGCTTACTAATGCTCCTGTAGCGTTTATAGATTTGATGCACAGAGTGTTCAGGGAGTACCTGGACAAGTTTGTGATCGTGTTTATCGACAACATTCTGATTTTTTCGCAGAGTGAGGAGGAGCACCGGGAGCACTTGAGGACCGTATTGACTATTCTGAGCCAGCATCAGCTTTACGCTAAGTTCTCGAAGTGCGAGTTTTGGTTGGACGAGATTCACTTCTTGGGGCATGTTATTTCCTCTGAAGGTATTTCAGTTGATATGGTGAAAATTCAGGCTGTAAAGGAGTGGCCGCGGCCGACCAGTGCTAGCGAGATACGTAGTTTTCTAGGGTTGAATAGATATTATCGGAGATTCATTGAGGGGTTCTCTAAGATCTCGACTCCCTTGACCCGGCTAACCAGAAAGAATGCAAAGTATGAATGGACCTACAGGTGTGAGGACAACTTCCAGACATTGAAACAGAGATTGACTACGGCTCCTATACTGACGCTGCCCGTGGAAGGAGAGAAGTTCTGCATTTATTGTGATACCTCCAGAATTGGTTTGGGATGTATTTTGATGCAGGGTGGGAGGGTCATTGCCTATGCCTTTAGGCAGTTGCAGGGTTACGAGCAGAATTATCTCACTCACGATTTGGAGCTGGCTACTGTTGTATTTGCACTCAAGATTTGGAGGCATTACCTTTATAGGCAGCAGTGCGAGATTTACTCAGACCATCAGAGCTTGAATTTTGACGCAAAAGGAGCTGAATTTGAGACAAAGGAGATGACTTGGGCTGGTCAAGGATTACGATGTGGAGATCAAGTACCACCCAAGAAAGGCGAACGTGGTGGCAGACGCCTTGAGTCGGGTGACAACTTCGACTTCTGCCATGACTTCGATAGGGCCTGTTGAGTTGATGACAGAGATGCAAAGTTTTAGGCTAGAGGTGATTTCTGATATGGCTGCCACTCTTTCAGCCTTGTCGTTGAGGCTGACTATTCTGGACAGGATAAGGCAGGCCCAGGAGACCAACGCGGAGTGTAGTAAGTTGAAGGCGAGTATGGAGGTCTGGCCTAATTCTGAGTTCAGCTATTTAGAGGACGAGATTCTGAAATTTCGGGATAGGTAATACGTCCCGAAGGATGAGGAGCTGAGGAAGGATGTATTATCAGAGACCCATTCATCATTTTTCTCTGTACATCCCAGAAGCACTAAAATGTACAGGGATTTGAAGCAGCACTATTGGTGGCCTAACATGAAGCGAGCGGTGGCTGAGTATGTTAAGACCTGCGTAGTCTGCCAGCAGGTGAAGGCGGAACATCAGCGACCGTCTGGGATGCTCCAACCATTGCCAATACCAGAATGGAGGTGGGAGCGGATCACTATGGATTTTTTAGTGGGACTGCCGAGGACTGCCAAGGGACATGATGCTATCTGGGTGATTGTGAACAGGTTAACAAAGTTGTCTCACTTTTTGCCTGTGAGGATGACTTATACCATGGATCAGTTTGCCCAGTTATATATTCAAGAGATAGTCAGACTTCATGGAATTCCGGTGTCGATTGTTTCAGACCGGGACCCCAGGTTCACGTCCAAGTTTTGGAGGAGTCTACATAAGGCTATGAGCACCAGGTTAGATTTCAGTACGGCCTTTCATCCCCAAACCGACGGGCAGTCAGAGCGGACTACACAGATTCTGGAGGATATGCTCAGGGCCTGTGTGTTGGAGTTTCAAGCGGCTTAGAGTAAGTTCTTGCCGCTAGTGGAATTCTCGTATAATAACAGCTACCAGTCCACCATTGGTATGACGCCGTACGAGGCCCTCTACGAAAGGAAATGCAGGTCGCCATTGTACTGGGATGAGGTTAGGGAGGCCCGATTGATAGGTCCCAAGATCTTACAGCAGACTGTCGACAAAATTTCTATGATACGGAAGAGGATTGAAGCAGCACAGAGTCGACAGAAGAGTTATGCTGATCAGAGGCGTTGAGAGTTAGAGTTTAGTAAAGGCGACGAGTTATTTTTGAAGATCTCGCCGTTCAAGGGAGCAGTGAGGTTCATAAACCTGGGGAAGCTCAACCCTCGGTTTGTGGGACCATTCCCGATTGTCAAGCAGATTGGGAGAACTGCGTACCAGCTTCAATTACCTTTGTCGATGGATGCCATCCATGATGTTTTCCATATCTCGATGCTAAGGAAGTGTATGCGCGATCCCTCTCAGGTAGTGCCACAACAGGATATAGAGATACAGCCGATGCTGTCCTACGAGAAGCTAGTGAGGATCTTAGGATCGGCTGTGAAGGTGTTGCGCAACAAGGAGATCCCTTTGGTCAAGGTATTATGGCGCAATCATGGTGTGGAAGAGACTACTTGGGAGTGGCGTGAAGACATAGAGCGTCAGTATCCCAACTCATTCGGTACGTAAATTTTGGAGACAAAATTCTTATAAGGTGGGGGGAATGTAATAACCTAGAAAATTTTAGATTTTAAATCGAATTTATGAAATTTTTAATTTAATCTCAGTTGGAGTTTTAGGAAAATATTTTACAGGTAAATTAAGTTATAAAACTCAGAGTCTAATTTTATGATGGTTTTCGAAACTTTAAAGTCAGGAGGACGAGAATTTAATAAAGTTACAGACGATAAAAACATGTGAGGGCATTTTGGTAATTTTGATTATTTAAAAAAAAATAGATATAACACTGAATGGCTTCAAGAGGAAGCCATTCGGCTGTTACACCTTGGCACCGAGAGAACCGAGAGGGAAGGAAAAATTTCGAGCTCTGATCTTCGGCCGACGAACATGAGCGTGGGAGAAACCATCGGCGACTAGGTGCTCGGCTGTGTCTTTTTCTCCCTTCGACCGAGTGCACAACGACGCCGCGGTAAGCTCTTCACCTTTTTCTGCCCTTTTTTTCGTTTTTTTGTTTTGGCCGAGCTTAGTGCTCGGTCTGCTTTCATTTTCGATGGAATTGGCCGCAAGGTTGGAGTGGAGTAGGAGGGAGATGCCGTGAATTTAAGGAAACCGAAGATGAACCCTGTCGGTTTCCTGTTTTGGCCGAGCTTAGTGCTCGACCTTCTTTCATTTTTGGTTAGCCTGGCCGAAGTGTATGAGTGAAATATGGCCAGTTGTGTATAGAAATTGTGAAATTAAAATTGAAATCAAAATTGGATCATTGTTTTACGAAGGGGCAGTTCTGTTTTTGACCGTTTCGACCTAGCTTCGGTTGATCGTTTTAAATTCTATTTTTGTGGGTTAAATTAAGATGTAGAGGAATGCATCGCCGCTGGAATCGTTCAATTCTGATATCCGACGCAAAAGTTATGCGCGTCAGAAGTTTATGTCAGATTTTAGTCTAAGTCAAATTATTGAGCGTTTTTGGTAGAATTATGACGTGTGATAGTAGCATGACCATTTTTTATGCGTAAAACTAGTTTTGAGTGAGTTTTAGTTGAAGAAAAACAAAAATGTGAAATTGCATAAAAGGGCAGATTCGGTTTCAGAATTTTTCCACCTAGCTGCAGCTTACCGTTTTAAAATCCGTCTTAGTATGCTAAACTAGACTCCTAAGGGACGTTTAGCCACTTGAATCGTTTGATTCCGTTAACAGACGCAAAAGTTATGCGCGTCTGAACTTTAGGCTGGTTTTCAGCTGAACCAAATTGGTGACCCGTCTTAGTTGGAATATCTTGGGTTTAGTTAAGGAATGTTTTTTTTAACTTATTTGGTGAATTTTAAAGCAAATATTGATAAGTGATTGTTTGTGTTTTAGGTTGAGACACTTTTTGGCGAAACTGTGCATCGCGTGAGCTTATGACGCCAGGTAAGTAGTGCATGCATGCATTTTGCCCAAGTGGGCCTACACAGTAGAACTTTAGGATTTATGTGATTGATTGTGGTGTGCGTGCATACTGTTTAACATGCATCATTTTTTTTTAGAAAGAGAACAAAAATAGTTTTGAGCATGTTTTGAGTAAGTGGTGAGACGCGTGACAATGGTACGGCGGATCCTAGTAGTGTGTGGGCCGGTACGGAACCAACAGCGGATTCTGCTCAAAGAGTGATCCGGCTGGGCTGTCACGCGGCGTGTATGTGTTGACGGTGAGGATGATGGGCAGTGGTACCGCGGATCCTACTAGTGTGTGGGTCGGTGCAACAGCAATCGCGGATTCTGCTCGAGGAGTGGGCCGGCTGAGCTAACGCGAAACGTGTGTGTGGCAACTATGGCCCCGTTGCTGACGAGGCTGGGACGGGGGCGACGTGTCAGGGTGTAGTGTGGCGTGAGGTACACCCTCACCCTGATGTGGTTGCTATGTGGTGATGCCTGTGTGTAGCTTGTGGGCCTCGTTGCTGGGGAGTCTGGGACGGTGGCGACGTGTCAGGGTGAAGGGTGGCGCTAGGTTCCTCCTTACCCTTGTGCGGCTACGCTACGCGTCACGGATGTGACAATATGAGCGTGAGTGTAGAGATTGCATGTGAAAAAATTGCATTGTCGGCTTTTACTTTCATATTGTACTACTTACTGAGCGTTAGGCTTATGTTGTGTGTTCCATGGTGTAGGTGTTGACGATATTGCTGGTGAGTCTCGAGAGCGTAGTCCTGAGGGATAGGACGGTTGGCGGCGTGTGACCGAGGCACCGGACGGCGGATTTTGTTAGGGCGACCCGACCCGTGGAGACGGTAGGTGGTGGCTTGGCTATTGCGGGTATTTTATTTCGCTATGTCGATGTACAGTTGATTAGACGAGTTGTATAGGCGTTGGTTGTATAGGGGTTTATGGAGTGCGTGTGGTTTTTGTGACGTACGCGTATGCTTTACATGTAGGAGCTTGGTATTGCTCTATACTATGGACTTTCCTCATTTGTAGTTGATAGATTTTCGTTGTCTTTAAACGTTGATTATTTTGTTACGGAGATTCTCTGGATGGTTGATGGATAGATATTGCCAATTTCTGATGAACTGCATGCAGGGTTTGAATTTTTGGGATAGCCAGTTTTTAGGCGTTACTCTACCAAAATTTCGAGAAAGGGGGTTGGAAATCGAAAGGATATGGAATAGGTTGAGATGTGTACAGTGAGTGCTTGAAAAGTGTGGATGAGCGTGGGAGTGCAGTGTGATCGTAGGTACGCGAGGCACGCTGCCCTGTGGGTGCTCACGAGTCGTGCGGCGCCGGGTGAGGGTGTGCGTACGGACGTGCTGTACGGAGGAAAGATGCATGGGGCACGTGGCGCTGCGAGCTTGCGCGTGACACGGTGATGTTGAGTTGGCGCTCGCAGCACCGCGAGGGTGCGGCCAGGGCGTCGAAGTGGGGACGTGAGTGCGCGGCACCGAATTTGTGTAGTTCGAGGGGTGTGTTGGACTCCTTCCTAGGATTTCGAGTCTTGCCGGTTTATTTTAAAACTACTTTAAATTGTTTTCTTTTTCACTGCATATTTTTATATTGCGGATTTCGTGTTCCCTCTTCGGGGCGCGAGTTTTTTTTGAATCGAGTCGAAAATTTTTCATACTCACAAATGTTCTTTTGAAGATGATTTGAAAACGAAAGTGGTATTAAATTGAGGGAGTTGTGTCAAGTTTTAGTGTGTCATAGTGTGTCATAGTGGGTTTTCCGCTGCAATGCCGTTTAAAATATTTTCAAAAATGTCGTCTTAAGTCGAGGAATAAAATTTTTAAAATTTTATGTGAATTTTACGATACGAGTGAAATAGAAAGCAAGTAGCAACCCGGTCCAATGTGTATCGAGGACGCACAGAGTTGGTATCAGAGCAGTGAACGAACCGGAAACGGGTAAGTTTTCGGGGCGTCACATTTTCAAAAATGTTGTTTAAGTCGAAAAACAAATTTTCAGATTTTTAAAACAAACTAGTGTACCGGGAACCGCAGTGGGTTTTCAGGTCGCTACAAAGATGGTATCAGACCAGTGAGTAGTAGTAGTTAGCGTATCGGGAATCCGTGAGGGTTTCTAGGTCGCTACAACTACTACTCACTGCTCTGATATCATAACTGTAGCGCCCCGAAATCGTTCCCAGACCCAGATCGCTAACTCTACTCATACGCAAGCACTCGAGACAATTTGTGTAAAAATTTAAAACTTTGTTTATCGAATTAAAACGACGTTTTTCAAAACGTTTAAAATCATCGCAACGGAAAACTTTGATAAAAATCAGTTTAAATAAAGTTTCAACATTGGCCAACTTCGGTCGACACCTCCAGTATACTGGTCGACATTTGCTAGGCTTAGTCGACCACTTAGCGTATAGGTCGACACCTCTTTTACAAAATCTATTTAAAATCTTAAACTTTCCAAAAACAACTGAACTTCAACTCAACGTTGAAAATAACAAAACGTGCACTTTTCAGTCAATTCAAAGCCATTATATACTTCAGAACGACTACAAAAGTTTGAAATTCATTTACACTTCAAATCGACTCAAAACAACTCCGACCAAACTCGAAATAGCTAAACTCCCTTACATACCCCCGCCTTGGTCAAAACGCCCTAACAGTCGGTCAGACTGTCCACGAGTGCACTTTTCCAACTGTCTTTTAGTTTTGGGCTTGCTCAGAGTACTCAACAGCTATTGTCTCGTTACCTACATCACAGAACACATCTATTAGCCTAATGCTAAGTAAGTAATGCGCTTAAAACATAAACACTAAAACAATCATATCCTAACACATACAGTTTCTACAATTTTGCCTCTACTTTCATTTTCGTCTCTTTCTTACATCTTCTTTATCTTCTTACTACTGGGTTCTTCTTTACGTGCTAGATTAAGGTGACACACCTCGCAGTCCATCTCACGGGACAAGGCCAACCTCGATCTAGTAAAGTGACACACCTCGCGGTCCACCTCTCGCGACAAAGCCACCACGTAAAGCGGGGAAAGAAGTGATACACCTCGCGGTCCACCTCTCGAGACAAGACCACTCAACCCCACCTTCATTATCTTATTACGTACATTTTCATTTCATTCGTCACATCCTATTGTTTCATTTCATAAAAACATGAAAATTTATTTTCGTTTCTTTTTCGTACTTTAAAACCATGATGCATAATCATTAGAGCATAACATAAAATAAACGTGCATGCAACCTACTGAACTGTGATGTAGGCTCGAAGGCAAAAGCACCTACTACACTGTTTACTTGACGTCATAAGCAATTCGTCATTCGTAATTTAACATCTAATCTATCTAAATCCGAATTCAAGCTCAATTTCCGACCAACCTTCAGAAATGCATAACTATCACGATTCTTATCCGATTTTGATGATTCAAAATGCTACGATTTCCTTAGTACGTCTAGTTTCCAATAGTCTCATCCATTTCCTAATCCAATATCTACAGCTTGACCAAACGTGGCCAAACAGAAATCATTCCGTAACCCGAGTATTCGGTTATCCAAACGCTTAATTTTCTCCATAAAAACTCATAATCTACCACTACTTCCAGTTTAAACACCAATACAAGGATAAAATCAACTACAAACCTCAAAATCGCATATCTCCCTCCTAGGTTTCATCAAAACTACCCAATACTCTCTCTAATTTCACTTTCACCGCTAGAAACAACTAAAAGACTAACTATCTACTAAGAACTAACTAAAGTTTACCGTAGATTTAGAGAAATGGAGGAGGATCGTCGCTTGTCGTTACTAGAAGGGGAAATCGTCGAAGAGGGAGGGCTTTCACGCGTGGGGAAGGGAAAGAACACTGAAGGGGTGTTCTTCCTCTTTCTTTTCTTTTATTTAAAAATAATAATAATAATAATAATCCTAATTACTAAATCACCCACAACCTTTAACCATTTAATTAAACTGTTATTCAGTTCACTTTTGGTCGGAATCTTATAATCTTCTCCTTCTAATTAGCCTCAAAATAATTTTTTACTTAATGGTAGAAATTCTGCGCTATCAATTCCGACTAAAACTCCATCGATTAACTATACAAAATTCTACAAATTATTTTAACAGAAATTCTGAGTGTTACAGTTTGCTTGCCCACTTTTTCGAAAGCTTATTTCCATTTTCACGTTGATTCTCGGTTTTCTTTGTCTATTTTTGGGGTGCTCTTTGAGCATCGATCATCGATCATTATGTTTTTCTTAAGTCTTCCACATTGCATATTTCCATCCCCATTTGTAGGCTTGTATCGCATCATTTGGTATCACAACAAGAGTGCTCTTTTTTTATGATGTTTTTGTTTCGTTTCTCTGTTTTTTTAGTTATTTCTGTTTGTGTGTATTTTTCTATTATGTGTTCACTTTTGTTTCACCTACCAGCACTGTATGTTAATCACTTTTTAATTCTATTTAGTTAGTGTCTTAGTGTCAGCATGCTTAGTTGTGTTTTCTTCATTTTTCTGTTTGTGCTTTTCAATTTTTGATGTTCTGGTTTTGCTTATGTTTCTTAACTTGATAGTGATAGCATGTTTAGTTGTGTGTTTTTAGTTTAGTTAGCTAGCATGATTAGCATTAAGCAATTGCATGCTCTAACTCATGTTTGGGTTCTGTTTTTGTTAATTGATGCTTTTTCTATTTTGTTTGATGCATGTTTATGTTTTAGTTATTTAGGTTGCATCTTCGTTGGTCAATTGTCTATTTAGTTTGTTGTGTTTGGTTCACTGTTTATGTTAGGTTTTGTGTCAATTATTTTGAGTGTCACATGTTTAGGTCTTCTTGTCTCTTAAGCTGTTATGTTGTTTTTAGCTTTGTTATTTATTTTATTTTGTCATAGTTTTATGTTTGCACACACTTATATTGGATTTGAAATTTTTACAATATGTTACTCATGTTATAGGCTAGCTTGTGTTAAAGTTTCAAAAGATTTGGACTTGAATTGTGTTAATTTCTGTTTAGACATTTTTAAGATATTTAGGCTATTTTAAAGTGTTATGTGTTACTGTTATTATTAGATAACCTCTATTAAAATTTATAATTTGAACCTGAAATTTTTATAGCATGTTACTCTTATTATTGAATAACCTCTATTAAAATTTTAGATCATCTAGATGAGAGTTGTGAAAACTTTTGTTTTGAAATTTTAGAGTATTTTGTTCATGTTTATGTACATAACTTTTTGTCTACATTGAATTTGGGCATAAAAATTTAAGAGCATTTCACTAATATAGTAGGCAATCTTCTGTTAAAATTTCATAAAGTTTAGACAAGGTTTGTTAAAATGTCTAGGATTGGAAATTATCCTAACCCAACCGAACTTATAAAAACGAAACTCCCTCAATATCCAAACCAAAATATGGTGAGCCTAATTTCTTAGATCATTAGGAAGGTCAAACCATAGACTTGAAGGTGCAAGCCGATCTCTACATTGTAATAACCCGGGAATTTCAATTTTTAATTTTTATTTTTCAGAATTTTTAGTTTAATCCCGGTTGGAGTTTTAAGAAATATTTCAACGGAAAAGATTTAAATTATAAGGCTCGAAGCCTACTTTTACGATTAGTTTTCAGAATTTAAAGTCGGGAGGTCGAGAAATTAACGAAATTTCGGACGATTGAAGCACGTGAGGGCAATTTGGTAATTTGTAATTAAAAAAAAATAGAATATGAATCACCCGAATGGCTTCGGGAAGAAGCCATTCGGCTGATTCCTGCAAACACCCGAGTGCCGGGAGAGGGCGATCGCGTGCCGTAGTCAGAGCTGCGATCGACGGCCGATGAGCGTGGGCGCGAGGTGCGAGTTGCGAGCCGGTGCTGCTGTCCCGACGAACCGAAGCCGTCCGGTTTCAGCAGCTCGAGTCCCCGAAGTGTGAGCCGAGTGTTTCGGCCGACAACTGCGAAGGGCGAATTTCCGACCAAGTCTGCCACCGACGATTTGGGAGCCTTGATGGAGTCCCTTTTTCCCGTTGTGTGCAGAACTCCATTTCTCGGTAAGTCTTTCCCCTCTTGCTGCCCGCCTCATTATTTTTGGTTTGGCCGAGCTTAGTGCTCGGCCTACTTTCGTCATTGATGGAATTGGCCGCAAGGTTATAGCGTAGCACGAGAGTAATGTCGCGAGTTTAAGGGAAACCGAAGGGAGCCCTGTCGGTTTCCTGTCTAAGCTCGGCCTCCTTGCAATTGCAGTGAGCTTGGCCGAGAGATATGGACGAAATAGGGCTAGTTGTGTGTGGAAGTTTGTAAATTGAACTTTGAAATCAAAATCAACCATTGCTTGTGCAGGGCAGTTCAATTTTTAACTATTTTGGCCTAGTTTTGGCTAATCGTTTTAAATTCTGTTTTTGTGGGATAAAATAGGTTATTAAAAAGACGTATGGCCGCTGGAATCGTTCGATTCCGACATCTGACGCAAAAGTTATGCGCGTCGGAAGTTTATGCCGGAATTTAGCCCAAGTCAAATTAGCGAGCATTTTTCGTGGAAATTCAACGTGTGAGAGTAGCATAGCCATTTTGATGCATATAACTAGCTGGAAGTGAGTTTTGGTTGAAGAGAAGTGAAAATGTGAAATTTGATAAAAGTGGCAGATTCGGTTTTAGCATTTTTTTGCCTGTCTGTGGCTTATCGTTTTAAAATCCGTCTCAGTATGTTAAACTAGGTTCCTAAGGGGACGTTTAGCCACTTGAATCGTTTGATTCCGTTGATGGACGCAAAAGTTATGCGCATCCGAACGTTGAGCTGGTTTTCGACCAAACCAAACCAATGGACCGTTTTAGTTGGAATTTCATGAGTGTAGTAGAGAAGGTTATTTTTATCTAATTGGTGAATGTTGAGATAAATGCTGATGAGAAATTGGTTGTGTTTTAGGTTGAGGCTTTCTTTTGGCGAAGCTGTGCGTCGAACGAGATTGGGACGCCAGGTAAGTAGTACATGCATGTGTTTTGCCCAAGTGAGCCTACACTGTAGAACTTTAGGGTTTATGTGATTGTTTGTGGCGTGCGTGCTTATTGTTTGACATGCATCATATTTTTAAAAACGGGAACGAAAATGATTTTTAGCATGTTTTGATGTATGAGGTAAGACGTGTGGCGGTGGTACCGCGGATCCCCCTAGTGTGCGGGCCGGTGCTTCACCGGTCGCGGATCCTACTCTAGGGGTGGACAGGCTGGGCCGTCATGCGGCGTGAATGTGTTGACGGTGAGGATATGGGCAGTGGTACCGCGGATCCTACTAGTGTGTGGGCCAGTGCAACACCAGTCGCGGATCCTACTCGAGGGGTGGGCCGGCTAGGCTATCGCAAAACGTGTGTGTGTGGCAACTGTGGCCCCGTGCTGGGGAGGCTGGGACGGGGGCGACGTGTCATGGTGTAGAGTGGCGAGGTATACCCTTACCCTGATGTGGTTGCCGTGTGGTGATGCGTGTGTGTAGCTTGTGGGCCTCGTTGCTGGGGATTCCGGGACGGTGGCAACGTGTCAGGGTGTAGGGTGGCGTGAGGTTCCTCCTTACCCTGGTGCGGCTGCACTACGCGTCACAGATGTGACAACATGAGTGTGAGTGTAGAGACTGCATGTGATAGGATTGCATTGTCGGCTTTTACTTTCATATCGCATTACTTACTGAGCGTTAGGCTTATGTTGTGTGTTCTGTGGTGTAGGTGGTGACGATACTGCTGGTGAGCCTCGAGAGCCTAGTCCAGAGGCGTAGGATGGTTGGCGGCGTGCACCCGAGGCACCGGATGGTGGATTTTTGTTAGGGCGACCCGACCCGTGATGGTGGTAGGTGATAGTGGATTTATCATTTCATGTTGGGTATTTGTGTAGATAGCATGGTTGTATGGACATTGATCTTTTGAGATTATATAGAGGGGTTGTAGTGTTTTTGGGGGACTTTCTTCATTTGTGTTTGATGGGTTCTTGTTGTCTTCTTACTCTGATTTGGTTGTGGTGATTTCTCTGGATGATGGATAGATAAACATTGTTGGATTATGGTGAATTGTGTGCAGGGTTTAAATTTTGGGATAGTCAGTTTTTAGCCGTTACTCTGCCGAAATTTCGGGAGAGAGGTTAGGAGTCGAGGAGATACGAAATAGGTTGAGGTGTGAACAGTAAATGCTAGAAAAAGGTAGATGAGCGTGGAAGTGCGGCGTGATCGCAGGTGCGCGGGGCACGCGGCCCTGCGGGTGCACACGGGTCATGCGGCGGCGGGTGAGAGCGTGCGCGCGGACGTGCTGTACAGAGGCAGGGTGCGTGGGGCACGCGACGCTGTGAGCGTACGCGAGATACAGTGACGTTAGGTTGGCACGTGTGGCACCGCGAAGGTGTACGCGGGGTGTCGGAGTGGGGACGTGAGTGCTTGGGACCGGACTGGGTAGTTCGTGGGGTGCGTGGGATTCTTTCCTAGGATTTCAAGTCTTACCGTTTTATCTCAAATTGTTTTAAATGGTTTTCTTTTCCGCTACGTAGTTTTATGTTGAGGACTTCGTGTTTCCTCTTCGGGACGCGAGTTATTTTTTTCGAATCGAGTCAAAAAATTTTGATACTCACAAATGTTCTTTTGAAAATGATTTGAAAACGAAAGGGGTATTGAATTGAGTTAGTTATGTCAAGTGTTAGTGTGTGTGTGTAGTGTGTAGATGCACTGTAGCACACCGAGAACGCGGGGTTTCTCGAGGTGTTATATACATAGGGAGATAGATGATTTTAATAGTTACTCTCAAGCTCCACCTAGGAGAAGAGAAAAAATCCTAGAAGAAAAGATCAATTTAGGAGAACTTTTGATGAAACTGGTTATGTGAAACTTAGCCAAAGGATCCCCAAAGTGACCCTTGTGGATGAAAGGTCTTTTGAAGTAGCACTCCCTGATTTTCATGGTTATCCCTTGTGTTTTAAATGTATTAATTGGTTGGAAGAAGTGGAGGAGTTGTTTAAAAGGCACGACTATTTTAAAAGAAGGAAAATTTGAAAAGCTCTCTCTTGTTTTACCAGTTGTGCCAGAATATAGTGGAAGAGGATTAAAAAAGAGAGAAGATTAGAAGACTAGAGTAAAGTTGTTACTTGGAGATTATTAAGATATTTATTAGAAAATAGGTTTGTTCCAAGTAATTACCAAGAAGTATAACTCTCAGCCTACCCCCAAAAGTCCAATCTTATTTGAGCCACCAACTTCCCAAACCCAAACCCAAACCCAAACCCAAACCAAGCCTAGTGAGGGAGCCTTAAGTGACGATGAGGAAAATGATCTGAAAGAGGTAGAGATCATTCTCCCCAAAGAAAGTCCATTATTTGACTTGAATGGTAATTCTTGTGGTCAAAAGGAAATTGATCGAATGGACATTTTAGGAGTTGATATTCTAAAACCCCTAACCCAAATTGATTCCAGTGAAGATTATGGAATTAAAGGGTTATTTGAAAATTTTTCTTTTGAACAAAAGGACAATAAAGATTTTGCAATCAAAATTTTATTTGAGGAATCTATCCTTAAGGAAGAAAGAGATCTAAAGGTAGAAACTTTAGAAGCCCTTGAACCCCTAGAGGTAAAAACCAAAATCTGATCACGGCCAAAGTTTGAAAACTCAAGAGGTTATCATGTGGTATAACCCATTTTATGACGACCCTGGGGAGAACGTTTTAGTTAAGAACCTTGTTGAGTCATCCTATGCTTTAGAGGGAACTTTTTATGCAAAGTATGCATCAAAGCCTATTCCCCACATCCAACAAGAGTTCTACCTGGTGGATAAGACGTATTTAGAACCTTTTTTGGTCCAAACCAAAAATATTGTGTATGTTTTAGAGGAAATTAATTTTCTCAATTTTCTCTCTTAGACTAAGAAGGATAGAAATTTTTGTAAAGCCTTAAGTCACCTTAGAATTTTAAAGCCAAACTTTAATGATGAATTGTCTAGAAAATTTTCAAATGACTTTGTTCCCTTATTTATTCCACCAAATAATTTAATTTCATAGTTATTTAAAATTAGATAGAATATAAGTTACATTTTATTTTCTTTTAAATTTTTGTTTTGCACTAAATTTCCTTGTTGCGTTAGTATTAGTAAGCATATTAATATTTTTGTTTTCTTAAAAAAAGATATGTCATCTTACCTTCATATGGTTTCTTGAATTATTTCATTATGAAAGGTTATGAAAATTTTAGCATGTTGAATCTAATGCTTAAGGATGTGAAAGAATCTATTGTGCATAATATTTTGTTGAACTTCACTACTTTGGAAGGTTATTGTACTATAAATTATTGGCATGTTCTTATTAAATTCATAGAATTAGTTTTATTTTTAAATGGTTTAAAATTAGTTTCTAATGTTAGACTTCCTTGTTTTCAAACTACTTCTTTTGAAAGAAAGAACTTTTAGCTTCACGCTATGGATGAATTTTGATGATTTGACATGTGTATGGAATATTTTAATTTTTCAATTAATTATTGTAACATGTTACTTGAATTGAACCTTCTTAGACTTGAAGATTTTTATGTTGAGTTCTTTGTCATTTCGAAACCTATGCATGAGCCTTTCATTTATGAATTGAACATGGAAACATGTTATATGTTTGAGAAAAAATTTAGAATGATTACACATTGTTTTTGTGATCTTTTTTCTCACCAAGCTGAATTTATTATTTCTTATATTTTGGTTAGAAATTGTTTCTCTATATCATATTCTTGTTTTGAGAAAAGGAAGGATTCTTTGAGTATCACTTTGTTACCTAAGTCCTTAATGGAGAACATCAACCAAAATGTAGGAAAGCAAGGGGTGAGTACTTTACCAACAAAAAGGGTGAGTACTTTACCAACAAGGTATGTGCCACTTGACACTTTATTAACTTGGCTACTTATGTAATACCCAGAATTTTCCGCTAAATTAATTTTCAAATTTACGTAATTGTAATCGGTGGCGTTTTGGTTGGAATTGACAGCGAAAAATTTCTACCATTAAGTATAAAATTCTTTTGAGGTTAACGAAGAATAGAACATTTTAAGGATAAAACTAGAGACAAACCAAATAACCGCTCGGTTAAAAGATTAAGTGTTATTGCCAAGCCCCTGCTCAGTCACTAGAATGCACGATGGATCGGTTAGGCCCTCGGATCTCAGCCAAGCCAATAAACCCTTGAGAAAAACAATAAAATGAACAACCAAATGTGATTGAAATGAAACGAAATTTGGTGTGAGATTAGTGGAGTGAGTGAGGTGTGTGATGGTGGTGGTCGTGGTCCAAGTTGATTAGAAGTGACAAAGTTATGTAAACAAACCCGCAAGTCGGCCGAAGAAACAATGTGATGTCCTCGGCAAGCACAACCTTTCCATGGAAAGGTTCTCAACTTGGGGAACCGGTTTTGGCCACTTCCTTCTTGTTTCCTTCCCTTGAAAGGGAGGAGAGAAAAGTGGAACACAAGCTAGAGCAACAACCTTGAGTTGCCACGCTAGGAGGCTACTCCTAATCGGTTCATGGAACCGAGCACTTACCTTGGAAAGGTGATGGAAAACTCCCTCGGTTTCCTCTAGAAAATATCCCGATGCTCATTAACTTTGCCAACCGAAATACACACACCAATGCTATGCTTATATAGGCATAGGATGGAGGGGTTTAGGGCTGTACTTTTGGTCTTCAAAACTTGGTGGATTGAAGCTTGTAACCGGCTCCAAAATGATGCAATGTGCGGCCGAGATGGTGGCAGCCAAGAGGTGATGAATGGCTTGCTGAATGCCATGTCATGGATCCATGTTTCTTCCACAAAAGGTAAAGGGGACAAGCATCTCAAATGGCAGCCTAATGGTGTGGCCAAATCGGGTAAGATTGGCCACCACTTGCGGCACTTCCTCCTTGGCGCGCGCGTGGCCGAGAATGGCATGTTTGCATGCCCGAATGATGCTCCAAATGTAAGCCAATCCTGAAACCCTTTCCATCATCTATCCTAACCATTCAACCTAATCCTAAATGCCTAATGCATGCACATAATAATAAGTTAAAGAAGAAGGCCAATGTTTGCCCAATAAGTTCAAAATAAAACATTACATAAAAGTTGGCTCGGAAAGACAAATTCCCTTAAGAGCTTCATGATCTTCAATGGCGGCTTCCCATGCAAGGATGTGTCTCGGTTGCTCCATGTCTTGAGTCTCCACTTCCCACTTTAAGCTTTCAATTTCCGGCTCCATTGAATCATTACCTGCAACAGAAACAAACGTGTGAGAATGTAAGTTGATTAAAGTGTGTGCTTGGACTTGAGATCGTGTGACGGGCCTATGGGGCTCATCATCCTCCCCAAGTGAGTGTAGATTTGACCTCAAATTCAATAAGTTCGGGTCTTGGAACGGATCTTCATCGCCTTTATAGGGTGATAAATCTTAGACGTTAAAAGTCGCGGATACTCCATATGCACCCAGCAATTCGATTTTGTAGGCGTATTATTGATCCTTTCAAGTACTTTAAATGGTCCATCCACGCGAGGTAGAAGTTTAGACTTTCTCTTATGAGGAAATCTTTCCTTCCGGAGGTGCAACCATACTAAGTCTCCTGCTCGGAAAATGACTTCTTTGCGACCTTTATTCACGTGAGCCACACTCTCATTTCTCTTTTCAATGGCCTTTTGCACAGTTTCGTGCAACTTCTTAATTTGTTCAGCCTTATTTGCACCTGATGGGTTGGCTAAGTTCTTAGTAGGTAAAGGGACAAGGTCCAACGATGTAAATGGATTAAACCCATAGGCAACCTCAAAGGGCGATTTCGGAGTAGTGGAATGAAGGGTGCGGTTGTAGGAAAATTCCAAGCCTGGAAGTATGATGTCCCAATTAGAAAATTTCTTGCCTACAACACTGCGTAAGAGGGAGCCTAGAGTCTTGTTGACAACTTCCGTTTGCACATCAGTTTGGGGATGAAAAGAAGTGCTGAAGCACAACTTAGTCCCCAATCTTCTCCATAAAGTGGTCCAGAAGGCGATTAAAAACTTAGTGTCTCTATCTGACATTATTGAGTGTGGGATGCCATATAGGCAAACAATCTCCTTGAAAAATAGGTCGGCGGTTAAAGTAGAGTCATCTGTCTTGGCACAAGGAATAAAGTGTGCCATTTTGGAAAATCTATCCACGACCACCATGATGGAATCCCTAGCTCGGGTAGTCCGTGGTAGTCCTAAGATAAAGTCCATACTGACTGCAATCCAGGGGTGTGTAGGGATGGGCAAGGGCATGTACAAGCCTTGGGGTAGAACTCTACTTTTGGCTTTCTTGCAGACTATGCACGTCTCTACTAGGCGATGCACATCTTTCATCATGTGAGGCCAAAAGAAATGTTCCTTCAACATATCGAGGGTCTTCTTTTCCTCGAAATGATTGGCTAAGCCCCCACAATGAGCTTCTTTCACAAGACATCATCGTAAGCTTCCTTGAGGGATGCACAATTTTCCTGTTTTGACCAAATAACCATCCATGAGGCAATAATCTCCTTCAACCTTGTCTAGGCATCGGGCGTAATGAGGTCCAAAGTCGGGGTCAGAGGCGTAGCTATCCTTAATCTATTCGAATCCAAAAAATCACATTGCTAGCTCGGTGAAAAGGATGCGCTTCCTAGATAGGGCGCTGCTACTACATTATTTTCTCCCTTGAGATACTTTAGGGTATATGGAAACCTCTCTAAAAATTCTACCCATTTTGCATGCCTTTTGTTCAGTTTATGTTGGCTCTTAATGTGCTGTAAGGCTTGATGATCAGTGTTGATAACGAATTCCCTCGATAAAAGATAATGTTGCCAGTGTTCTAATGCCTGTATAACTGCGTAAAACTCTTTATCATAAGTAGAATAATTGAGCACGGCTCCTTTCATCTTCTCACTGAAATATGCGATAGGCCGTTGGTCTTGCATAAGTACTGCTCCTATTCCAACTACTGACGCATCACTTTTGACTTCGAATACCTTATTGAAGTCAGGAAGAGCAAGTACGGGGGAATGACATAACTTTTCCTTAATTAACTCAAAGCTTTTTTGACAAATCAGGGTCCAAGTAAACTCTTTCCCTTTCTTGGTGCAGTCGGTAAGGGGTGCAACTATTGAGCTAAAGTTCTGGATAAATCTTCTATAAAAGGAGGCTAGCCCGTGGAAGCTTCGTACTTCCGATATAGAATTAGGTGTAGGCCAGTCCTTAATGGCTTTGATTTTATCCTCGTTAGCTTCCATATCATTTTTGGAGATTATAAAGCCTAACAAATAAACCTTGTTCTGGGCAAAGGAGCACTTACTAAGATTCCCAAATAATTTGGCTTTCCTAAGGGTATGGAAAAGGGTACTAAGGTGGTTAAGGTGTTGTGGAAGGTCCATGCTATACACTAATATTTCGTCAAAGTAGACAACAATGAACTTACCAAGGTATTCTTTGAGTACATGGTGCATGAGCCGCATGAACGTGCTTGGGGCGTTAGAAAGCCCGAAGGGCATAACCATCCATTCAAACAAGCAATACTTGGTTTTAAACGCTGTCTTCCACTCATCTCCTTCCTTCATGCGTATCTGATGATAACCACTCTTAAGGTCCACTTTGGAAAAGATTGAGGCTTGTTACAGCCAAGCTCCTGCTCGGTCACCAAAATGCATGAAAGGATCGGTTAGGCCCTCGGATCTCGGCCAAGCCGAGAAACCCTTGAGAAACGCAACAAATGAACGACTAAATGTGCTTCAAATGAAATGAAATTTGGTGTGAGATTAGTGGAGTGAGTTAGGTGTGTGATGGTGGTGGTCGTGGTCCAGATTGATTAGAAATGACAAACTTGTGCAAGCAAACCCGCAAGTTGGCCGAAGAGACAATATTATGTTCTCGGCAATCACAACCTTTCCATGGAAAGACTCTCAACTTGGGGAACCGGTTTTGGCCACTTCCTTCTTGTTTCCTTCCCTTGAAAGGGAGGAGAGAAAAGTGGAATACAAGCTCGAGCAACAACCTTGAGTTGCCAAGCTAGGAGGCTACTCCTAATCGGTTCATGGAACCGAGCACTTACCTTGAATGGTGGTGGGAAAACTCTCTCGGTTTCCTCTTAGAAAACATCCGATGCTCATTAACTTTGCCAACCAAAATACAAACACCAATGCTATGCTTATATAGGCCTAGGATGGAGGGTTTTAGGGCTGTGCTTTGGTCTTCAAAAACTTGGTGCAAAGGAGCTTGTAACCGGCTCCAAGTGTTGTAGTGTGCGGCCGAGATGATGGCAGCCAAGTGGTCGATCAATGGCTTGCTGAATGCCATGTCATGGATCCATGTTTCTTCCACAAAAGGTAAAGGGGACAAGCATCTCAAATGGCAGCCCAATGGTGTGGCCAAATCGGGTAAAATGGGCCACCACTTGCGGCACTTTCTCCTTGGTGCATTTGCGGCCGAGAGTGGCATGCCTTGCATGCCCGAATGCATCTTCAATTTAAGCCAAGCCCGAAGCCCATTCCATCATCTATCCTATCAATCTACTCCTAAATGCCTAATGCATGCACATAATAAATAGTTGAACAAGAAGGCCAATGTTTGCCCAATAAGTTCAAAATAAAACATTACATAAAAGTTGGCTCGGGAAGACAAATTCCCTTAAGAGCTTCATGATCTTCAAGGGTGGCTTCCCATGCAATGATGTGTCTCGGTTGCTCCATGTCTTGAGCCTCCACTTCCCACCTTAAGCTTGCAACTTCCAGCTCCATTGAATCATAACCTGCACAAGAATAAAATGTGTGAAAATGTAGGTTAATTAAAGTGTGTGCTTGGACTTGAGATCGTGTGACGGGCCTATGGGGCACATCAAGGCTCCACTTAGCTCATCTAACATGTTCTCGAGTCTAGGGATGAGAAATCTATATTTGACCATGATGTGGTTTACGACTCGGCTATCGACGCACATTCTCATGGTGCCGTCTTTCTTAGGGACTACTAGTGAGCGAACTGCACAGGGGCTCATGGACTCTCTTATGTAGCCCCTATCCAATCATTCTTGCACCTGATCTTGCAATTTTTTGGTCTCTTCAGGGTTCATTCGATAAGCCGGTCGATTAGGTAGTGCAGCTCCTGGTTGGAGATCAATTTGGTGTTCTATGCCAGGTAAGGGTGGCAATCCTTTAGGTAAATCTTCGGAAAACACGTCTTGGAACTGATGTAGTAGGGTTTTAACGAAGTGAGGTATGTCTCCTAACTCCATCACTCTATCCCGGTATAGTATCAAAATCATGGGATCCGCTCTAAGTACGGATGCTTCTAATTCAGCCTTAGTCATGAAGAGACTGGCTTTATTCTTTTCTTCTCTTTTAATAGCTTCATCCTTAGCTATCTGCTCAGGGGTTATAGGTGCTAACTTAAAAGCTTTACCTTCAAATTTGAGGGAATAGTAGTTGGAATGTCCATCGTGGTTCACTTTTCAGTCAAATTGCCAAGGTCGGCCTAAAAGCAAACGACTCGCACTCATAGGCACAACATCGCATAGAACCGAGTCCTTGTACTTGCCTAAAGCAAACTCAACTCTTACTTGCTTAGTAACTTTAACATCGTCTCTATCATCTAACCATTTAAGCTTATAGGGGTGGGGGTGAGCACTAGTCTCTAACCCTAACTTAGTCACTAAGTCCTTGGAGGTTACGTTCGCACAACTTCCTCCATCAATAATGAGAGAACACAACTTATCCTTGATGAGGCATTTACTATGGAAGATGTTCTCACGCTGACAATCCTCTCCTGAACTCTTGGTTATAAGAACTCGTCTTCTCACCATAAGTAAAGGGCCATCGGGGCATGAATAACTTCTTCTACCGAATCACTCTCGTCCTCATCCTCTCCTACCTATTCTACTTCCTCCTCAAACTCATCTTCACTTACAAACTCGCCGGTGTCTTCTTTAATGATCATGACACAACGGTTCGGGCATTGGGCCATGAAATGACCTACGCCGTGACACTTGTAGCACTTGAGGTCGCGTGCTCCCTGTCCAGTGGGGTTGTCTCTTGTAGGCTTGGCCTCTGGTCCTTTAGGGTTTATTGGTTTACTAGTTGATTCTTTGGAACGCCAATGTCTTTGAAAAGGCTTTTTCTAATCAGCCTTGGTCACTGGTTTGTTAGCCTCAGGTGGCTTAGGGGTGTATTTGGGGAGTTGGTTAATCTTAAATGATTGGGTGGCTTTCCTCTTCCTTTTGAGTTGACGTTCGACTTTTAGGGCCATCTGAACTACTATGTCCATAGAGTCTATGGGGTGCAATTCTACGGCGTCAGCAATGTCATAATTCAAGCCATGGATAAACCAAGCTATGGTTTGCTCTCCGGGTTCTTCTAGTTCTCCTCGAATTTTGAGAGTCTCGAACTCTGTAAAGTACTCCTCTACGGTTAGACTTCCTTGCTTGAGGTTATGTATTTGCATGATCAATTCTTGTTTGTAATGACTAGGGACAAATCTCTTCGTCATGATAGATTTCATCTTTCTCCAAGTATCAATAGAGTTAAATCCAGTCCGCGCTCTTTGTGTCCTTACATTAGACCACCAGAGTAAGGCATAGCCGGTAAACTCTACAGAAACGACCTGAATCTTGACTTTGTCGAAGTAGTTATAACAATCAAAAATTCTCTCAACCTTCTCTAACCATTCTAAAAATGTTGTCCCATCGCATGTTCCATTAAAGGAGGGTATTTGTATCTTAACGTTTCGGAGGTCGTCACGGTCTTTATGTCGATCTCGTCTAAACTCATCATGATTCGTATGAGTTGGTGGACGAAAGTTTTCTTCTTCATCCAAGGTCCACTCATCATCCTCATCGTAGTCATAGTTAGGGTGCCTTTCCCTAGAATGCTCAATCTCAGCTTCATCATCTAAGAGCTCTTGGTCTCTAACTCGTCTCCTAAGATTGTCCGTTCGTCTCCTAGATATAGTGTCTTGGGAGGAATCTCTACGGTGGGTAGGGTGACGTCCACTCATAACTTGTTCAAATTTTAGGTTCATATCATGAAGTTGTTTACTTAGGGTTCCAACCATTCCACTTAAACCGTTTAGTTGACCTTGCATACTTGACTCTCCGTCTTGATGGGTGTGAGTCTCCTTTTGGAGAATGTCCTTACCCCGGCTCGGTGGATTGAGTTCTGGGGTCATATTTGGGTTTGGGCCAATTTGGAATCCACTTCTTATTTTCATGTTTAAGTCTTAGGAAATGGAACTTCAATCATATTTAAACCTTAAGTTTTAAAGCATTAGGAATGGTAACCTAACTAAGGTAATTGACATAATCTCCTTTTAAGTTTGTTTCTTGCTTTTGTTTTGTTTTGTTATTTATTATTATTTTTTTTTAATGAAAACTAGTAAAGCAAAACAAATACTATGAACAAAAAGGGAAAGGAATTCATCACTTTTGGATCATGCAATTTAGATTAAATTGTCAAAGATAAAACAATGCTAACTACTCTCGGATGTGTGACAATTCACTAAAAATTAGGCACTAGTTTTATCCTCGGTTTGCTCCACGAATTTTAACAACAATTGAGCAATAATAAAAGCATCAAATTAGGTTAACATGCAGCCAAATTTTCGTGCCTTGGAACAACTCTCAGCCATGCACAAAGTGGTCCCAACTATCAACATCAAACTTGCCATTTTTGTGCACACAAAACAGTTTTTTTTGTAAAAGTATGTTTTCCTTTAACCAAAACAGCATCTATTTGAATTTTAAACCACAACAAACTGAAAAACGACACATGCTTCAGCTACATAACAATTTAACTTAAGTCTAAAGAGTTATAGGCTCGGTCTTGTGCAAAAAAAAATAGGTCACAACAACAAGATATAACATACTATTCTCGACAATGTCAAAAATAGAAATTTCATGCTATTGTGTCTCGGATTTTAGGTAAACTTTAACCAAATCACATGCAACATTTGTCAAGCCTAACATTCATTCTTAGTAGAGGATATAAGCAGCAATATGCATAAAAATGTTCATTTAAATCAAGCTGCAAGTTTCGGTTATTAGTGCACACAAATCGGTTATCAAAAGAAAGACTAAACTTTGAACTATGCGGTTTTCTAACAAAGTGCATTAAACATTTTAAACCGATGCAACTATCAAGCTAATCATATGATTTTAAAGCTAAACATGCATGCTTAAGTACTTAACAAGACATGTGAGGTGCGGGAAATGTTAAAACACAGCAAGAAAAAGTGTTGCTCCCGAAATAGAAAAGAAGACAACAAGTACTAAAGTGGTTAGCATTTGTTTCACCAAAAGGGGAAGGAAATTGCAGCCACAAAAATGGAGTCTAAGGGCTGATATTTCTTCATGCTCAGATGTCTAACATCTCAAGAAACATGCTGGAGATGATTTTAGCTCAAAAGAAATCGGAAATAAAACAAAGAAACCGCAAGCAAATCAATAACCCGAATAGGTGAGCAATGAAACCCGGTTTTAGGCTTTAAGGTGCAGCCATCCAAATGAGTTTAGAAAACCAAACTAACTTGATTTCTAGCACTCCACGGGGCCCTCCTATGCTCTGATACCAAGTGTTGCGGCCAAGCCCCTGCTCGGTCACTAGAATGCACGATGGATCGGTTAGGCCCTCGGATCTCAGCCAAGCCCAGAAACCCTTGAGAAAAATAATAAAATGAACAACCAAATGTGCTTGGAATGAAACGAAATTTGGTGTGAGATTAGTGGAGTGCGTGAGGTGTGTGATGGTGGTGGTCGTGGTCCAAGTTGATTAGAAATGACAAAGTTATGTAAACAAACCTGCAAGTTGGTCGAAGAAACAATGTGATGTTCTCGGCAAGCACAACCTTTCCATGGAAAGGTTCTCAACTTGGGGAACCGGTTTTGGCCACTTCCTTCCTGTTTCCTTCCCTTGAAAGGGAGGAGAGAAAAGTGGAATACAAGTTCGAGCAACAACCTTGAGTTGCCAAGCTAGGAGGCTACTCCTAATCGGTTCATGGAACCGAGCACTTACCTTGGAAAGGTGATGGAAAACTCCCTCGGTTTCCTCTAGAAAATATGTCGATGCTCATTAACTTTGCCAATCAAAATACACACACCAATGCTATGCTTATATAGGCCTAGGATGGAGGGGTTTAGGGCTGTGCTTTTGGTCTTCAAAACTTGGTGGATTGAAGCTTGTAACCGGCTCCAAAATGATGCAATGTGCGGCCGAGATGGTGGCAGCCAAGAGGTGATGAATGACTTGCTGAATGCCATATCATGGATCCATGTTTCTTCCACAAAAGGTAAAGGGGACAAGCATTTCAAATGGCAGGCCAATGGTGTGGCCAAATCGGGTAAGATTGGCCACCACTTGCGGCACTTCCTCCTTGGCGCGCGCGTGGCCGAGAATGTCATGTTTGCATGCCCGAATGATGCTCCAAATGTAAGCCAATCCCAAAACCCTTTCCATCATCTATCCTAACCATTCAACCTAATCCTAAATGTCTAATGCATGCACATAATAATAAGTTAAAGAAGAAGGTCAATGTTTGCCCAATAAGTTCAAAATAAAACATTACCTAAAAGTTGGCTCGGGAAGACAAATTCCCTTAAGAGCTTCATGATCTTCAATGGCGGCTTCCCATGCAAGGATGTGTCTCGGTTGCTCTATGTCTTGAGTTTCCACTTCCCACTTTAAGCTTTCAATTTCCGGCTCCATTGAATCATTACCTACAACAGAAACAAACGTGTGAAAATGTAAGTTGATTAAAGTGTGTGCTTGGACTTGAGATCGTGTGACAGGCCTATGGGGCACATCATTAAGAGTTGAGGGCAAAATAGTAATTAGTATTAATTATATTAAATAATATAATTAATATATAAAAAAAGAAAGAAAAGAGAAGGAGGCAGAAACCCCTCTCTATGTTTTCTCCTCCCCCACGCAAGAAAACTTCCCCTTTTCACTTATTCCTCGACGATACTTCTTCTCAAGCGACGATCTTCTTTCATCGATCTTCAATTTACGGTAAGTCTTAGTTAGTTCTGTAATGTCCCAAAAATCCTCCAAGAATTCCCAGTTCGTTACTAACTGCTACTTGTCACCATCCCTCACATGCTCTACTAAAATTCCTTAAAATTTGAAAGCTTTATTTTTAGACTCAAAACGACTCTCTTTTTTGTTTTAAATGATTAAAACATTAAAGCGAAAAACTTTTAATAAAAATTCAATTTAAGTAAATTAAGTTTTCTGAAACCTAAAAGAAAATATTCATTTTCAGTCGACTCTGGATGTAACGCCCCAAAAACCAACTCGTTTCCGGTACGTTCACTGCTCCGATACCGCCTCTTTAACGCCCCCGATTCATCCCCGGACCCGGGTCGCCAACCATACACTCATTCTTTATCCCGACAAAATTCGTATAAAATTTAAAACTTTTGTTCCTCGACCTAAAACGACGTTTTTTTTTTTTAAATATTTTAAACGGCTTCGCAGCGGAAAACTCAATTAAAATCAGTGTAGACAACAACCTCATTTTACAAAATATAAAACAGAGACACTGGTTGACACCTGTAAACAGCGGTCGACACTTGGGTTGTCTCGGGTTTCTATTAGTCGACACTGGCAAACACCAGTCGGCACTTTACGCTCATCCCAGAGAGCGGTCGACACCTGCTTTCACAGGTCGACACCTTCATCCTCCGTTTTCCAGCGGTGGACCCTTGCGGCCAACACCTACCATATTTACACTAACCGGTCGACACCTTTAACTATAGGTCGACACTTACTTTGATTCTGCCCGTGCAGGTTGACCCTCGCGGTAGACACTCTCGCTAAATTTACACTAACCGATCGACCCATTCGGTCACCGAACGACACCTCACTTCTCTCTGCCTACCTCGGTCGGACCCCGCGGTCGACACTCGCCCTCCAAATTACATTGATCGGTCGACACCTATCGACTTCGGTCGACACTTCCTCCCTAGAACTCAGATTAAAAATCTTAAAAACTTCACAAAAACCAATCTATTTCAACTCAACGCTAAAAATAACCCGACGCATATTTTTCCATCAACTCAAAATCATTATTTACATAAAGGAAACGACTACTCACATTTGCAATCCATCTACTTACAAAACGATTCAAAACCACCTCAACTTGCTCCCTAAACCCATACCTATGAACACCAGGTCCAAAATGCACTAACAGCCGGCCGGACCATCCACGAACGTCCTCCTCCAACTGCCTTCTAGTCCAAGGCATGCTCGGGATACTCACTATCTGTTGCGTCGTCACCTACATCATAGAACTCAACTATTAGCCTAATACTAAGTAAGTAATGCATATAAACTTAAACACTGAAAAACATTCACATCCTAGCATATGCAGTTTCTACAGTTTCGTCTATACTTTTGTTTTCGTCTCTTTCTTACATCTTTGTTTTTTTTTTTTCTTACTACTACATTCTTCGTTACATGCTAGATCAAGGTGACACACCTCGCGGTCCACCTCTCGGGACAAGGCCAACCTCAATCTAGTAAAGTGACACACCTCGCGGTCCACCTCTTCAGACAAGATCACCACGTAAAGCGGAGGAAGAGTGATACACCTTGCGGTCCACCTCTCGGAACAAGACCACTCAACCTCCCTTTATTATCTTCTTACGTACTTTCTCATTTCATTCATCTCATCACATCATCACATCCTACTGTTTTACTTCGTAAAAATATAAAAATTCATTTTCGTTTCGTCTCGTAATTTAAAACCATGATGCACAATCAATAAAGCATAACATAAAATAAATGTGCAATGCAACATACCGTACTGTGATGTAGGCCTGAGGGCAAAACTCCTACTACATTACTTACCTCGCGTCCTTAGCACTCATAATCCAAATCTCGCACGCTAACTGAAAAACCTATAAAACCGCACATCTATTATCTCTACTTTCCATCAACTCTGTAAAACTTTAAAGGAATCAGGCACTAAATCCTCACTCAGTCCAAACCGAAATTCTAAATAACGCTCCGACTAATCCTTCAAAAATTCATAACTCCGCCAATACTCGTCCGATTTGGACGATTCAAAATGCTACGGGCTTCTCGTGACATCTAGTCTCTAATGGTCTCATCAGTTTCCTAATCCCACACATACAGCTTGACCAAATGTTGCCAAATGAAACCCGTTCCGTAATCCGGGTTATCCGGTCATCTACACACCTAATCTTTTCCACAAAAGCTTATAATGCACTCTTATTCCTAACTTAAACATCAACATACGTACAAAAATCGACTAAAAGCCACAAACTTCATATCTCCTTTCTAGGGTTCACCCAAAACTCTCTCTAACTCCACTTCTATCACTCAAAATCACTAAAACACTAATTATCTACCAAGAACTAACTAAAATTTACCAAAAATTTGAAGAATGGAGAAGGAAACGGCTAATCGTTGGCTGCCGAAAGGGAATCACCTAGTTTCTCGTGCGAGAGAAGAAGAAGAAGAAGAAGAATGGGGGGAGAAAATCCGTTCCTCCCCTGTTTTATTTTATTTTATATAAATTATTTAATATAATTAATTCTAATTACCATTTTACTCTCAACCGTAACTCTTTTGATAAATCTACTATACGGTTAATGCTCGGATAAAATATTAAAATTTCTCCTTCACCATTATTCCTGAAATAATCTTTTACCTAACGTTACAAACTTTCCGGCCTCGATTCTAACTCGAACCTCATCGTTGACCGATACGAAATTCTGAAAAATTGAATTAACCGAAATTTTTCGGTTGCTACATTTCACCGTCCTTAAAAGAAATTTTGTCCTCAAAATTTGCGCAACAATCACTTCCTGGTATTAACGCTGCCAAATCCATGGTCTCAAAATAGGCTCTCTTTGAACAGCGTCAAATCTACCTTGAACTCTTAGTCCTTAAACGTCCTTATGATCAACTTCATTCTTCAACTTGTGATCATTTTACTTACCCTCCAATTTCTTTCTAGTTTCCATTTATATCCTAAAATTTTAGTGGCTCATCCACTAACGTCTTAGCCTCATAGTCCTTCCGTCGATAACCTCTATAAACATGAATCCAATCTGGGTCCCATGACCGCATTTGTTATCTCCAATTTGACTAGCTGCATCCTTGACTACGTATTGAACACTATCTATTCTCATACTAAATTTCGTACTGTGCTCATTAACCTAACCAACTATGGCCTACCTCTTCAAAGTTTTCTATTCTAAATCTATATCTAAGTTTTCTTGGCTAGAGTTTGCTCAACCTCTAAATCTTTTATCCTGACCATCCTTAAAAAAACTTCATACTCAAATCGTTCTAAACTATTCACTCTGATCTTGAACCATTCCCGAACACTCTTATCACTTCCTTACTATGATTCGTCCAATAATCTTATTACTTGCAACTTATTGTAGACTATGTTTCACTGTTACTCTAAATTCCTTCGAATTCTTACATCCTCAAGTCTAATCAAATAATGATTCTATTCGACTCACTATAATCCCAACAAAACCTCATACGAATTCGAAACTTCCAAACTCACACTTAGCATCGTTGATAAGATGCTACCCTAAATCTCCTCGAGTAACTTTCGTTCCGACTGCGTATCCTAACTAAAATCTTTCTAAGTCCTTGATCTCTCACTAATAACTAAACTCCTATAAAATCCTTGTCGGTAACCTGCTACCTTATCGACATAACTCCTCAAAACAATTCCCAAATTAGACTCAAACAATCGTCCTTTAACCAGTACATCTACAACCAAAATTATGAGGAATCATATCTTTGAACTTTTAACTTATTCTTAGATTTCTCGATCCCTTGTTTCAACTAGTCTAAATCTCCCAACCTAGCCATATATTTTTCTTAGATCCTCTCAATTACTGTTTCTCCTTATTGTTCCGTAATTAAGGTTATCTCAACTTCTGAAATTACCTAATTGAATTCCTTCCCTATAACCCCTCAACGAATTTCATCAAATTTCTTAATTTCCAACTCATACTTAGCACCGCTGATATAATACTTCTCTAAATTTCCTCGACTAATAATCGTTTTGACTAAATATCTCAATTACGATTCCTAAGTCCTTGATTTCCATCGACAACTAACTCTTACAAAATTCTTGTCGGAAGTTTCCCATCTCATCGACGTAGCTCCTCAAAATTTTTCTTAATTAAAACCTCTAACATTTATCATTTAATCCGTCTATCTCCAACCAATATTAATAGAAATTATGCACTTGCACTCTCAGCTTAGTCCTAAGTTTCCCAATATAGTCATATATATTTCATTTCCCCAACATACATACTTGCGTAAAAAATTTCAATTTCAGTCCCTTAACTTCCTTGTGATTTGCTATCATTCTACCTCACATCCAAATACCTCAACTATATTTATATAATTTTAATCAGCTCTTATACTCCTTGATCGAGCAACACCAAGCACTCGACACTTCTACTATCATCATTGCTCTTTATTGATAAGGTACTATTAAACTCTCATATCTTCAATTGAATAATTCGAAACTACACTTTTCCACAGTCAATCCCTCTTCTATCATCAAATTTAACTCTACTACTATGTTCCTCCGAACAAAAATTGTACTTAAATTCTAAAGTCCTAACCTTGATATCCTTAAGTATTTTCTCTATTGAGTAACACCAAATATCTAAGAAATCGTTTCCTTATGCTGAACTTTCCCCCTCAAGCTGATCAGCCATATTCTAAAACTTGTTACCTAGGACGTGCATCACACCCCCTTGTTACTAAGCACCTCATTATAATTTTAATCATAAGATTTTCGATATTCTCACTACTTACTAGCTTCGTCACACTACGATAGTTACCAATACTCACATTGATGGCCATCTCCTGGAGTAATGGTCCTATCCGATCACTGGATATAACTCCATACAACGTTATCCTCAAGCTCCCATTGATTCCTTAAGGTCTTGAACTATACCTTATATCACTCCTATGTCCTCGAGTCGTACAGCTAAAATATAGTCTCTAAATTCCTAAATTAAGTTATACTACATACTCTTGTATCCTCTATTTCCTCAACTTCTCATTGATCAAATTTATCCTCGCGTATGACTCTTCGATTTACTTAAACCTCTAACTACCCCATCGACACTCTACGCAACCTTTTCAGCAGCATAGTCCTGTGGGCAACTGCTATCAGGTACATGAATTCCTTTATACGTATGAAAAGGGCTATGCATCTAACTT
>CM039520.1:14117681-14165577 GCA_022433055.1 Begonia peltatifolia | reverse complement strand
CCAATGGTGTGGCCAAATCGGGTAAGATTGGCCACCACTTGCGGCACTTCCTCCTTGGCGCGCGCGTGGCCGAGAATGTCATGTTTGCATGCCCGAATGATGCTCCAAATGTAAGCCAATCCCAAAACCCTTTCCATCATCTATCCTAACCATTCAACCTAATCCTAAATGTCTAATGCATGCACATAATAATAAGTTAAAGAAGAAGGTCAATGTTTGCCCAATAAGTTCAAAATAAAACATTACCTAAAAGTTGGCTCGGGAAGACAAATTCCCTTAAGAGCTTCATGATCTTCAATGGCGGCTTCCCATGCAAGGATGTGTCTCGGTTGCTCTATGTCTTGAGTTTCCACTTCCCACTTTAAGCTTTCAATTTCCGGCTCCATTGAATCATTACCTACAACAGAAACAAACGTGTGAAAATGTAAGTTGATTAAAGTGTGTGCTTGGACTTGAGATCGTGTGACAGGCCTATGGGGCACATCATTAAGAGTTGAGGGCAAAATAGTAATTAGTATTAATTATATTAAATAATATAATTAATATATAAAAAAAGAAAGAAAAGAGAAGGAGGCAGAAACCCCTCTCTATGTTTTCTCCTCCCCCACGCAAGAAAACTTCCCCTTTTCACTTATTCCTCGACGATACTTCTTCTCAAGCGACGATCTTCTTTCATCGATCTTCAATTTACGGTAAGTCTTAGTTAGTTCTGTAATGTCCCAAAAATCCTCCAAGAATTCCCAGTTCGTTACTAACTGCTACTTGTCACCATCCCTCACATGCTCTACTAAAATTCCTTAAAATTTGAAAGCTTTATTTTTAGACTCAAAACGACTCTCTTTTTTGTTTTAAATGATTAAAACATTAAAGCGAAAAACTTTTAATAAAAATTCAATTTAAGTAAATTAAGTTTTCTGAAACCTAAAAGAAAATATTCATTTTCAGTCGACTCTGGATGTAACGCCCCAAAAACCAACTCGTTTCCGGTACGTTCACTGCTCCGATACCGCCTCTTTAACGCCCCCGATTCATCCCCGGACCCGGGTCGCCAACCATACACTCATTCTTTATCCCGACAAAATTCGTATAAAATTTAAAACTTTTGTTCCTCGACCTAAAACGACGTTTTTTTTTTTGAAAATATTTTAAACGGCTTCACAACAGGAAACTCAATTAAAATCAGTGTAGACAACAACTTCATTTTACAAAACATAAAACAGAGACACTGGTCGACACCTGTAAACAGCGGTCGACACTTGGGTTGTCTCGGGTTTCTATCAGTCGACACTAGCAAACACCAGTCGGCACTTTACGCTCATCCCAGAGAGCGGTCGACACCTGCTTTCACAGGTGGACACCTTCATCATCCGTTTTCTAGCGGTCGAGCCTTGCAGCTGACACCTACCATATTTACACTAACCGATCGACGCCTTTAACTATAGGTCGAGACTTACTTTGGTCCTGCCCGTGCAGGTCGACCCTTGCGGTCGACACTCTCGCTGAATTTGCACTAATCGGTCGACACCTTCGGTCACCGGTCGACACCTCACTTCTCTCTGCCTGCCCCAGTCGGATCCAGCGGTAGACACTCGTCCTCCAAATTACACTAACCGGTCGACACCTATCGACTTCGGTCGACACTTCCTTCCCAGAACTCAGTTTAAAAATCTTAAAAACTTCACAAAAACCAATCTATTTCAACTCAACACTAAAAATAACGCGACGCATACTTTTCCATCAACTCAAAATCATTATTTACATAAAGGAAACGACTACTCACGTTTGCAATCCATCTACTTAAAAAACGATTCAAAACCACCTCTACCCGCTCCCTAAACCCATACCTATGAACACCACGTCCAAAATGCACTAACTGCCGGCCAAACCATCCACGAACGTTCTGCTCCAACTGCCTCCTAGTTCTAGGCATGCTCGGGATACTTACTAGCTGTTGTGTCGTCACCTACATCACAGAACTCAACTATTAGCCTAATACTAAGTAAGTAATGCATATAAACTTAAATAATGAAAAACATTCACATCCTAGCATATGCAGTTTCTACAGTTTCGTCTCTACTTTTGTTTTCGTCTCTTTCTTACATCTTTGTTTTTTTCTCTTACTACTACATTCTTCGTTACGTGCTAGATCAAGGTGACACACCTCGCGGTCTACCTCTCGGAACAAGGCCAACCTCAATCTAGTAAAGTGACACACCTCGCGGTCCACTTCTCGGGACAAGGTCACCACGTAAAGCGGAGGAATAGTGATACACCTCGAGCTCCACCTCTCGGGACAAGACCACTCAACCTCCCTTTATTACCTTCTTACGTACCTTCTCATTTCATTCATCTCATCACATCATCACATCCTACTGTTTTACTTCATAAAAATATGAAAATTCATTTTCGTTTCGTCTTGTAATTTAAAACCATGATACATAATCAATAAAGCATAATATAAAATAAATGTGCAATACAACTTACCGTACTGTGATGTAGGCCCGAGGGTAAAACTTCTACTACATTACTTACCTGGCGTCTTTAGCACTCGTAATCCAAATCTCACACACTAACTGGAAAACCTACAAAACCGCACATCTATTAGCTCTACTTTTCATTAACTTTGTAAAACTTTAAAGGAATCAAGCACTAAATCCTCACTCAGTCCAAACCGAATATCTAACTAACGCTCCCACTAATTCTTTAAAAATTCATAACTCCGCCAATACTCGTCCGATTTGGACGATTCGAAATGCTACGGGCTTCTCGTGACATCTAGTTTCTAATGGTCTCATCAATTTCCTAATCTCACATATACAGCTTGACCAAATGTCGCCAAACAAAACCCGTTCTGTAATCCTGGTTATCCGGTTATTTACACACCTAATCTTTTCCACAAAAGCTTATAATCCACTCTTATTCCTAACTTAAACATCAACATACGTACAAAAATTGAATAAAACCCCCAAACTTCGTATCTCCTTCCTAGGGTTCACCCAAAACTCTCTCTAACTCCACTTCTATCACTAAAAATCACTAAAACAATAACTATCTACCAAGAACTAACTAAAACTTACCAAAAATTTGAAAAACGAAGATGGAAACGCCTGATCATTGGCTACCGAAAGGGAAGCACCGAGCTTCTCGTGCGGGAGAAGAAGAAGAGGAAGTACAGGGGGAGAAAATCCGTTCCTCCCCTGTTTTATTTTATTTATATAAATTCTTAATATAATTAATTCTAATTACCATTTCGCCCTCATCCGTAACTCTTTCGATAAATGTACTATACGGTCAATGCTCGGATAAAATCTTAAAATTTTTCCTTCACCATTATTCCTGAAATAATCCTTTACCTAACGTTACAAACTTTCCGACCTCGATTCTGACTCGAACCTCACTGTTGACTGATACGAAATTTTAAAAAATTGAATTAACCGAAATTTTTCGGGTGCTACACTAGAGACCCTGGTCGACACCTCATTCGCCTCTGCCGGCATAGGTCGACCTTCGCGGTCGACACCTGCTTCCCACTTCTCGAACCGGTCAACACTTCTGTTTGGCGGGCAACACTCAAGTCCTATCTGTCCGCGTCGGTCAATCCTCACGGTTGACACTCCATTGCTCTCTGGCTGAGTAGGTCGACCATCGCGGTCGACACTCCTCACTCATTTTTATACGGAGCGGTCGACACCTACAGCCATAGGTCGACACCTTGATGCTCTCTGGCCTCACAGGTCGTCCTGTACGGTCGACACCTGCCTGGTCTAGTCGGCCACTAAGCTTATCAGTCGACACTTACTCCCCAAAAATTTTAACAAAATTCAAACAAAACAAACATGGTTTTGACTAAACATTTAAAAACCATGAATCCACTTCTCGACTCAATTTATAACCTGCTACGCACACCAAAATATTCAACCCAAATTCAAATCTCTCTTTTACATCAAAATAACCAAGTACGACTTAAAATATTTCACCACCCATACTTACACTCGCCATAGTCAAAACGCCTCAACAGCCGGCCGAGTCGTCCCACGAGCGTCCTCCTCCGACTGCCTTCTAGTCCTAGGCATGCTCGGAATACTCACTAACTGCTGCGTCGTCACCTACATCATAGAACTCAACTATTAGCCTAATGTTAAGTAAGTAATGCATATAAACTTAAACACTGAAAAACATTCACATCCTAACATATGCAATTTCTACAGTTTCGTCTCTACTTTTATTTTTGTCTCTTTCTTACATTTTATTTATCTTCTTACTACTGGGTTCTTTTTTACGTGCTAGATCAAGGTGACACACCTCACGGTCCACCTCTCGGGACAAGGCCAACCTCAATCTAGTAAAGTGAGACACCTCGCGGTTCACCTCTCGAGACAAGATCACCACGTAAAGTGGAGGAAAAGTGATACACCTCGCAGTCCACCTCTCAGGACAAGACCACTCAACCCCACCTTTATTATCTTCTTACGTATATTCTCGTTTCATCTCATCCTACTATTTCACTTCGTAAAAACATAGAAATTCATTTTTGTTTCGTCTCGTAAATCAAAACTATAATCAACAAAGTATAACATAAAATAAACGTGCAATGCATCCTACTTTACCTTGTTGTAGGCCCGAGGGCAAAACTCTTACTACATTACTTAACTGGCATCCTTAGCACTCGTATACAAACCTCGTAATTCGCTTGCTAACTAGGAAACCTATAAATTACATAACTATCAGCTTTACAGTTTATGAAATCCATAAATTCTAAGCAAACAACCTCTATCAACCCATCTAACTAAACTCCCAACATTTTACACAAATTCCAACCAATTTCGGAATTGCCTAACTTATCTAATACTCGTCCTATTCAGACGATTCAAAATGCTACGGATTTCCTTAGGACGTCTAATTCCCAATGGTCCAATCCACTTCCTAATCTGACCTCCACAAATCGGTTGAATCCGGTCGAGCAGAACTGTTACATAAACCTACGTTCCGGTTATCCAAAGGCTCAATATCCTTCATAAAACTTATAACCTACCAACATTCCCAGTTTAAACACTACTTCACGAATAACAATCAACTCTAACTTTCAATTTTCGAATCTTCCTCATAGGTTTTCACCAAAACTATCCAATACTCCTCCTAACTCCGATCTAAACACCCATATCAGCTAGAACATTAACTATCTACATAAAGTAGCTGAAACTTATCGAAGATTGAAGAAGGAACGTTGCTAGAAAGCTAATTGGCGAGAGAGAGAGTTGGCGCTAGGGAAGAAAAACTGAAACCCGAAAGGGAAGGGGGGGGGGGGGGGATTGTTCCTCCCTCTGTTTTGTTTCTTCTTTCTTTTTTTTTTTTAATATTAATAATAATAATCCTAATTACTATTTCACCCTTGGCCCTTAACCGTTTAATAAATCTGTTATATGGTCCGATTCCATATGGATTCCGAAATTTCTCTCCTACATTAGCCTCAAAATAATCATTTACCTAAGAGTAGAAATTCTCTGCCCACAATTCTGACCAATACTCTGCCGATTACAATTACGTATATCCGAAATTAACTTAAACGGAAAAATCTGGGTGTTACATTTCACCCTCCTTACAAAAATTTTGTACTCAAAATTTGCTAACTAAACAACTCAGGATAACGATCCATTATATACTGTTGTCTTTCCCACGTTGCCTCTCTCACATTGTGGTTACACCACAATGCTTTCACCAGCGGAATATCTTTGTTGCGTAAAATCTTCACTGCATAATCCAAAACCTCCACTAGCTTCTCTTCATACGTTAATGTGGGTTGCACTTGTATATCCTATTGTTCGACGATGTGAGAGGATCTCGTATACACTTCCTGGATACATGAAATATAGTGTGTATCACATCCATTGAGCCTGGCAGCTTCAGTTGGTAAACTGCCTTCCCCATTCTCTTCGTAATAGGAAATGGTCTAACAAATCTTGGGTTCAATTTGCCTCTTTTCCCGAATCTCACAACTCCCTTAAATGGTGAAACTTTCAGGAAGATTTCATCACCCACCTCAAATTCTAACTCCCTTCTCCGACGATCTGCATAGCTCTTCTGTCGACTTTGAGCAGTTAAAATTCGCTGCCGAATAAATGCAATTTTCTCCACTGTCTGCTGCAAAATATCTGGACCAATCAACCTTGCCTCGCCGACTTCATCCCAATATATCGGAGATCTTCACTTCCTACCGTAAAGAGCTTCGTAAGGAGCCATATCTATCGTAGCCTGAAAGCTATTATTATAAGAAAATTCCACCACCGGCAGGTATTTGCTCCATGATCCTTGGAACTCCAGTACACAAGCTCGAAGCATATCCTCCATTGTTTGAATAGTCCTCTCAGATTGTCCATCCATCTGAGGATGAAACGTTGTGCTAAAACTGAGTTGCGTACCCATGGCCTTGTGCAGACTCTTCCAGAACATCAATGAAATCTAGAGTCCCTGTCTGATACAATCGAAGTTGGAACTCCATGCAATCGCATGACCTCTTGAATATATAGTTCGGCGAAGTGATCCATAGAATACGTCATCCTCACTGGTAGAAAATGGGCCGATTTGGTTAACCTGTCCACTATCATCCATATACCGTCATAGCCCTTTGTCGTCTGAGGCAACCCTACAACAAAATCCATTGCTATCTGCTCCCATTTCCATTAAGGTATCGATAATGGCTGTAATTTTTCTATCGGTCTCTGATGCTCAGCCTTAATCTGCTGGCAAATCAAACACGCCTCTACGTACTTCGCAACCATTCTCTTCATATCAGGCCACCAGTAATGCTGCTTGAGGTCCCTGTACATCTTAGTGCTCCCCGGATATATAGAAAACCTTGAAGAATGCACTTCTAACAATATCTCCCCTTGAAGTTCCTCATTGTTCGAAATAAACCATTGAATCCGAAACTTAAGAATCCCATCGTCCGAACAATTGAATTCTGACCTGTCCTCAGGAGCCATGTTGTACTTTACCTTTTCACACCCAACTTCATACTTCTGGGCAAGCTTAATCTTCTCCAAAATAGTAGACTGAAAAGACATAGCCGATAACATGGCCGATACATTCGACACCACCTTTAATTCAAACTTTCAAAACTCCGCATCCAAAGCCACAAGCATGCCTGAAGACACAACCGAAGTAGATGTCGTTACTCTGCTCAAAGCATCGGTCACTACGTTCGCCTTGCCGGGGTGGTACTTAATTTCAAGGTCATAATCTTTCACAAATTCTAATCAAAGCCGTTGTCTCATGTGTAGCTCCTTTTGAGTAAAAATATACTTCAGGCTTTTGTGATCAGAATATACCTCGCACTATTGTCCATATAAATAATGCCTCCAAATTTTCAGCTCAAAAACTACCGTAACTAGCTCCAGGTCTTGCGTTGGGTAGTTCTGCTCATAATCCTTCAATTGTCTAGAGGCATATGCTACCACCTTCCCTTCTTGTATTAACACACATCTCAATCCTATCTTTGAAGCATCGCAATAAATACTAAACTTCTCGTCCTCGGTAGGAAGCGTCAAGATTGGAGCAGTAATTAATCTCTGCTTCAACGTCTGGAAACTATGCTCACAATCCTCTGACCACAGATATTTCACACTTTTCCTCGTTAACCAGGTCAGGGGTGCCGCAATCTTTGAAAATCTCTCAATGAATCTCCTGTAATAACCCACTAACTCGAGAAAACTCCGTATCTCCGTAACATTCTTCAGTTGTGGCCACTCCTTAACCGCCTGAATCTTGGCTGAATCAACCGTTATTCCAACGCTTGAGATGACATGACCAAGAAAATGAATTTTATCCAGCTAAAACTCGCACTTAGAAAATTTCGCGTAAAGATGGTGTTGCTTGAAGTTCCCAACACCAATCTCAAGTGCTACTTATGATTATCCTCACTCCGAGAGTATACCAAAATATCATCGATAAACACTATGACGAATTTATCAAGATATTCGTGGAACACTCTGTCCATCAGGTCTATAAAGGCGACTGCAGCATTTGTCAATCCAAAGGACATCACCAAGAACTCATAGTGTCCGTACCGCGTCCAAAAAGCCGTCTTGGGAATATCTTCCGCTCTGACCTTCAGCTGGTAATAACCGATCTCAAATCAATTTTTTAAAATACTCGCGCCACCTAGAGCTGATCGAATAAATCGTCTATCCTTCGTAGAGGGTACTTATTCTTAATCATCAGCTTGTTTAACTCCCTGTAGTCGATGCACATTCACATTGACCCGTCCTTCTTCTTGACATAGAGGATTGGCGCACCCCACGACGAAAAGCTCGGGCGTATAAACATTTTCTCCACCAGTTCTTCTAATTTATTCTTCATCTCCTTCAGCTCTGCGGGCACCAATCTGTAGGGATTCTTTGATACTGGTTCAGCTCCCGGATACACATCTATCGCAAATTCTATTTCTCGATCTGGAGGCAAACCGGGTAAATCATCTAGGAAAACTTCGAGGAAATCTTGAATAATTGAAACATCCTGCGGTCTCGAATCCCTGGAAATTTGCATATCTATAATGCTGGCGAGAAAACAAAAATACTCACCAGTTAAAACCTGACGATCACTTACAAGCGCCATCACAGATATTCTCCTAACATCCTTTGCGGCCTGAAAAGTATGCTTCCCACCACCTGGCGGTTGAAAACTCATTGTGTCTGCTCTGCAATCGATCGTAGCGTAGTGCTTGAACAGCCAATTCATTCCCAAGATCATATAATATCTCGTTATACTCATAATAATAAGATCGGCCGATAAATTCTTGCTTCCCACGGACACCACGCTATCTCGTACAACTTGACTCGAGTGCATTCTCCCACTAGAAGGTAGCATCACTCTGTAGGTAAAATTCGTCGATACAGGCCATACGTCTAATTTGACTGCAAAATTGGTCGCAATAAAAGAATGCGTAGCACCAGAGTCAATCAAAGTATAAGTAGGTACAGAATTCACTAGTATGGTACCTGACACCACGGCTAGCTGATACTCATCTCCCGACTCAATCATAGCAAATACTCTCGTGGTTGCGTGCATCAAACCCTTTTTCAAAGCCGGGCAATCCTGCTGATGTGGCCCACCTCGTTGCAATTAAAGCATCGAACAACCCTGGGCTTCGGGTAGTCTCTGGCCACATGTCTGGCTTCATTGCAGTTGTAGCACTTTCCAGAGTTCCATCTGCACTCTCCCGGATGATACTTCATACATTTAGGACACTAGGGGTATTGTACCGGTTCTTGCGGCCTCTTGCTACTACCCTGGCTGCTAGAACCCTCGCTAAATCTTTTTATGCCTCTCTGTTGTGGCGGCTGGGAGACACTCTTGCACTGTTGCGAGGCCGCTTCTCTGAAGGATCTCCTGGAAGCTTCTTGCTGATTAACACACTTCATCTCGGCTTCCTCCACCTCCAATGTCTTGGCTACCACCACGGAGTAAGGCACGTTCCGTATGCCCGCTATCTTCACTCCTTTATATATTTCTGGTTTCAGCCGTTGCACAAACTAAAATAACTTATCTTCATTCAGCTTACTAAATTGCTGGCAAATCGAGACAAAGACTCAAATCGCCGGTTGTATTCCGTCACTGAGGTAGTTTGCTTCAACTACAAAAACTCCATCCTCTTCGTTGCCTGTACCGTGGTGTTAAAATATTTATCATAGAAGGCTTCTTTGAACTTCTCCCAAGCCATATATTGAGCATCAACAGTAGCCTCTATAGACTCCCACCAGAATCGAGCATATTTTCCTAAGTGAAAAGTTGCCAGCACAACCTTATCCTCCTCTTCTACCTTCGCATATTTAAACATGTTCTCTACTATCCGGATCCATTCCTCGGCATCCATCAGGTCTGATACTTGTCCCTTGAAAGTCGATGGCCGCAATCTCCGAAATCAGTCACTCGACTGGTCCTAACCAGAGCTAGGGCCTGCACCTCCCTGTACTTCCTGATTCAGCAACATCCCTAACTGCTGAGACTGCCGATCTACTAACTCTGTCAACCATTGAATCGTCATCGAATCACTTTCGCTCCTCGGTTGGTTGTCTCTCTCGACACCCTCGTACGTCCTGGTCGCCTAGACATGTTGACTACTTTTCCTGAACAATGGTTAATTACCCTCATAAGTGTCTACTAATTAACATTAACTTAAACACCTACAGTTGTCGAAACACGTTATGCGGCGATAGACGCTGTTGAGTAATCATTTGAACGTTTTGACCAAATGGCTCTGATACCAACTCTGTAAGGCCCAAAAAATCCTACAAGAATTCCCGATTCGTTACCAACTGCTACTTGTCACCATCCCTCACATTCTCTACTAAAATTCCTTAAAATTTGAAAGCTTTATTTTTCGACTCAAAACTACTCTTTTTTTTTAAATGATTAAAACATTACAGCGGAAGACTTTTAATAAAAATTCGATTTAAGTAAATTAAGTTTCCTGAAACTCAAAAGAAAAGATTCATTTTCAGTCAACCCTGGAGACCCCCGTCACTTTTACACTACGCGGTCGACACTTAAATGCTCCAGTGGACACCTTGCACCAGCAACTTAAAAACAACACCAATTCAAAAGAAAACGGCCGACGAAAACTTCCACGATTAAAACCACGAAGTAAAGACCTATATTTTTAAGACAAAATTCCCCACTTAGTTTCAAAAATACAATTGTACATTAATTCTGACCATTAATGTTCAAACCCGCCTATGCCTCAAAATCTATACACTTAACTTGGACTCCACAAAACACCACCCTCAAAACCTACCATCCGGCCTCACTCCACAGGTCGGGCAGCCCTGATTAACTCCACTTGCCGGCACATGGTAGCATCCCGCCAACCGGCTACTTGTCTTGCCTGAACTCTCATAACTCACCAGCAGGAATCTCTACACCTACACCACGGAACACACAGCATAAGCCCAACGCTCAGTAAGTAGTGCAATATTAAACATAAAAACCAACAATGCAATCATATCACATGCAATCTCCACATTCACAACTCATGTTGTCACAATCTGTGCCGCGTTGTACAACCGCATTATGGTGAGGCTGGACTTTTTTGCCACCTCACATCCTGGCACGTCGCCACCGTCCCGATTTCTCCAGCAACGCGGCTCTCAAGCCGTACACACGCTCACTCCACACACCGCAACCATCCCAGGGTGAGGCTAGACGCACTCGCCACACCACCCCCTGGCACGTCGCCACTGTCCCGGTTCCTCCAGCAACGTGGCCAAAGCTGCCCACTCACACATCATTCTCACATCCACGCGTCGCACGTCACGTTTGCACATAAAACATGCTCAAATTCATTTTCGTTATGGTTTTCAAAACATGATGCATAACTGAACACAAACATCTAAAACACACAACAGCTCCCTACTGTCCATGGTGTAGGCCCGTAAGGGCAATGCAGATGAAAACACTACTTATTTAGCGTCATAGCTTTCCGTGGTGCTCGTTTTTATAACTTCCTCGGGCTCAACCTGTCACATAACCAATTCACATTAAATTCTATCTCACAACTCATCCCACGTACTAAAATTACGACTAATAACTCAATCCACCAAAGACCGACCAAAATAGCTCGCTAACCCGAATTTCAGACAGAAATCTACTTAACTTCCAATGCGCATAACTGTTGCGTCGGTTATCAAAATCACTCGATTCTAGTGGTTAAATGCTCCACTAATAACCTAGTTTAACATACCAAAAGAGAATTTAAAACGATTAACCACAGCTAGGGCAGAAATCAAAAAACAGAATAGGTTTTAGGGCCTAAAATCCTACATTCTCGGTCTTTTAGCAAAACTCAACAAATTCCTCACTAATCCATCACATTTATCATCAAAAGCCCACAACCATCAATAATAAATCCAACAAACACTCCAACCCTAAAACTCTAAATCTCTATCCCATAATTTCTAATCAAACTCTAATTCTAACCTAAAACTAAACCATAAATACCTTAAACCTACCTTAAACCATTGAAGTGGAGGGTAAAACAGAGTAATGACATTGCGTCGATAGAGAGAAGATCGCCGAAGGAGGAGAAACTTTGCGTGAGGAGGGGGAGGGCTTTTCGCTGGGGAAAGAGGGGGAGAAAAATTATCGAAGGAAAGAGTTTCTCTCTCCCTCTTTTTTTATTATTAAATATTAATTATATTATTTAATATAATTAATCCTACTTACCTTTTCACCCTCAACCTTTAATCTTTTAACTAAACTGTTATTCGAACTGTGTACGGTTGGGATCCTATAATTTTTCTTTGTCCATTAGCATCAAAATAATCATTTATCTACTTGTACAGATTCTCTGCTCTCGATTCCGACCACAACTTTGCTGTTTATCAATACAAAATTTTGAAAACTATTTTACCGAAAAATCCTGGGTGTTACATTTTAGTCGATTAGAGTCATGTGGATGTTTAGACGGGTCTCGAACGTCAGTAGTCCTTTTTCTATGTAAATAATGATTTTGAGTTGATGAAAAAGTATACTTTTGTTATTTTATCTTTAAATCGAATTTCGGTGATTTCTTACAAGGATTTAAGGTTTTAAAACAGATTTTGAGAAGAAAGTGTCGACCTGTGCCCAAAAGTGTCGACCGCTCAGTGTAAAAACGAGTGCGGAGTATCGACCTATATGTAAAGGGGTCGACCAAACTCAGTAGGTGTCGACCACTTGGGTGGACCTACTCGGACAGAGAGGGAGAAGATTTCGACCGATGCATGCAAGTGTCGATCAGTAGTGTAAAATTAAGCAGAAGTGTCGACCTCATGGATCGACCGATGCGGACACAGAGAAATAAAGTGTCGACCGGTGCATGCAAGTGTCAACCGAGAGTGTAAAATTAAGCGGAAGTGTCGACCTCATGGATCGACCGACGCGGACAGAGAGAAACGAAGTGTCGAATGGTGCATGCAAGTGTCGACCGGTAGTGAAAAATAAATGGAAGTGTCGACCGGTGTTTACCAGGGTCGACCGAAAATATTTTTTTTTTATGTTTAGAAAACTCGAATTTTATTTAAATTAATTTTAATCCAAGTCTTCCGCTGAGATGTTTTTAAATATTTTCAAAAAAGGTCGTTTTAATTCGAGGAACAAAGTTTTAAATTTTACACAAATTTTACCCGAGTGTTTATGTATGGGTAGTATTAGTAAAGCGAGCATACCGGAAACTAGTAGTGGGTTTTCGGGTCACTACAGGTTTCCACTTCAAAGAGTTCTCTAAAATGGTCTATCCTTCTCGGGTTTCCATCTCTTCTCCTACGTGGAGCTTGAGGGGACCTAACATGATCATTGTTCCTTTCTTTTAACCATTAGCTTAGGTACTCAAGCTTATAGTTTATCTCATCTAGTTGTCTTTGTAGGCTAGATTCACCATTGCTCAGTTTAGGAGTTATGGTTGCTCGGTGTCTATAGCCTCGGTTTTGGCTAAAAGGAACACCACTCCTTGACATCATTTATCCTCGACAAAAGACAACAAAAACACAGAAAAAACCACTAGGACGCGACAAGGAATAACCTATTAAACGGACAAAACACAACACAAACTAATAAACAGAGTAACACTTAATTATCAGACAATGCTCCTCGAATTTACACATATTTTATTGGCCGAAGGAGACTCCAAATTCAGAACAGCAAACTATCACTAAACATGGTAAAACACATAAGCTAACATACTTTAAATTGTGGGTTAAAACATGTAGCCAAGACAACACAAGCTAACAATAATGCTATTCAGATTTACACCAATTGCTTGACTGAAGGAGACTCCAAATTCAAGCAAAGACTTACACTAAAAATACAGCAAACAATGTTATTAAATGATGTAAACTAAAGATAACATTTATTCCTAAACAATGCCATAAAATAGAAGCAAAACAAAACAAGAAAACAGAAACAGAACATGTTGATCCAATGAGAAACACTTTAGCTAACTAAACATAATGGTACAATGATTAAACATGTTATACTAGCAGGTGAGAAATAGAAGCGAAAACACGACAAAAACAGAAACATTAGAGAAAGGAAAAAAAAACATAGAACACAAATAAAGCAATTCGGCTCTGATACCAGAAAATGCGATTGTGGACCCAAAAATGATAGTTACAAGCAGAAGCAAACAAAAGTGTTTGGTGCTCTCTAATTTAACCGAATACACCCCCAAAACAGAAGTCACAAAATAGAAAAGGAAGAAATGGTGTGAAATGGAAAAGGAAAAATTGTTATTTCAAACCAAGAACCAAACTGTGGAATTACCTCAAAAGAGGTCAATGAGATGAAACTTACCTGCTGGGCCGAGAAGCAACAACAACGCCCTCGGTTGATACGACCTCCAAAGCATGAAGGAACAATAGTAGCTAAGCTAGGCTTTCCACCCTTCTTCGGCTTTCCAATCTCTTGTGTCATTGAAGAGAAAGATGGCGAATGAGAACTGCCAAGAAACCCAAAATTTTGCAAGCAATGCAAAGGACGCTCAGATATTACACACCAAGGAGAAGCATTCGGAGAACACTTAGAAAATGAAGAAAATTTCACTAAGATTTTAATTTTCCAAAAATCCCTTTATAGAGCTCTAAATAGTCCCAACACACATCGGGTTTCAGCTGTAGAAGGAAAGAATACATAATACAAAAATTGTTGTTGGAGTGTACAACGTCATGGTCGCGTATGCAGAGCTTCCTCAAACGCCGGTCACAACATTCATCTCTCTTACGCCAACTCCCATCCATGCGTCATCCATTGCTCTGCTACGCCATACATCCGCGTGCACCTTGTTATTGCTCGGTCGAGTCCAGTTGCTAATCTTGCATGTTCCAACTCGGTCTAGCCTCAATCCTTGCGCACCAACCAGCGATTCATGACTCAGCCATGCTTCTTCTCTTGTGCACCATCCTCGATCATCCCAATCCAACCCGTGCGCGCCTCTTCTTGAACAATCGAGCCATCTTAAATACTAACCAAGCAAATATACCAAAATACTACAAGGCTAATGTTTATGACAAAAGTAAAAAGCTAATGTTTGCCATAATTTTAAAAGACAAGGCATGCTTGGTTACACGAGTTTGTCTTTGGGAAGACAAATCTTCTCTTGAGTGTCCACTCCAAGCAATCAAAAAGGCCTCCACCTGTATGATTAACAAACTTGTTAGTTAAAAGGTTGGTTGGTGATTGTACCTTAGTTTGTGATCGAGTCACAAGCCTTCGAGGCATATTAGAGTGGTTACACTCTGACCATGAAACCATTGATTCTCGAGGCTAAGGAAGTGTTCTCAAGGGTTCGAGCAGCAACCTTTGTGAAGAAAATTGTACCCCTCGCAAGGAAATTATAATCCTTTGCATGGTAATTGTTTTGGAGTCCATATGGAGTGAGGAAGAGCTGGTATAATTTAAAAATGGAATAGCTTGTGGGAATTCAAAAATGGGAGGACATTTAAGAAAACAACTCGACTTCATTGCTTGTCTGCGCGCATCCACAGCCCATGTTGTTCGTAGACCATCATCCTTAAGCATTCGGCTACCTCCACTTCCATGATCCAAATGGTGATCAATTGTCAACACCATCTTCTGATTTGGCCCACCTTTTATGAGTACAGAACTAGTTCTTTACTGCCCATCATGATCCTCACGCGTATCAATCCTTAGCCACCCAAGCTAACCTAGAAGACTAACCATGCATACATGCAAAATAATATAAAGGCTAATGTTTACCATGAATTACATGAAAGGGCCAATGTTTGCTATAAATTAAAACACATAATTGCTTGGTTACATAGATTTGACTTTGGGAAGACAAATTCCCTCTTAAGCATGAGATGATCTAGAGTAAGCAGCTTCTAAGATAGAACATACGTAGGTTTGTCCATGTCTTGAACATTTGGATCTCATTCCAAGCAATCAAAGAGGCCTTAAGTTACAAAAATAGTAAACTTGTCAGTTAAACGGTTAGTTGGTGATTGTGTCTTAGTTTGAGATCAAGTTATAGGTCCCTGAGGCATGTCAAGGAAGAATCCATTCATGTCAGCTTTGATGAAATATCACAATCGATAAACTATGTGGAATTAAATAATGATTTATAAAAGGATATGGACCCCCTTATTATAGTTGAGAATGATAATACAATTCATGAGACCTCCTCTCTAGAATTTCCTTTTAATGCTTTAGAAATTATTCCAATCAATAATGCTAATAATGATCTTAAATATTGGAAATATGCCAAAAGTCACCCCATGAATGATAGTATAAGTGATCCTACCTTAAAAGTCAAAACTAGAGTCTCCCTTAGGAACTTGTGTGCAAATATAACATTTATCTCTCAAATTAAACCTAAAAAGTTGATAAAGCCAAATTAGATGAGAATAGGATCTTGGCTATACAAAAATAGCTAAATCAATTTGAGAGAAACGATGTTTGGAAACTTATTCCAAGATCTAAGAATCACTCCATTATAGGAAAAAAATGAGTATTTAAGAACAAATTGGATGAAGGAGTTGTTACAAGAAATAACCCAGGTTGGTTGCTAAAAAAGGTTATAATCAAGAAGAAGGTATAGATTTTGAGGAAACCTTTGCTCCGGTAGTTAGATTAGAATTCATTCGTATGCTTTTAGCCTTTGCCTGCTTTAAGAATTTTATTCTCTTCCAAGTGGATATCAAAAGTGCATTTCTAAAGGGTTTTGTTTTTAAGCAAGTGTATGTAGAGCAACCCTTAGACTTTCATGGTAAGCTTGATCGTGTTTTTAAACTCAAGAAGGTTCTCTATGGACTTAAACAAGCTGCTAGAGCTTGCTATGATAGATTGAAAAATTTTCTCTTAGAAAGAAACTTCAAAATGTGTAAATGACCTTATTTACAAAGCAAAAAAGAGATGACATGCCTATTGTTCAAATTTATGTCGATGATATTATCTTTGGTGCGACAAATGATTCTCTTCGTAATGATTTTTCTTCTTTGATGCAAAGTGAATTTAAGATGAATATGATGAGGCAGTTGAGATTTTTTTTTGGACTCCAAATTAAAAATCTCATAATGGTATCTTATTGAGTCAAGAGAAATATGTTAAGGAGCTCTTAAAAAGATTTGGCATGGACTTGTCAAAAATCATCTAGTACCCTCATGAGCACCATAACAAAATTGAATAACGATGAACATAGAAAGAGTGTAGACATTAAGAAAGATCGAGGAATGATAGGTTTTCTTCTCTGTTTAACCACGAGTAGACCTTGTGCTTTTTCTTTTCTATTTAACCACGAGCAGACCTTGTGCTAAGTTCCAAGCTTCACGTAAGGAATCTCACTTGAATGTGATAAAAAGATTTTCAAATATTTAAGTGGGTTTTATAATTTAGGACTATGGTATCCCAAGAGAACATCCTTTAAGTTGATAGATTACTCCGACTTGGATTACGCTGGAAGTCTAATTGATAGGAAGAGTATGAGTGAAACGTATCAATTCCTTAGAGAATCTCTAATATCTTGGTTCTCTAAGAAATAAAATTAAGTATCACTTTCAACGGCGGAAAGTGAATACATCACTACAGGAAGTTGTTATGCTCAAATGCTTTGAATGAAACAAACATTAGAGAACTACAATCTCTATTACGATAAGATTCCGATTAAGTGTGATAATACTCGTGCAATCAGCATTTTGAAGAATCCTATTAAACGTTCTAGAACCAAGCAGATATCATTTCATAAGTGAACCCATTCAAAAGATAGATATTTTGCTAGGATTTGTCAACTCGATTGACCAATTAGCTGACATTCTTATAAAACCCTTAAATGAAAAGACTTTCAGATACAGTTAGGTCTAATTAAGTTTGATCATGTATAGATTCAAGTTTTGTTCTTGAAGTGTTGACCTTTCAAAGTCCCCATCGACACTTCTAAGCTTTTTTGAATGAATTATTGGCAAAGCTTACTCGCATAGTAAACTGGGCTCGCCCTACGTTAAGGATAGAGAGTTTAGGGAAAGCAAGTAAGTTAAGTGTTGGGATAAAATATGTCTTTCATCTTGGTTAAGAACACCATTAACTTGTTTGTTGCTCGCATCCGTATTTTTCAAATAAATGTTGACCTATAAAAGAATCGGTTGACGTCTTTAAGCTTCTGCATAAATAAATTTCAAGCAAGTGTCTGTAACGCCCCAAAAACCCTCCCGTTTCCGGTTCGCTACTGCTCCGATACCAAATTCTTACATTTGTATCGTAAAATTCATGTAAATTTAAAACTTTTAATTCTCGATTTAAAACGACGTTTCTAAAAATATTTTTGACAACTCTGCAGAGGAAATTCGATTAAATTCACTTAGGATAAAATTCCATTTTGTTAAACATGAAACAAAGATTTCCGGTCGACACCTATAGGCATCGGTCGACACTTGAGTCGTCTTGGGTTTCTCTGCGGTCGACACAAGAAACACTGGTCGACACCACGTTTCTCTCGGGTCTGTACATCGGTCGACACCGGGAACAACGGTCGACACTTCTACGCCCATCTCAGAGAGGGATTGACACCCGCTTTCACAGGTCGACACTCCCATCCTCTCTGTCCATGTAGGTCGATGCTCGCGGTCGACACCGCTATCGTCTTTATACAAACCGGTCGACACCCGCAGCCAGGGGTCGACACCTACTTCAGCTTTGCCTGTCACAGGTCAAGCCTCGCGGTCGACACTCCCCTTACATTTTCATTGACCAGTCGACACATATCGACTTCAGTCGACACCTCACACCAGTATTAGTAAAATCACAGCAGTTCAAAAGAAAACCAAACGCACGAACATATCCCCTCGATCAAATTCACGATATAACACCTATGATTTAAAAACATACTTTCTTCAAGTAAACTTCAAAACATCAATATCCTACTTCAATTATCCATTGTACTCTTTGTACCCCACCTAAATTCCTCAAAAATCTACACAACTCTATCCGACTCAAAACACATACAAAAATTACCCCCTCTTTCATGCCATGGTCGTGTCGCCTAAACATTTTCCTGCACCGGCATGCGACATCTCCCACCAACTCTGATCTAGGCCCGCTCGTCACCAGCAACTCACCAGATAGCTTGTCGTCACATACACTAAGGAACACAAAACCTAACCCTAATGTTTAGCAAGTATGGAAATGTGAACTTAAAAACCAATGCATAACTCAACCCCTACTCATGTAGTTTTTATACTCAACTCCGTTTTCTTTTCGTTTCGTTATTTTTATCTTTCACTTTTCCGTGTGAGTCAAGCTGGCACCCATCCCTTCCACACTCGGGACGGCCAATCCATAACCCACGGAGCGAGGCTAGAGGCACACATCATGTTCGCACACAGAATGGCCCTACGTAACCTCCTTCTAACATCAATCGTTGAACCCTCTAGTGCTCTCAATAGCACGTTAATGACGAGGGGTTCGCAAACCGTGTCATATTACGTACTTTCATCCATGGGAACCCCTAGTGCTCTCTTAGTAGCACGTTAACAACGAGGCGTTCACCCATGCGTGGCAAGTCTTTTCTTATCTGGTTACGTTTCACATACACATTTCAAAACATGCTTAAATCTCGTATTTCGTAATTCAAAACTATGATGCATGACAATCACGAATGCACGACTCAAACAACAAAACAAACCAGCAAGCAAACAAACAATCCTACCATTCCAAGGTGTAGACCCGAAGGCAAATCGCATACGTTCCACCACTTACCTAGCGTTCTTTAAATCCTTTCGCGTTTCGTAACTTGGTGCTCTAACTGGAATACCTATAAAATTATACATCCGTCAAACTCTAACTCATCAAATTCACTATTCCTTAACTTGAAAGTCCTAATCCACATCAAAACCAAAACTCTCCGCTAAACCCGAAATCCCTAACAAATTTCCGTCTAACTTCAAAAATTCACAACTTCTTCAATACTCGTTTGAATTGGACGATACAAAATACTACGGGTTTCGGAGGATGCCTAGTATCCCGTGGTTGTATCCATTTCCCATTCGGATGCTCACAACTTAATTGAACGTGGCCAAACGCACATCGTTCCAAACTTCCACGTACTCGACCAATAAATCACCCAATCTTCCTCACCAATTCTCATAATCTACTCCTATTTCTATTCTAAGCACCATCACGCGGACAGAAATCAGCTCTACTAAATTTCTCACAATACCCTCCTAGGTTTTCTACCAACTCGCCCTAACCCTTGCCAAACCCGGTTTTTGCCACTAACAACACTAACGCATCAACTAACTACGTAAAACTAACGAAAACTTACCGTGACTTCAGAAGATTCGTTGAAGAAACTCGATCGCAGCGCAGAGGAAAGGGGAACGCCGACTCGCTCGCGGAAGAAGAGAAGTTAAAGAGAGGGTTTGCTGGGAGAAGAACACGTTGGTGTTCTTCTCAGTTATTTTTTTTAAATATATTATTTCTCAATTACCAAATTACCCTCCACCATTAACCGTTTCACAATTCCGTGATTTCGTCCAATTCCGGTTAAATTTTTAAATTTTTCTTTCCACCATTAGTCTTAAAATAATCTTTTACTCAAGGCCAGAAATTCTCAGTTACTAATTCGGCCTAAAACTCCACTGATTAAAATTTACAGAAATCTGATATAATTTTCTAGCGGAACATTTCTGGGTATTACATCTCTCCCTCCTTACAAAAATTTTGTCCTCAAAATTTGCTATCTAAACATTCCAGGACAACGCTCCATCATATCCTGTTGTCTTTCCCACGTCGCCTCCTCCACATTGTGGTTACGCCACAATATCTTTACCAGCGGAATATCTTTGTTGCGTAGCGTCTTCACCGCATAATCCAAAATCTCCACTGGCTTTTCTTCGTATGCTAAGGTTAGCTATACCTCAATCTGCTGTTGGACCACAACTTGTGACAGATCTCTGAGACACTTTCTTAGCATCGACACGTGGAAAACATTGTGAACCCCTTCCATGGAAGCTGGCAGTTCTAGTTGATACGTAGCTCTTCCAATTCTTTTCGTGATCAGGAACGGTCCAATGTATCTCGGGCTCAACTTACCCTTTCTCCCAAATCTCATCACGCCTTTGAATGGTGAAAGTTTCAAAAAAACTTCATCTCCTACTTCGAATTCCAATTCCCTTCTTCTTCCATCACCGTAACTCCTTTGCTGACTTTGAGTTGTCAATATTCGCTGCCGAATAACCTTGATCTTCTCAGTGGTCTGTTGCACAATTTTGGAACCAATCAAACTAGCTTCACCGACTTCATCCCAATAAAGGAGTGATCTGCAGTTTTTTCTGTATAAGGCTTCGTAAGGGGCCATACCTATCGTAGCCTGATAGCTATTGTTGTACGAGAATTCCACCAAGGGCAAATATTTGCTCCACGAACCCTGGAACTCTAACACACAGGCTCGAAGCATATCTTCTAAAACCTGAATAGTCCGCTCAGATTGCCCATCGGTTTGAGGATGAAAGGCCGTACTGAAATTCAGTCGTGTCCCCATTGCTTTGTGCAGACTCTACCAAAATTTTGATGTAAAATGCGGGTCTCTGTCTGATACAATTGAAATCGGAACCCCGTGTAGTCTTACTATCTACTGAATATACAGGTTAGCAAATTGGTCCATGTTGAATGTCATCTTCACCGGTAGGAAATGGGCGGATTTGGTCAAACGATCCACAATCACCCACACCACATCGAACCCTTTTGCCGTCCAGGGTAATCCAACCACAAAATCCATGGATATTTGATCCCACTTCCATTCTGGAATCGACAATGGTTGCAACTTTCTAGCCGGTCTCTGATGTTCAGCCTTAATTTGCTGACAGATTAACCATGTCTCCACGTACTTTGCTACAGACTTTTTCATGTCAGGCCACCAATAATGTTGCTTAAAGTCTCTATACATTTTTGTGCTTCCGGGGTGAATAGAGAACCTTGAGGAGTGCGCTTCGGACAAAACGTCCTTACGAAGTTGATCATTGTTTGGAACGTACCACCTATTCCGAAACTTCAAAATTCCACCCCTTGAACAGCTAAATTCAGTTCTGTCGTTAAATGTCATGCTCGTCCTGAATTTGTTACATCTCGGGTCATCCCATTGAGATTCTTTGATTTTCTCTAGAATCGTCGGTTTCAGAGATAAGGCTGACAATTGCGCTGTCGCATTTGAGACTAACTCCAAGTTAAATCTCTAAAATTATGCACTCAATTCATTAGACATCTAGGCGTTCATTGCTGACACTGAGGTCGAAATTCGGCTCAATGCATCAGCCACCACATTGGCTTTGCCGGGGTGGTATTTGATCTCCAGGTCGTAGTCCTTCACAAACTCCAACCACCGCCTCTGCCTCATGTTTAGCTCCTTTTGAGTAAAGATATACTTCAAACTTTTGTGATCTGAGTATACCTCACACTGCTGTCCATAAAAGATAGTGCCTCCAGATCTTTAGCGCAAAAACGACCGCCGCTAACTCCAAATCATGGGTTAGATAATTTCTCTCATAGGGCTTTAATTGCCTCGAAGTATAAGCAATCACCCGTCCGTTTTGCATCAAGATACAACCCAATCCAATTCTGGAAGCATCACAGTAAATATTAAACTTCTTGTCCATCACCGGAAGTGTCAATACTGGAGCTGTAGTCAATTTCTACTTTAGCATCTGGAAACTGTGCTCACAGTCCTCCGTCCATATATATTTGACTTCTTTTCGCGTCAAACGAGTTAGGGGTGCTGCAATCTTTAAAAATCTTTCAATAAACTTCCTGTAGTAGCCAGCTAACCCCAGAAAACTTCGAATCTCACTGACACTCTTTGGTCGAGGCCATTTATTGATCGACTGTATTTTAGCCGGATCCACCGATATTCCTCCGCCAGAAATTACATGTCCAAGGAAATAGACCTTACCCAGCCAAAACTCCCACTTGGAGAACTTCGCATACAACTGATGCCGCTTCAGGGTCTCCAAAACCATCTTCAAATGCTCCTTATGTTCCTCTTTGTTACGAGAGTAAACCAAGATATCGTCGATAAATACAATGACAAACTTATCCAGATACTCTTGGAATACCCGATTCATTAGGTCCATGAAAACAGCCGGGGCATTTGTCAGTCCAAATGACATTACTAAGAACTCATAATGCACGTATCTTGTCCGAAAAGCTGTCTTCGGGATATCTTGTGATCTGACCTTTAGCTGGTAATATCCCAATCTCAAATCTATCTTCGAGAAAATCCGAGCTCCTTGCAGTTGATTAAAAAAGTCATCTATCCTCGGTAGTGGATACTTATTCTTTACAGTCAACTTGTTCAGCTCCCGGTAGTCAATACACATCCGGAGCGATTCGTCTTTCTTCTTTACAAATAGGACTGGCGCTCCCCATGGTAAGAAACTCGGACGTATGAATCCTTTCTCCAATAGCTCTTCCAATTGCTTCTTCAATTCTTTTAATTTCGGAGAAGCCAACCTATACGGGTTCTTCGATATTGGCTCAGCACCGGGATATGTGTCGATCACAAATTCAACTTCTCAGTCTGGAGGCAACTCAGGCAAGTCATCCAAAAACACCTCAAGGAATTCACGAACTACCTCAATATCTTGTGCCTCTGTCTCCACATGAAAGTGAGTACCTAAAATTGTTGCAAAAAAACAGGAACACTCACCCATTATTAACCTCCGAGCCTCAATGAGTGCCATTACGGATAGCTTCCCCACGTTCTTCATGGCTTGCAGTGAATGTTTCGCACCATCTAGGGGTTGGAAATTAACACTTTCAGCCCTGCAATCGATTGTCGCGTAGTGCCGAAATAGCCAATCCATGCCCAACATCACGTCATAGCCCGTTATCCCCACTACAATCAAATCAGCAGGCATACTCCTAGTCCCCACTGATATGACACTATCGCACACCACTTGATCGGAGTGCATGCGCTCACCGGACGGTAACCTGACTTCATATGTGCACCCGGCGGGTTTAGCCCACAAATTCACCTTTACCACAAAAGTAGTGGCAACAAAGAAATGCGACGCTTCTGAATCTATCAACGTAAATCCAGGCATCATATCAACTAGTACCGTACCTGTAAGAACGGCTGGTTGATCCCCGCTCTCGGGCTCTATCATTACAAAGATTCTAGGCGTCATCTTAGCCAGACCCTTCTTTGCTGCAGGGCAATCTCTGGATATGTGGCCGGTTTCATTACAGGTAAAACACTGGTTGACCCTTGGCTTGGTGCAATTCTGGGAAATGTGACCAGCTTCGTTGCAATTATAACATCTGCCTGCAAATTGTCCACACTCTCCCGGGTGGCTCTTCGAGCATTTATGACACTGCGGGTACTTACTCTGTATCTGGGGCTTCTTGCCTGCCCTCGAATCGTACACCACACCGCCTCGCCTCTTGGTTCCCGAAGAAGATCCTCCTCTGCGTGTCTGTGGCATGATCTCCTTAAATAACCTCTTGGTTGCCTCTGCTGGCCTCACACACTTGGCTTCTGCTCCTTCCACTGCCAGTGCCTTGGCCACAACTTGTGTATATGGCACACCCTCAGTTCCAGAAATAGTTACACCCCTATATATCTCCAGCTTCAATCCTTACACAAACTGCAATACTTTTTTTTCTTCATTGCTCACCAATTGGCTTGCAAATCTGGACAACGATTCGAACTCCCTGACATACTCGGCTACTGGCCTAGTCTGCTTCAACTGCAGGAACTTCAATCTTTTTGCAGATTGGACCGTCCGATTGTAGTACTTGTCATAAAACATTTCTTTAAATCTTTTCCAGGTCAAGTCCCTGGCATTTACAGTGGCCTCTACCGTCTCCCACCAACTCTAAGCATCATTTGAGAGGTGAAATGTTGCACATTTAACCATATTTCCTTCCTCTACGTCGGCATACTTGAACATGTTCTTGATGGTGCGGATCCACCTTTCCGCAACTGTAGGGTCTGTTAGCTGGCCCTCGAACATCGAGGCTTCAATCTTCTGAATCTCTCTCCACTAGAGCCCGCTCCATGGCTTCCCTGTCCTTGATTCAACAGCATTACCAATTCGATCAACTGTCTAATTGTAGCCAGGTTGTCATCACCTTCAGGCTCTACTGCCTCTCTCGGAACTCTAGGTCGTCCTAATCGTCTATCCATTTCAGATAATTCCTGTACGAGGTTAGCATAGTCTAGCCTTAGTAATAATCTAACTAAAATAAACTATACTTACAGTTGGTGGAGGACGTTGCATGGCGGCCGGTAAATGTTAGGTAATCCTTTGAATGATATGACCATAATGGCCCTGATACCAACTCCTGTAACGGTCCGAAAACTCTCCCGTTTTCGGTTCGCTACTGCTCCGATATCAAATTCTCACATTCGTATCGTAAAATTTATGTAAATTTAAAACTTTTATTCCTCGATTTAAAACGACGTTTCTGAAAATATTTTTGACAGCTCTGCAGCGGAAATTCGATTAAATTCACTTAGGATAAAATTCCATTTTGTTAAACATGAAACAAAGACTTCCGGTCGACACCTGAGTCGTCTCGCGTTTCTCTGCGGTCGACACTTCTATGCCCATCTCAGAGAGGGGTCGACACCCCTTTCACAGGTCGGCACTCTCATCCTCTCTGTCCATGCAGGTCGATGCTCGCGGTCGACACCGCTACCATTTTTACACAGACCGGTCGACACCCACAGCCAGGGGTCGACACCTGCTTCGGCTCTGCCTGTCACAGGTCGAGCCTCGCAGTCGACACTCCCCTCACATTTTCACTGACCGGTCGACACCTCACTCCAGTATAAATAAAATCACAGCAGTTCAAAAGAAAACCAAACGCACGAACATATCCCCTCGATCAAATTCACGATATAACACCTATGATTTAAAAACATACTTTCTTCAAGTAAACTTCAAAACATCAATATCCTACTTCAATTATCCATTGTACTCTTTGTACACCACCTAAATTTCTCAAAAATCTACACAACTCTATTCAACTCAAAACACATACAAAAATTATCCCCTCTTTCCTGTCATTGTCGTGTTGCCCCAACATTTTCCTGTACTGACATGCGACATCTCCCGCCAACTCTGATCTAGGCCTGCTCGTCACCTAGCAACTCACCAGATAGCTCGTCATCACATACACTAAGAAATATAAAACGTAAGCCTAATGCTTAGCAAGTATAGAAATGTGAACTTAAAAACCAATGCATAACTCAACCCTTACTCATGCAGTTTCTATACTCTACTCCGTTTTCTTTTCGTTTCGTTATTTTTATCTTTCACTTTTCCGTGTGAGTCGGGCTGGCAACCATCCCTCCCACACTCGGGACGGCTAATCCATAACGCACGGAGCGAGGCTAGAGGCACACATCATGTTCGCACACAGAATGACCCTACGTAACCTCCTCCTAACATCAATCGTTGAACCCTCTAGTGCTCTCAATAGCACGTTAATGACGAGGGGTTCGCAAACCGTGCAATATTACGTACTTTATCTATGGAAACTCCCTAGTGCTCTCTCAGTAGCACGTTAACGACGAGGCGTTCAACCATGCGTGGCAAGTCTTTTCTTATCTGGTTACGTTTCACATACACATTTCAAAACATGCTTAAAACTCGTCTTTCGTAATTCAAAACCATGATGCATGACAATCACGAATGCACGACTCAAACAACAAAACAAACCAGCAAGCAAACAAACAATCCTACCATTCCAAGGTGTAGACCGAAGGCAAATCACATACGTTCCACCACTTACCTAGCGTTCTTTAAATCCTTTCGTATTCCTTAACTTGGTGCTCTAACTAGAATACCTATAAAATTATACATCCGTCAAATTCTAACTCGTCAAATTCACTATTCCTTAACTTGAAAGTCCTAATCCACATCAAAATCAAAACTCTCCGCTAAACTCGAAATCCCGCACGAATTTCCGTTTAACTTCAGAAATTCATAACTTCTTCAATACTCGTCCGAAATGGACGATACAAAATACTACGGGTTTCGGAGGATGCCTAGTATCCTGTGGTTGCATCCATTTCCCATTCGGATGCTCACAACTGATTTAAACCTGGTCGAACGCACACCATTCCAAACTTCCACGTACTCGACCAATAAATCACCCAATCTTCCTCACTAATTCTCATAATGTACTCCTATTTCTATTCTAAGCACCATCACACGGACAGAAATCAGCTCTACACTCAATTTTTCACATTACCCTCCTAGGTTTTCCACCAACTCGTCCTAACCCTTGCCAAACTCGGTTTTTGCCACTAACAACGCTAACGCATCAACTAACTACGTAAACTAACGAAAACTTACCATGATTTCAGAAGATTCGTGGAAGAAACTCGATCGCAGCGCAGAGGAAAGGGGAACGCCGGTTCGCTCGCGGAAGAAGAGAAGTGAGGGAGAGGGTTTGCTGGGAGAAGAACACCGATGGTTTTCTTCTCAGTGTTTTCTTTTAAATATATTATTTCACAATTACCAAATTACCCTCCACCATTAACCGTTTCACAATTCCGTGATTTCGTCCAATTTCGATTAGATTTTTAAATTTCTCTTTCCACCATTAGTCTTAATATAATCTTTTACTCGAAGGCAGAAATTCTCAGTTAGTAATTCGGCTTAAAACTCCGTCGATTAAAATTTACAAAAATCCGATATAATTTTCTAACGGAACATTTCCAAGTATTACAGTGTCGCCTATACAAGGACCGATCGACGCCTTTAAGCTTCTATATGAATAATTTTCAAGTAAGTGTCGACCTATACACTGACTGGTCGACACATTTAAGCTTCGAGTTTTAACAAATTTAAACTAAGTTTAAACCTATACAAGGACCGATCGGTACCTCAAAGCCTCTGATTATCTTAAAATGTACACTAGCATCAACACTTTTACACGAGTGTTGAGTAGGAGTTGCGAATATAAATTCTATAGTGCCATCCAAACTCTAATATGGTTGTTTTCTCTCTATTTTTAGTTGATTCTCTTTGTCTCGCTGTCCCTCTTGCCCAAAAACCTTCATTTCTTTTCCTCTATGCCATCCTCCTCTTGTACCCATGTTCGTTTTGTGAAGCACAAAATAAGAACTTCCAATTGGGCTTCAAACATTGATCCTCCTACCGAATGGCCAATATTGCTTTTTTAAAATGAGAACTCGAAACATAAGTATGATACAAATTTTAAGTTCAAACCTTTGATTTTATCTCAAAGAGTTTCCTTTATTGAATTTCTAGGCTTAGATTTGGAGGAACCACGCAAAATGTTAGGATTTCATATGTTATACAAGTTAGAGGGTCCCTATTTTGAAACACTGATTAGGATGTTTTATGCTAATATGGAGTACACTCCTCATTTGTTAAAAATTTTGAGTTATGTGTGTGGAATTTTGAATGTTTGGATTGAAAATTTAGTGGTGCAAAATCTGAAAATTCTGGACACGTTCTGGTTTTCATGTTTTTAGCCTAAACTATCAATTTTCATCAGATAAACTAAATTAGTATATGATAATATACTCTTTGGGTGATCCATAGGCTTTGGAATTATCAAATTCGGATGAATAAATAAAAAGTTATGAAGTTTAGGCAACGTATAGGCAAAAATCTGGGATTTTGCACCAAATGGTTTGATTATAGGTATTCGGTTTTCAATTTTCTGCTGTTTACTGATTTTGGTTTTTGATTAATGAATTTCACCATGTTAAACTAGACATCTTAAGGATTCAATAGGCTTTTGAATCATCAAATTCGGACTGTATACGATTTGTTGTGAATCTTTGAAGCTGGACGATTATATAGTGATTTCGAGAATTTGATTTACAGGGCAGTTTTGGTTTTCAATTTTTTGCCATGTACTGAGTTTGTTTTCTTATAAATGGATTTTATCATGCAAAAATAGACACCTTAAGAAAACTTTTACAGTTGGAATCAAGTTTTTGCGATAACCGTAAAAAAAGTTATGCAATTTCGAGTTTAAGAAATATTTAGGTAAAATTGAATTGAGAAATAGTTAGAGTTACTTTTTAATGAATTATGTTGGTGATTCTAGTTCAAGCACTTAGAATAATTGTGGAATGGATTTTGATGTGGACTGGTTATATTGTAACGCCCAAAATTTTTCGTTAAATAATTTTCGAGTTTACGTAACGGTAAATGACAAAGTTCTAGTCGGAATTAAGAACGAAAAATTTAAACGGTTAGGTAGAAGTGTATTTTGAGGCTAATGGACAAGATGAATTTATAAGATTCTGACCGAAAACAAACCGAATAACAGTTTTATTAAATGGTTAAGGGTTAAAGGCGAAATAGTAATTAAGATTATTATTATTATTATTATTATTAAAAAATAATATATCAAAACACCTTACGGTGTTTTTCTTCCTCATCACCGAAACCCCTTTCCCCTTCCTCTCTGCATTTTCTCCTCCCCACGACGCAAGAAACTCTCCTTCATCAACGACAACTGACAATCTCTCACAGTTCCTCTACACTTCATCAATTTAAGGTATGATTTAGTTAGTTTTGAGTAGATATCTAGTTCATTGGTTGTTTTGAGTGTTAAAAATGAGGTTAGTGAGATATTGAATAGTTTTAGTGAAAACCTATGAGTGAGTTGTGGAAAATTGAAGTAGAGTTGATTTCTACTAGCATGTTAGTGTTTAATCTAGAAATAGAAGTAGAAAACGGGATTTTATGGGAAAGATTGAGCGTTTGATTAGCCAAGTGCGCGAATTGTAAAATGGTCTACATTCGGCCACATCCGGCCAAGTAAGGGATGTCCAATTAGGAAATGGATAAGACCATTAGGAATTAGATGTCCTCAGAAGTCAGTAGCCTTTCAAATCGTCCAAATTGGATGATATTGGATAAGTTATGCAATTCGTAATTTGGTCGGAAATTGTATAGGATTTTGGGTTTAGTTAGATTAGTTATGAAAGTGTTGCTTCCTTTAGAGTTTTATGAATTGAAAGGAAAGTAGAGCTGATAAATGTGTGGTTTTATAGGTTCTCCAAATAACGAGCCGTATAAGGAGTACGGGTTGCTAAGGACGCTAGGTAAGTCATGTAGTAGGAGTTTTATCTTCGGGCCTACATCACAGTTCAGTAGGATGCATTGCACGTTTACTTTATGTTATGCTTTCATGGTTGTGCATCATTGTTTTAAATTAGGAGAACGAGACAAAAATGAATTGCCATGTTTTTACGAAGTAAAACAGCAGGATGTGATAAGACGAATGAAATGAGAAGATACGTAAGAAGATAAGAAAAGTGGAGTTGAGTGGTCTTGTCCCCAGAGGTGAACCACAAGGTGTATCACTATTCCTCTACTTTACGTGGTGGCCTTGTCCTCAGAGGTGGACCACGAGGTGTGTCAATTTACTAGATTGAGGTTGGCCTTGTCCCCAGAGGTGGACTGTGAGGTGTGTCATCTTGATCTAGCACGTAAAGAAGAACCCAGTAGTAAGAAGATAAAGAAAATGTAAGAAAGAGACGAAACTGTAGAGACTGCATATTTTAGGATGTGTTGTTTTCAGCATTATGTTTTATGCATTACTTACTTAGCATTACGCTAATAATTGAGTTCTACGATGTATGTGACAACGCCATAGTTAGTGAGTATTCCGAGCATCCCTAGAACTAGGAGCCGGTTGTAGGAGTACGCACGTGGACATATGGCCGGCTGTTAGGGCATTTTGACTATGGTAGGTATAGGTATAGGTTTTGGGTGTGTAATCGAAATGATTTTAGTTGTTTTAAGTCGATTGAATGCATAGACGGATTTCAAACTTTAGTAGTCATTTTCTTTACTAAAATTATGATTTTGAGTTGATGGAAAAGTGTGCGTTGGGTTATTATTAGCATTGAGTCGAAGTTCGATCGATTTTGTGAAGTTTTTAGGCTTTTAAACAGAGTTTTGGAGAGGATGTGTCTACCAATAGGCTTGGTGGTTAACCAGACCCTACAAGTGTCGATCGCGAGAGTCGACCTGCGCAAGCAGAGCCAAAGTAAGTGTCGACCTATGGTTGTGGGTGTCGACTGGTAGTGTAAAAATGGCAGCGGTGTCGACCGCGAAGGTCGACCTGCGCGGACAGAGAGGATCAAGGTATCGACCGCTCTCTGAAATGAGCATAGAAGTGTCAACCGGTGTTCTCAGTGTTGACCGACGAAAAGACCCAAGAGAAACGTAGTGTCAACCAACGTTTGCCAGCGTCGACTGATGAAAAACCCTAAACAACCCAAGTGTCGACCGATGTTTATAAGTGTCGACCGATTTTTTTGTTTTATGTTTTTATAAAATGAAGTTTCGTTTAAACTGATTTTAATCAAGTTTTCCACTGCAATGCTGTTTAAAATATTTTCAAAAATGTCGTTTTAAGACGAGAACAAAAGTTTTAAATTTTATTCGAATTTTTTTTCCGAGTGTAGTGAATGAGTAGTAGAAGTGTGCGAACCAAGAAACAGGTAGGTTTTCAGGCCGTGTCATATGTGATACGTTGAGCCCGAGTGTTGGATAGAGTTCCATCACCACAGAAGCTAAGGACACCAGGTAAGTAGTGTATGCATGCGTATTGCCCTAATAGGCCTACCCTACAGAATGTTAGGAATGAATTGCATGTTTAAGTGTGTTTTATTTTCGTCATGCATCATGTTTTGAAAATAGCACGAAAATAAATTTGAGCATGTTTTTAAGTATGAGTGAGCAGTGTGATATGTGAATGGTGAGGATAACTATTATGTGGCCTCAAAGGAAGTGATTGCCCTTCGACACAAATAGAGAATCGATTTGGAGAAAATGATCCACCTCCTAACTCTAATGTAGGATCCTTATGTAGCCTTATGACTTGGGAGAATTGATCTGCCTCTCAACTCTAATGTAGGATCCTTATATAGCCTTATGACTTGGGAGAATTGATCCGCCTCTCAACTTTGATGTAGAATACTTACATAGCCTCGAAGGAAGTGATTTGCCTTTCGACGTAGAAGGAGAATCAACTTGGGAAATCTGATCCGCTTGCTAACTTAGTATGAGGATCGTACGATACGTGAACGTGAAAACAACAATAAGTGTGAGAGTAGAGACTGCATATGTTAGAATTGCATGACAGTTTTGCATTTCATTATGCATTACTTGCTAAGTATTATGTTTATATTTTGTGTTCTATGATGTAGGTGTGTTGAGGATACGCCTGGTGAGTTCCAAGAGCCCAGTCAAGACAAGCAGGGCAGTTGGCGGCGCACAACCACAGCACCGGTCTGGCGACTTGTGTTAGGGTGACCCGACCCGTGGAGCGTGATAGTGTGGTATGATGGGGCTTTTGGGGATTTTTATTTTGGATCTTTGTTTTGTGATGACGTATAGATTTCTTTTGTGGATATTGGATGTAGATATTTGATAGAAACGTTTTTATGAAAACTTGATTTTGAAATGGAGATAGAATATAGTAGATTCGATTTACGTATTTGATTTGGATTTTTATGACTGTTTAGTAGATTTGTTGAATTTGGTTATGGATTACTTTTATTTTGGGATTTGATATTTTAAGGCGTTATATTGTCGGATTTTCTAGAAATATTTTGAGGATTGGATAGTGGAGTTTATTGTTGATAGTTTTAAACCGCACTTTATTACTTCGGTTTTCAACCGATTCAAAAAAAAAAACTAGCTTTTAACTGAAATTGGAGAAGGGTTAGAAACAGTTCTTGTCGACGGCCCAGAAACCAGCATGGTGGCCCTTGGGGTCGTGACATCTTCAACCTGGCCACCTCTTTCAACAACTTTCAGTCTCAGATCACCTTGAGCTTTGACAAGATTTATCAAAAATTTAAAGACATATATCACAACTTTTTGTCGCATACATTTACTGGTGAAGATCCTCCTCGTGATTCTGATCCTCCTCTAGCTCATGTTAATGATCTGCCACAAGACTTATGATTTGTTTTAGGGTCCCATTACTTATGTTGACCGTTTGTGTGCTTGACTTGGTTCTAATGTATCTTTTGTTTAGTCACCTATTTTGTTTGGATATGACCTTAATTAGCCTTCTTTTTGTATAGCCAAGACTATTTACTCTATCTAGTATTCTATTTTTTTTACTCTTCTCTTTATATCTGCATAAATGACTCATGTTTTGACTACAGCTCTCTCATTCTAATTCTATGTTATAATTATATGTTTGTTCTTGGATATCATTGTGTTTTTCTTTGACTTTTAAGGAGTCTAAAAACAAATGTTACTTCGACAATTTTTTTTAATAAGGTCAAAGGAAGAAAAACGTGAATGAACTAATGCTTGCATAAATTAATGGGGGAGGGTTGAACTAATGCTTGCATAGAACATATTGCAGAAATTAAGGGAGAGAATTTATTTTAATGGATTAATGCTTGCATAAACAATAGTGCATCAAATAAAGGAGAGCATTTATTTTTAAAACAAATTTAGAGTCTTGTCGATTTATTTTGTCATCATAAAAAAAGGAGAAGATTATTAACTTAAAGTATGTTTTAAGGTTAATATATTTTTTATGATGAATCTTTCTATTCAATTTTTTGTTGATTGATGATTATGTTGATAATAAGTAAAAGAAATATTCTACTATTGTTTTTCATTGAAAATAATACCCTTGATTGTACTAATATGTTTCGTTTAAGATCTCGCAGTTAACAATGAAAGGTATAGAACTTAGATGCAAAAGAATATGATACACAGTTCAAGGTGTCGACCGGTCGTTCAAGGTGTCGCCCGGTCGTTCATACTTATGAAACTCTAGAAAACATCAAGTGTTAATTGAACAGTGCTAGTATTGACCGCCAAAACTAATACAGAAATTCTAGAGAGTTTTTAGTGTCAACTAGATAATGATAGCATTGACCCCATAATCAAATCTAGAAATTTTAAAAGCCTTCAAGTGTCAACTAGGAAGCTAAAGTATCAACCAAGTTGTTGAGCGACTTTTAAAATAACACACAACATCGACAAAGTTTCGACCAATCAAGAAGAAGTGTCAACCGCACTAACTGTTTTCTGAAGACACATAAATTAAAGAATGAAGGCTCATGCAAAATTACCAAATCTGAAAAATTACTACGAAATGCTGCCGAATCAAAACTTGATAATCCCTTCATTCAATTGATGCCCCACCTCTCCTAGTTCATCAACTTGCCATTGTATGCATTAAACGTGTGTGAGATTTGTATTCATCGATATTTCGATTTCTTTACTATTTGTAAATGTGTAAAGGTTGATGCCCTGAAGAAGAGTATTGTAAGGCTTTGATTGATGCCCAAAAGGTCAATCGAGTAAAATCAAGAAGTTGATATTAGGAAGGATCTTCAAGGATGAGCCTTGAAGCGTGGACATAAACAAGATGTGCCAAACTGCATTAACACTTGGTTACATCTCTTCTTTCTAAATTCTTTAGAATTTACTTATTATAAGTTTTATTTTGAAAAATTAATTTTATTGGTTGAAAATATCACTAAATTTAAACTAATATAAATTAATAAGTTAATCACGAAAAAGTTGTTAATAACTTAATTTATCCTTCTCTTTAAGTTATTTTCGATTCTATACCAACCTCGTGTAGACACTCATTTACATAGAAAATTGGAACGCCATGACGAAAGATAAATAATGAGAGAATGAAATACTAAAAGAATTTAAAATTTTGGATGTTGAATATTAGATTTTCATTTAAATTTGGATGTATTATAATTTGAATTTTGAAATATTTTTTTAACTTATAATATTTTTTGACATTTTGCAAATGATTGATAATTAGATAATTATTAACCTAGTGGGAATGTATCTAATTTGTAATAGTGTAATTGTCAAATTAAAATAAATGATATATTTTTTATTAATTTTATTATTTAAATAACTAATTATTATATTTTAACATCTATAATAATAAACATTATTGTAAGTTTTCATAACTTATATTTTCAAAAAATTTATAAAATGATATAAAATAACATTAATTATGTATGCTCAACTTGTTGGATCGACTCAACTCGACTAATTATGTTGTTTTGGCTCGTTAAATTCATAACTCGCTAGACGATTCGTGTTAAATTTGTTTTTTAATGAGCTCATTAAGCTCGCCAAATTCAGTCACGGGAAATTTTTTGAGATCAGTTACACCTAATCATAGAATTTACCAAAAAGAAATTATTTCTTTGCCAACGCATCAACTTCCAATACCCTCGAGTTAAAGTCTCAACTTCTCATAAAAGAATACAACTAGGAACATCATTACAAATCATAAACCCGAATCATCAGTCGAACCATAATTGTATTATCATGCGCACCAGTGGGTCAGCATCAGACTAAAAAGCACACATCTCATCTCCTTCATGGCTTCTACGCTTTCAAATGAAATAAAAACTGAAGCCTCTAGTCTAACATGCGCAGTCTTCTTCTCCCCACCGCCACCATCACCACCATGCCCTCCACCTCGATTTCAACTTCGACCCCCAAATCATCGCCAAACCCTAACCCTAATTCCAATTCCCTTCACTGCAGGCATTCTCCCTCAGCCACTCTCGATGTTCTCATCCTCATCCTTGTCCTCTTTTCCGGCACCTTCCTTCTTACCTCCTACTTTTCCTACATCTTCAACTCCCTCTCCCTTCTTCTCTCTCATTCCCATTTTCAACTTCATCAATTCCCCTTTCCTTATGTATTTGGCTTCTTCGTTTTCTTCGGAGTCTCTATAGGGGTCGTGGAGGTTTGCTGCGGTGCCCGATCGAGAAAATGTGAGAAACCGGGCTGTATGGGTTTGAAGAAGGCTATGGAGTTTGATTTGCAATTACAAACGGAGGAGTGTGTCAAGACTGGGTCTAGGGACATTGATAAGTTGCCATGGAAAGGGGGTAGCGAGGCCAATCCCGATTATGAGTGCCTAAGGTCGGAGCTTAGGAAGATGGCTCCACCAAATGGCCGAGCCGTTTTGCTCTTTCGGGCACGCTGTGGCTGCCCGGTCGCTAAGCTCGAGGGTTGGGGGAGTAAGCGGGGAAGGCGGCATAAAAAGTAAGTTTCCATCGAACAATGGGTCTGATTTTGTGTTTGTGGGGTTTACATGATTTTCTGCATGAAATTAAACTTGAAAGTTTAGTTTAGTTTCTTTTGATTGGGATTCATTTATCTGCCAATGAGTATCAAATTAAATCAACGAAGAAATTTCCAGTGATTGTTGGAATATAAGTTGAGCTTTTACTTTTATTTGTTCAGTAGGCTATTCCTGTCAACAACTTTGTTTTTAGATATCTAGTTACCTGAATCATAGTTTGTTGTAAAAGTTTCAATTTTATTTGATTTAGACTATCCACCTACCTCTTCAAATCTTTAACGATATTTTCTTATTTTCTTTTGAAGAGCATGGTGGTTTGTACAGCTCTTTTACTTTGACATTTGTTTTACCTTGACTTAGTAGATTTATTTTCACATATTACAGACCTCTCTTGTATTATAATTGTGAGGGAAATGCGTCACATATCTGTCATTAAAGTTGAACTTTCAATAGTTTTGTTTATCATTTGAAAAGTGCTTGTTTAAATACAGGGCAGACTTTAATCTATTTTCTGCCATTCTTGACAAGTGATCATATAGTAATACTGGTTTGACTGTACATATACGAGTTATTTTTGTAGTAGTATGGGAATTACTTTGTGTAAATGGAAATTATTTGTATGAATGATATATCATTGACAAAACTACTATTTTATCACTGTCCTGACTTTCTTTGAAACTTGAATGATTGTTCTTCTGTGCATTTCACTGACCTTTTTTTGAATCTTCCTTTGCAACTGTTTGATCACTTAGCTATTCCTTTCATTTTTTCTTTGGCCATCAAAACTGAATTGCTGTCCAAATTATGAAAAGCAACATTTGAACATGAGTGGGATATAATACGGGTGTTTTGACACTTCTCGTGGAAGTTGTAGAAATTGTTCTTGTTGGCTTCAAATGTTTAGAAAACATTTTACTATTCCAGTTTCACCTTTTGGAATTTCAGGAAATTAAGCGAAAAATGGTTCATTTCCCATATAAATAAATTTTTTCAATGGCATACCTTAAATATGATTGAAAAGTGGTGGTGCATACGATCAGTTCAGGATAATTAAATTTTTTAAAGCAGTTTTCATTAATTTCAGTTTTTTCTTTTTAATTTATTTAGATTGGAACAGCCTTCATGAATGCTTATTACAAGCCATGAACTATGGTTTCCCAAAGTAAATTCTAGTGGTAGCAGATACTTTTTTAGTGTAACTGTGCATAATTAATGTCAGGCATAGAATTTCCAAAGGTGTAGGTAGTATTTAAATCTTCAAAACAATATTACATTTGACTCTATGCTGGTGTGTATTTAAATCTTCAAACCATTATTATGTTCAACTCTATTTTCTCTTACACTCATTCAATATCGAAAATTCTATGTAACAAAAATTAGTTACAAAGATACCAATCCTAGATGTCCACATCAGTGGTAGCTAAGCCTCCTACATGGTTGTTGCACGTCAAATTGCCAAAGATCCTTCCAATAGAATATGGGAGGCATCCATTTGGAGCACTTCACAAATCAGTTGGGATGAGGGTGAGCTTTTAGGTTTATTGATTTTATCATGGATTTCAAGACAATGTTTTCAGAAAATAGCATGTCTCTAGAATTGGATCTTTTGTTGATGGTGGCAATGATCTTTGGACCACAGAAGTGATTGGATCAACCATCAAACAGACTCTCTATGTGAAGTTTCCTTAAAGAATCAATATCTCCAGTTTTAATTGTATCCTGATGTTGAAAATCTAACTCAGTCCATAATAACCACATATTTTCATTACAGGGTTGGAGTTGTCTTTGTAGTTGTAAGGCAGGCAGATGTAAGGATAAATATAGGTGTTTAGGCTGTTTTTGTCGGTCATTTTGTAGCTTTTTAGATGGAATTAAGGTAGTGGAAAACAGGGTGTTATGGTAATGAACATATTATGAAGGAAGTTTGGCGAGGTGTTTTCATGCTTCATTGCCAAAGCAATAGTTTTGGTAAGAGAACCAAGATAATATAAGTCGACTTTATCCTCATACATCAATTTCCAAATACGATGGATAAAAAGGTTTCACACATGAGACTTTGCATCATTGATCAGCTTTTTATTAAGCTTTGTGCACTTCTCTCCAGTTGACTTGAAGCGGCAATGCACAACCCTTGAACTTGCCTGAACAAGTTCAACCATACGCTCATCTGGGATCTCCATCTACTTAAATCCTATTATCACGTTTGTCTAAGACATCGTCCATGTTAGCCGACCATCAAGAAAGGGCAAGTCAAGTTTGAGTTATTAATGAGAGGGTCACGGTGGCTGGGGAAAAGCTGACTTGACTGATTTCGTTTTTCCTTCCTATACCATGGATGCTTCTATTTGAGGCTGAAATATAACATTGCTTGGCTGTGATGACGAAGTGAAGTGAGGCTCTCAAGTTTTATAAGGAAATGATAATTTAAATATGAACCAATCATGTGTTGCCACGTTACTTTGTTAGTCAGAACTTCATCTCTTTGTTGTTGGAAATGATGTTTAAATACTGAGAATAACGTAGAAAGTTTGGTGGTGGTTGTAGGGCTCTTGCTGCTATAGCTCATAATGGAAATGGAGGAGGAGATTATCGCTGAGAGTGTGGGGATGACGACGACTCCAAAATCGCCCGCATCTCCTTCATATACTTGTTCACTTTTTTACTCAATGAATTTTACATCTTTCTTCCTTGACATCTGTCTCATCTTTAAAATACATTTTTAAACACCAAATTTAATGCAAATAAACATGGACTTTAATGATCTCTCTCTTCTCCTTGGATTTGATGTTGGTAATTGAATTATTACTGATTGGCTCAAGAAATAAACTACTTATATAGCTCAAGTACTTAGAAATGATCTGGATTTTTCTTTTAAGCAAACTCAAGTAAATACCATGGAATGTTGTTTGATTATCTGCATGCGGATTCTGTAAATGTGTCATTCCGAAAAGAGAAACTAAGAAGAAATTGAAAATTTGTCTCTGGAGACTATACATGATGCGGGTAACTGATCTATTGACATGTACAAAGAGTGTTCTCTTCTATGGAAGTTTTGGTAGTCAATAGCAATATTTAGAACGAACTCGTAAATGTCCAAGGGTCTACTATGTGGGAACACTCTGCAAGCATGTACAGTTCTTGAAGTTAATTGAGTGTCAATGCATGAAAAAAATGTCATATCAATGATTTCCCTTAAATTATCAAATGATCGATTGGAAATCAAACGACTTCTCCCACGTGATCTCTGTCTCATGCTTGTTTCTCCGACACCCTCCCGGTTTCTTGCATTCTCTCTTCGACCCTCCTTTCTCAAATACCTCTCCACCTTCCCAGATGGAAAATCTGCGTCCGACCCACTACACTGTCTTCGGGTGTTCTTCCATTGCTCAAACTATCTACCCCACTTCGATTACGTGCTCTCTTTGGTCTCCGTTCTGAAGGCTTGCTCTTCTCTTTTAGCTATTTCCCATGGCCGACAAATCCATTCCCTCCTCGTCAAAACCGGGTACGTCTCTAACACTTTCGTTCGTAATAGTTTGATTAACATGTACGCCAAATGCGGATGTCTTGACGATGCTGAGGTAGTTTTTGAATCCTTTTCTGAACTGGATCCTGTTTCTTGTAATATTATGGCTGCTGGGTACATGAAATCTCGCCAACCGGTAAAAGCCCGCCAAGTGTTTGATGTAATGCCCAGCAAAAATTGCGTCTCTTATACCACAATGATAATGGGGTATGCTAAGAATGGTTTTTGGAATGAAGCAATTGAGTTTTTCAAAGTTATGAGATCTGAGGCTGTCGTTCCTAACGAGGTGACTATGGCAAGCGTGATCTCTGCTTGTTCTCACGTCGGTGCCATTTGGGATTGTTGGAAGCTTCATGGTTTGGCAATCAAACTTCAGCTTGTGGGATTAGTTCTTATTTCAACAAATCTTCTGCACTTTTATTGCCTTCGTTCACGTTTAGAAGATGCTATAAGATTGTTTACTAAGATGGCAGACAAAAATATAGTATCATGGAATGTAATGTTGAATGGGTATGCAAAAGCAGGGTTGGTCGATCAGGCGAGAGATTTGTTTGAGATAATGCCGGAAAAAGATGTAGTTTCTTGGGGCACAATGATTGATGGGTACGTGCAAGTGAAAAGGTTAAATGAAGCTGTGTTGATGTACAGTGCAATGCGATGTTGTGGTGTAGAGCCTAACGAAGTTATGATTGTTGATTTAGTTTCCGCTTGTGGACAGACAATGTCATTTGTGGAAGGTCAGCTATTTCATGGTGTAATTGTGAAAATAGGCTTTGACTGCTATGAGTTCATACAGACAACTCTCATTAGTTTCTATGCCGGGTGTGGAACAATTGATCTCGCGGAGTTGCAATTTCAAGCAAGTATAAAGCAGCATATTGCCTCTTGGAATGCCCTCATCTCAGGTTTCATGCGAAATGGAATGATTGAACAGGGGAGGAAAACATTCGAAGGGATGCCAGAAAGAGACATATTTTCATGGACTATCGTTATTTCAGGATACACACAAAGCGAACAACCTGAAATGGCTTTAGAACTCTTTCGTAGAATGGTGGAAAGTGGGGTGCAACCGAATGAAATTACGATGGTTAGTGTTTTATCTGCCATTGCCAATCGAGGCCAATTGACAGATGGGAGATGGGCTCATGAATATATTTGTAATAACGCAATCTCTTTGTCAGACAATTTAAGTGCGGCCCTCATTGACATGTACGCCAAATGTGGGAGCGTCAATAATAGCTTGGATTTGTTTTATGAAGTCCGACATAAAGTCTCGTCTGTCTCACCCTGGAATGCAATTATATGCGGGTTGGCCATGCACGGATATTCAAGTTTATCACTCAAAATTTTCAGCGATTTGCAAAAGCGGAAATTACCACTCAATTCAATCACATTTATCGGCGTCCTAAGTGCCTGTTGCCATGCTGGTTTAGTCGATGCGGGGGAAAGGTATTTTGAGATGATGAAGAGTGTTTACAAGATAGAACCAAACAAAAAGCACTATGGCTGTATGGTGGATCTCTTGGGTAGAGCTGGACGGGTGAAAGAGGCCGAGGAAATGATTAGAAACATGCCGATAGAGGCAGATGTGGTGATATGGGGAACCTTATTAGCGGCTTGTAGAACTCATGGACATGTCGAAATAGGAGAAAGAGCTGCAGAGAACCTGGCTAGAGCTGAACCAACTCATGGGGGCGGTAGAGTTCTCTTGTGCAACATATATGCAGATTCTGGAATGTGGGAAGATGCATATTTAGTGAGGAAGGCAATGCAAAGTCTAAATATGCAGCAATCGCCAGGATATAGCGGTGTTGTTTGAGAAGTGAAGGATATCATAGAAAAACATCCGGCCAATTGGGACATGATGAGCAAAGCCGTGGTGCTTGCTCCCTCCTCTATCTATTTGGTGACAAGATTATGTTCAGCTTTGGGAGTCGATTTGTATAAATATAGCTCAAGGCTGATGCTTTTAGACTAGGTCAGGGAAAGGGCGAAATGCAATGGCAACAGGTTGTTATTGACTGCTGTACAGGAACAAAAACATTATCTGTTGGCTATGGTTGTGCAACTGAACGGTTCAAGTGCTCTGTCCCGTATCCATTACTTGTTGGGAGATATGTAGTGGCAGTAAAAATACTCCAAACTTAAAATGATTTTAGTATCTTAAGATTAAACAAAGTACAACTTTAGGTATATCTCTCAACAAGTTATTTATTATGTTTCAACAACTGTCTACTCTACCACTCTCTTTTGTTGGTAGGATAGCACACCCATTTTCTGCATGCCCATTAGAAAGCTTGGCAGTACATCATTTTATACTTTGTTTGAGCTACTTTAGTTTATTGATTAAGTTTGAGATATCTTCGGACTTATTTTCCAAGCAGGAGGCGCAGAGAAGTAGATTGAAAAGCAACCAAGAGAATTTGAGTGAAAAAGATTATGGCATTAATGACAGCGTCCCGCAAGGATAAAAGAAGCAGAGAGAGAGTTGACGGAAAATTTAACGGTAAGGTGTCCGTTGTTAACACCTTAAATTATGAGGTGTCAATTGAAAATATTATTATATTTTAAGGTCTATTTTGATAATTACACTTTATTTTATTAGGTTTGAGGTGTCATTATACTAATATCTCTCGTAAATTAAAAGACCTTAAATTTTGTGAAAACTACCCATTTTTACTCATAGAACCATTTATGAGATGTTTTAACTAACAATTAATGGGTGATTCTATTACACAAGTCCATGTGTTGAAGTCTAGTAATATATTAATTCTATCATCAGATCAGTTGTTATAAATAAATTTTTAATTCCCAATATAATTTCACCTCCATTTTATTTAAATAACAAAATAAAACTTAGGATTGCAATTATTCTTTATAATTCATCTATTTAATTATTTATATTCTTTAATCATTAATTCTTCTGAGTTTGTTAATAACAAATCCTAATTATCTAAAAGTTTCTTTGAATGATCAATTAAAAATACTGTCATAATTCAATTGACTGTATTCCTACATGAATAATGTCAATTTAATTAGTATTAAGATATGTTATGACTGAGAGGGGGGTCTACAGAACATCAGATCGGGTGACCCAATCCTTGGTGAGGAACCTGATCACCAAGCTCAAGGATTGGTTCGCAGCGAAAGTCTTAAACATTAATCAAAAGTTAAGATCCGCAAAATAATTACATATATAATATTGCGATACGGTAAAATAGTTCAATAGGGTTCACAAGTTCAAATCCAAATTCAACCTAGATATCTTATACATGTCAAATAAAGATAAATCCTCACTAGGAAAAAACTAAACTCTCAAGTCTAGAAAGAAATAAAATAATGAAACACCTTATTAGTTTTAACTACTCATTGCTCTCGTTCTTTTCTTAAAAAAAGATAGAGTCATTTGAGTGAGTGACTAACTCAGTAAAAATATTAGATAAAATACATATAAAACTTGTTTTATTTTTTCTTTCAAAACATGATGAGGAAACAAAATGGTTTTCAAAACATTGTTTGATGAGCCTCGAGGAGCCATCACTCGACCACGAGCCAAATCCTTGCCCGAGACCCCACCATTAACTAACGAGTTTTCCCTTTTTGTAGGTAAGGGATATACCTCGGAGGCCTCTGACACGTTCTCACACCAAGGTACGACACCCGACCAATCTTTTATCTAACAAGTTTTGACACAAAAATGGACCAGCAAATTGAAGCCTAATAGAGGGTTTGGTACTCTCTCGGTGATGGGAAAGGAGTACCCTAAAAGCAATAACATTATTCTTCGAAAACAGGATGAATTTACGTGTAAAATTAAGCGCGGAATACTGGGAAGCGTAATACTCAAACCTATTGATGGATGATGTTCAGACAACGCCAAAAATGAAAAAGGAAAGAACGTCTAGTGCTGGTCCAAGAGGCAACCACAACACCTCCAGAAAGGACACCTTTGACAACGAAGGCATGCACCAACAACATGGACCGGGTAACCACCCTTCTCGGTGTCCAACCTATTGGAACGACTTCGAGGTGAGGGTGTCTAGACATACTCCAAGCACCCAGACTTGGAGGCGTTGGGTGAGGGTCGCTTGGATATTACGCACTGAGGAGGGAATCTACGAATAACACCGAAATGCTTCAGTAAAATGAAGATAAACTGCAACTAAATTTTAATTCATCAAAAGACCCATACAATGTCTGAACAAGAGGTATAAAAAGCCTTCAAGAATTAGAAGGTTTTGTAAAAGGAAAAGGGTGAAAAAAATTAACCGTTATCGGCCGGACAAAAATAGTTGTTGGAGCACTCCTAGCACTATTCACGTGCTCGCATGTTGCGGCCACTCATGCGTGCCCATCTGATGCTCTTGGTGCCAGCTCCTTCTCCCGTGTGTGAGCGCTGATGTCTTCCCATGCGCACATTCTAGCTACCCCCAATGCCTAGCTGCTTTTCTTTGCGTACTCTTAGTGTTGTTAAATGAGCGGGTTGGCTCGCCAGCTCGCCTGCTCGGCTCTGTCCTGTAGCGAGCCGAGCCTGCTCGGCTCGGTCCTGTAGCGAGCGGGTTTGACTCGAGCCACACAGACGAGTCGAGTCGAGCTCGACAATCCGTGCTCGCGAGCCTGATGAGCCTGCTCGCGAGTCTAATGAGCCTGCTCGTGAGTAGGCTCGGTCATGCCTAACTCGGCACTGAGCTTTCCGACGATGGGCGAAGCTGAGCCAGATTTTCGACGTCTCCGATGGAAGCGCAGCATCTAGAAGCTCGGGCCCTTGAACATCTTCGATTGTCGTCGGGGTTGGGATAGCTGGGCGATCGATCGTTCAAGCGTTGAGTGATCATTGCCCTGCAACGATGGGCAAAGCTGGGCGAGCTTTTCGATGTTTCTGATGGAAGCGCAGCGTCCAAAAGCTCGGGCCCTCGAGCATCTTTGATCGTCGTTGGGGTTGGGAGAGCTGGGCGATCGATCGCCTATCCTCTGATCACTGGGCGATCGATCATCCGAGCCTAAATCGCCCATCTCTCTGATCACTGGGCGATCGATCATCCGAGCGCTAGGCGATAAATCGCCCATCGTCGCTGGGTGATTGCCCAGATCGCTGAATTCTTTCTGTTGACGGTACTCTCTTTAGCAGTTCGGTCGACTTTCTGCCCTTCAGTTCAGCAATCTTTTTCCCCTCGATTTTTTTTCTTCTCTCACACTAAAGTGTCAAAGAACGGTGATGACCGTTGATGAAAAGTTGAGATTCTGAGCAACGGTCATCAGACCGTTGCTGAGAATCAGACCGCTTAGCAACGCAACGGCTCGTTACGCTCGTGGAGCCGATTCGGCTCGACTCGTTAGGCTCGCGGCTCGCGAGCCAGCTCGGGTCAGAAATTTTTTAAGGTCAGCTCGTTAGGCTCGGCTCGTTAAGCTCGGCAGGCTCGTTAAGCTCGGTGAGCCGGGTCTTTCTCAGCTCGGCTCGGCTCGACTCACTCGTTTAACATCTCTACGTACGCTGCAGTCATCTCCACGTGCGCCTGCGACTGCCTCCCGTGTGCGCAACATGTTGCGCTGTTATGCCTCTCGCCCACGCACACCCTTCCAGATGCACGCATGTCGATTCTGCGTGTTGCACGCCTGACGTTGCGCTGTTTGCCTCCACTCGTGTGCACACCGAACCTGATCCACTCCTTGCTGTGCGTACCAACTATCGAGCATCCTTCTTGCTGCGCCCCCAACTTGAACACCAACTTCTTTTTGCTCATCTAAAACCCGAACACCTAAGAATTTTGTTGTGTCTCCTAGCTATCAAATGGCCTACGCCTGCAAAATTAACAAACGAGTTACAAATAAAAAAGGTTGAAGAATGTACCTTGGATCAACGTCGTGTCTTCGGTCTTTAAGGCGTATCAAGTTTGCTAATTTTATAGTTGAAGATCTTTTTGATAACTTGGAGCGGAAACCAAAACCTCAAGATATGCACAAACCTATGGATGTCCTTTCATGAGAAATCCATTGGAAGCATTTGCCGTTGAGGAGGGAATTTTTCTTCTCGAAGACAAATTCATGTTACCGAGCTTGTAGTTCTTATATTTTGTGACAAGCATTAGCCTTTTGTTATATGTCATGCATGCTCAGTTCATTTTTTTGGACCATTCGGGAGATCAAGGAGTTGGTGTGGGCAAAGGGGTTGATTGAAGATAGCCGCGCGCAGGAGGGGGCCGCAACCTAGCGTGATCAGGGAGTTGGAGCGCGTGAAGGAGTTGATCGAAGATAGATATGCGCGGGAGGATGCCACAACCTAGCACTGTAGTCGGATGGCACGCACGGGATGGATAACCTAGCCAGTGCTGAAGACCGTTGCTGTGTGAGCGCGTCCGCATGACCGAAGCGTTGTTCGCCCAATGACTATATTTTTGTAACGACTTTCTTCTCTTTTAAAGCCAGAAACCCAAGCCCTTTATGAGCATCTATTTAAACTTGATTTGCAACTCTGTAATGAACTTTTCATCAACTGAATATAGTAAATATTTCCTACTGAAATTCGAAGTGTTCTTCTAAGTTTCTCTCGTTTCTCCTTGGTGTGTCATATTCGATCCAATTATCGCCATTTTTTACCAAGTTCTGAGTTACTTGGAAGTTCTTGATCAAGATCCTTCTCTCCACTCATTCAAAGGATTGGAAACCAGAAGAATGGTAGAAAACTTTGTCTTGCACTAGAGTATTCTTTCATATCGGAGGTCTCCCTTTCTAACGATGCTATTGTTGTCATTCGGAGCAGTTGCGGGCTTCAATTATATCCCATTCACCGGGTAAGTTTTCCATTGCATTTTTGAAGCCTTTGATTCGGTTTTAAGAGGAATGCATATATACACATACTGGCTTTGGGGTATTTTCGATTAAAGAACTCTAAATCAGATAGAGTCATATCTAAAAGAAGTTGACAATAAGTTCTTTCAAAATTGACTATTTGTGCCTCTGTTAGAGATGTTCTAGAAATGTCTGCGATCGAGTAAATATCTCTACCAACAAATGGATCAAATCGAATTGAAAAATGGAAAGATTTGTACAAATTTTGTGGAAAATTTTGTGGAAAGATTTGTACTTCTACTTCTCAACTTTGTGGAAAATCGACTCTATTGGTGAAATATTATTTCTCTCCAAAAAAACATGTTTTTTTAGCTGCCCCACAAAGAAAATTTTTTGTTGCGAATGAACAAAATATTGAGAAAATTTCCATATGTAAAATCATAATTATTGATAGGGCATTTTTCACATAATCCACATAAAAAGGAAATCTTTTGTTACAATAGAAGTAGAAGTACTGAAAGCATTGAACCTATGTGCTTTGCTTACGTTTTTTTGCATGACATTTGCAGAATTAAAGTGATCATTTGGTATCAGAGTACATGTTGTTTCTATTGTGTGTTTTAAACTATTTGGACTGCTTGTTTCGTCGAATTTGGATTAGTAAATAGAGATTGTCCATTCAGGTTTTTATAGTTGGCCGAGGAGGAGTAAAATTGATTTTAACTTTCAATGTGTTAATTGTGTTTTTTTTGGGCCGAATATATCATCTTGTGCTATTGTTGGGCCGTGAATTGGAAAAGTTGTGATGTGCTACAAGCTGCCATCATTCGACCACGAATCAAGTTTTTAGTTGAACCTTCAATTAATATTTTGCTAATTTTGTAGGTGATTCTTTTGGAGACCAAGTGAAACCAAAGCCTAATATTCAAGACATGGAGAGGCCATTAAACCTAGCTAACATGGGGCTATCACTCGGTTACTCAAAACTAAAGGAAGAAGTTACGCCTCGGCCACCTCGAGCTCGGCTCAAAAGTTATGACTTCTTTCCTAAGCAATTGATGATGCAGATTAATACACATGACATGGAAGAGCCAAGCTACCTTGCAAACAAAGAAGCATCCTCTCAGCCACATCCTCAAGTTGAAGAAGGGATTTGTCATCTTTAAAACAAAATTCTGTAACCAGACATTTTTTTATTTTCTTTTCAAACATTAGCTTGTTTTCTTGTTCTAGTTGTATACATGACTAAATACTCTTAGAGGGATATTGAAATGGCTGAATATTTTGGAGAGAAAGTGAGATACATTGTGAGGGTAAAATGAACCACTAGATCATAAGAGAAAGAAAAGAAATAGTACCATTTGTACTTAGCAGATGAGGGCCAAGTACCTCCCTTTTTTCTAGAGCCTTCTTTATCTTCTTGTGAGCTGAACCCTGACTATTATTATTTTTTTTGGGGGGGGAGGGGCCGGGGGCGGGGGAGGACAGGGCCAC
>CM039520.1:14074215-14117281 GCA_022433055.1 Begonia peltatifolia | reverse complement strand
TGTTTGACTTATCTAGAGGGGGAGGGGGAGGGGGAGGGGGAGGAGGGGGATGATCACAAACCAAGGTAGGTAACTCAACTTATTTTCCACCTAACCGGTTATGAATTTTGCAGGTAAAGATCATCTTAAAGTATAGATTGAGAGCATAGGCACATGACTTAAAGGAAGGATGCATATGGCAAAGGAATGACCTGCTTGGGTTGAAGCAATAACGCACACAAGATGGGTTCACGCGGAAGGGACATTCTGCGAACACCTGGTACGCGCAATGGAAGACAGCAGCATGCACAGAACCGGGCAGCACCTGGGCGCACGCATCAAGGATGGGTGTGCAGCATCATGGCCGAACAAAAATGGTCGTGTGCGCGGAAGGAGCACCTGTCAGCGAAGTTGCGCCTGTACACACATGGCCTCTCCAACGACTATATCGTCGCCAACAGCTATTTCTCGTTAATTTTGTTGTTTCCTTTTCTATTTCTTTTGAAGGCTTTCAATCACTCAGAAGGCTATATATCATTGTTCTGAATACTTTGTAACCAACTTTCGATTGATTACTGATAAAAGAAGATTTCTTTAGAGTGTAGAGTTTTCTCTCGCATCTCAGTGCGTAGCACCAAGTGGTTCCTTCATATTTCTCATCCAAGTTCCTGGCTTGCTTAGTTGATCTTAATTACCACTCTTCCTTTCAAATCTTTCTGAAGACTTGAAAACGGCAAAAGAGTGAAAATCCTGGCCACTTTGCTGGAAGACTTTTTTCTGGAGTTGTCTTCATTCTTGTGCGGTACTTTAGGTTGCCAAACGGCCGCAGTGGTTGTTCCTTCATGCTCCATCCACCTCATCGAAGACCACTGAGTAAATAGCGGCAAGTAACACTTGCACCCACCTCCATCTCACCTTTCACACTATTTTCATTCTCTGTTTTTGGTTATTCTCAGTTAAACCCAAGAACAACAAGTTTTGCTGATCATTTTCTAGCTTCTGCATGCATTTGTTATTGCTTAGCGAGAGATCTGCAAGACCAAAGCGCATCAGTATTTAAGCATATTTTTCAGGTTGTAAGGGGAATTTTTGGATAAATGAAACCCTAAAATTGTAGCTCTTGGAGCTCAAAAAACAGCATCTCCTTGGTGAGTCACATCTGAGCAAGGAGTTGCCTTTCATTGTTTACCAAGTCTAAGGTTACTTGGGAACTCTTATTGACATCATTTTCTCCAGCCTTTCCAAGGGTTGGAACTACAGTGAAAGGGTGGAAAGGTTTGTCTTGCTGTTGAAGCATTTCTCCTTCATTGGAGGTCTCATAATCTGAGGGCTGCTTTTGTTGCCTTCTGGACTAGTAGCGGCCGGTTCGGTCATATCTTGGTCATCTCTACTTATTTTTTTCTAAATTTTAAGGGCATATTGTTAACTCTTTGAGTAAGCTTCCTTTAAAATTTCAACTTATTTGGTTCAGCCAAATAAAAGTTATGCGCTTTACAAGTCAGACAATATTCTGCCTAGAAAATTGCTTTCCCGAGAAGCAGACTTTCTATTTTGTTTGCTGTACAACTTTCTGGTCACAATGCATTTAGACTTGAAATTTTGATAGAATTTTAGTTATATTTTTGGCTAGCCACTATTAAAAATTCAGAGTATTTGGACGTCATTTGTTTTAGTTATACATTCTGGATTTAGGGAATTTTCAGTTAGAACTGAGTTTGCCAAACCTATTTTTGTTGCTTGCTTTGTGCTTGCCTTTAGTTGTTTGCTTTGTGCCTATCTTTTGTTGCCATTTCAAAGCACGTCAATTTGTGTTGAGATAATCTTTGCTTTGTTTTGAGGTCATTGTGTTGGGTGTGTGTTTATTGTTAAGAGTATATCTTCTGATTAGTAGCTTCCTAATGGTGTAATTGCTGTGATATTCCAATTAGTTAGTAGATTATTTTTCTCTAAGTGATTGGACTTTCTAATCGATCAAAATATTCCTGGAATTACACTCATTGGTGCACCACCGAGAACAAAATACCTTCACCAAACATTAATTATTAGTATCGTTTGTGGTGAAAGTTGTGGGACTAAAAAAGTTGGATTACAAGATGACAATTAGGGGTGGCACTAACTATGCTCAAAATAGAGACAAGGGAGTGTCCTAAACTGAGCCTTAAAACCTTAAAGAGGGTGAATCAAGTTTACAAGGGAAAATTAAGGACCTAAACAACACGTTTGAAGATATACATCAATGGATGATGGAATTAAAAGGTGATCGTTTAAAAGAACCCAAAGAAACTACGCCTAGGAGTGACCCGAGCCACCTAGGAGGAGAAATCCAAACCGGAGGCACTTTGAAGAAGAGTGGTCTAAGGAGGAGGAGGTGGAATTTACTCCTAGATGACATGGATCAAATGAAGACTATAAACATGCATCACCATCCACTCAAACAACCCGTACGTGGTCTTGAAGACTGTCTTCCACTCATCGTCTTCCCTCATCTTGATTTAGTGGTATCCACTCTTTAGATCTACTTTTCGCAGCTCCACTGAGCTCATCTAACATGTCCTCTAGTCGGGAAATAAGAAATCTATATTTAATGGTAATCTGATTAATGGTTCAACTATCCACACATATCCTTATTGAGCCATCTTTTTTTAGAACAAGCAAGGTGGATACACAAGGGCTCATGGATTTCCTAACGTAGCCCTTCTCTAATGACTCTTGAACTTGTCCTTGGAGTTCTTTGATCTCCTCAAGATTCATCCTATAGACTGGCCGTGTCAAATTTCTGTACGTAAAAATTCTCGTAACATTTTAAAATTTTATTTTATATTTTGTTTTCTTTGTGTACTTGAAAAATTTCTGTAAAATTTATAACTTTCTTTTTTGACTTATCGTCTAAAACGTGTAGCGAAAGACTTTGTCCTTTGTGAAAAACCCATGTTTAAAATCCCAAGTTGAAACATTAAAGCAAAAGTTGAAAATATATATTATTTATTTATTTTTTTTAAAACCTGAAATGGCCGATCAATCAGCAATTACCCGCCGATGAAAACTTCCCTTTTTTTCTTTTTAAAATAAAAAAACCTGTTCAACATTTTCATAAATTCAAAGCATCAAACCATACGAGTTTGATACAAAATCATCCCAAAACTACTATCAAACATTAAAACAGGTTTCGTCACAATATTTAAACCTAAAATTACCTCAAAAGATATTTGTCAAAATATTTAGACCTATATGTTTCTATAAGTACGACTAATTCAAAACATACATATATACGCCATAGTTAAAATCGCCCCGACAAATAGCCTGATCGTCGCCATGAACGTACCCCTTCCAATTGCACTAACTACTCATGTATATGCTCAAGAATCTCACCGTTTAGCTCTTTTTCACCTACATCACAAAACACAAACTATAAATTTAATGCTTAATAAGTGGTACTTAAATGAAATGAATTAAAGCAGTTCACATAACTCCTAACATATGTAGTTTATACTTTATTATTTCGTTTACGTTTTTGTTCTCGTTACATACGATTCTCATCCTAGATGGGAAGCAGATCAGTTTTCCCAAATCATACAATTCTCATACTTATTTGAGCGGCGAATTAATTCCCTCAAAGATACGTTAGGATCCTTATACTAGATGGGAAGCATATCACTTTTCACAAATCATACAATTCTCATACTCATTTGAAGGGCGAATTACTTCCCTAAAAGATTCATGCTCGTAACGTTTCATTCGTATCATTTTCCTCAGTTCGTATATGAAAACTTATGCATAAATTCATTTTTGTATACTTAAAAAAAAACATGATGCATGAATAAATAGTGCATACATAGACATACAACATAAACCACAACGTTTTGTGATGCAGGTCCGAAAGCAACACACATGTGTACACTTGCCTGATATCCTTAATCAATTTATCAACTAGTTCCACATGACCTTAGAACTTGAAAACCTATACATAGTAACATCATCATCAACATCAATTCCTTCAAATCCATTTCACAATCACTCAAAACATGCTATGACCATGACATTAATACCAATTACAAATCATTACCAAAATTACCAATAACTTGCATTCATAAACTTACTCCAATTGAATCAATTCCAAAAGATTTACAATTTAATTGTATACTTAAACTTCAACTCAATCCAAACATCCAAATAAATATCCTTAATAAAAAACCATCAAATTAAACCAACCCATTCAAAAATCTTGGAATTTACCATAATTTTGGCTAAACCTTAAAATTCCGTAACTTGAGCTATACATACTCAATTCCATTAATTACAAAGGCTATGGTTCACCCTTGGTGTCTATTTTAATATGCAAAAGCCAATTATCCAAAAAAATGTATCAACCTAGGCCGAGAACACAAAAACTGAAACATGCTCAATATTAAACTCGGAATTTACTTATATTTTGTCCAAACTTTAAACGTACATATAAATTTGTATAATAACCAAATTCAATGATTCCAAAGGCTATGGAATCTTTAAGAAGTCTAGTTTCATATGGCACAATTCTTTTAGCAAACAAAACCAAATAACTTTGCTGAATTCTGTCAAATCAAAACCCTATATTTTTAGCCCTAACTTTCCAAAATTTTTGAAAACCATATTCAATGCCATAATCTTTTCATATAATCACTTACATGCTCACATATCATGATTAAACATCATTTAATAGAAGAAATACAACAACCATTTCATAAATTTGAACCTCCATTTAGGGTTTATCCAACTTCCACAGAATTCACAAAATCCACTTCATTTATGCATATAAAACCCTAAACATGCATAACCCAAAGCTAAAATTCCATTTTTTACCTTAACAGTCTTCAAAGATGGAAGCTCTTTGGCGTGGAAATATAGTCGGCCATAGGGGAAAAAGGGAGAAGACTTGCGTGAAGGAGATGAAGAGAGATAGAACTAAAGGTTAATTTGTCTTGGTGTTTCATTCACAGCCAAGTAAATTACTTTTACCTTACGTAAATCTACATATAAACTTACCTAAACTACATCTCACTCCATATTTTCTTAGATGATGATTTCCTTTTGAAATTAAGTTGGACTATTCAAACATTCAAATGCCTCTTATTCACTTTGCAAAAATTTGACTTTTCTTCACTCTTCTCTCTTTGATTTTCCATCGCCAAGCATCACACTTTTAAACTCTCTTTGATCTTTTCAACCTTTCTTTTTCATTCCATCTTCTCTTGACTTCTCAACTAAAATATTTTATTCCATTGACTTTTAAACTTGTATAATACTTTCTTTTATTTATTCATTTCTTCTTACGTGAATGCCCTATCACTTAACTTCTCATCTTAGTTCATTTGCTTTGAAACCTCTAAAAATCCTTCATCTTATTTTCTTCAACATAACTCGCAAATTCTTATCTCCATTCACTAGTTTTTTTTTTTTTAATTTTCCTCAACGTGAATGACCATTTAATTTCAACACTTATCTTCTCTTCTCAATTTGACATTTTAACTATAGAATAAAATGCATATATAAATATTTGACCGATAAAAATTTCGGGTGTTATAGGCCTATTTGGCAAGACAGCTCCTGGCTGTAAATCTATTTGGTATTCAATACCATATATAGGGGGTAGGCCTTGAGGTAACTTCTCGGGGAATACGTCTTGGAAATCTTTCAGGAGACTCTAGACTACAGTAGGGATATCTCCTAGCTCCTTTACCTTCTTTCTAAACAAAAATAAAACGAGGGGCTGTCCTTTCAATATGGACTCCTCCAATTCCTTCCTTAACATTAAGAGGTTAGCTTTATCTCTTTGTCTCTTTCGTCCCGCTTCATCCTTAGCTATTTGTTTCAGTGTTAAGGGCGGGAGTCGAATTGTTTTTCCACCGAACTTTAATGAATAATAGCTGGTGTAACTATCACGTGACACCTTCTGGTCATATTGCTAAATCCTACCTAAAAATAGATGACTGACATTTATGGGAACAACATCACAAAGGACTAAATCCTTATACTTTCCCATGGTGAATTCAATAGTCACTTGCTTAGAAACTTTAACATCGTTCTTGTCATCTAACCATTGTAGCTTGTAAGGGTGTGAGTGTTCAAGGGTCTCTAACCCTAATCTCTCCACCATATCACATGAGGCCACATTGGCGCAGCTTCCCCCTATCAATGATCAAGACACATACTTGATCCTTTACCACGCAATGACTGTGGAAAATATTTTTTCGTTGATAGTCTTCTTCAGTGTTCTTAGTTACGAGGGTTTGTCAAATAACCATAAGTAAGGATCCTTCTAGTGCATGGACCACTTCATCAGATGACTCATCCTTTTCTTCAACCACTTCTACTGGTTCATCCTCGCTCTCTACTTTGTCAGTGCTTTCTCTGATTACCATTACTTGTCTATTAAGGCACTGAGTGATGTGCTATGGATCTAGTGGCCCAACCTCATACCAAGGTAAGTGCACTTATGAACATTTGTGTCAACTAATTTGCTCGTTCTCGCTGGTATAAACATTTTGGAAGTGTTAAAGAGAGAATTTGTCTTCTTGTAATCAAGCATTGTACCAAGCATTCTTCTTTTAATTTGTAGTTAATTTTGAGCAAACATTAGCCTTTAATTGTTGTTTAATTTTGTGGCAAAATGTTGCCATTTATCTTTAAATTATGTAAGTGTGGAGAGCTCGACTTTCGTAGAAGATTATATTTTGAGCACACGGGATATCATGACCAAATGGATCCGGTGCAGCACGAAGGAGTGGGCGTGCATGAGACCATGAGCGGCACAATGTGTGCAAGCGACAGCAAGCAGCGCAAAGCAATGCGTGCAATGGGAAGCTAGGGGGCGTACTAGGGCACGCACGTGCGCAGCAACAGCACGTTGCATGCACAAGAAGATAGCCACGCGCGGGGGCGAAGGAAAGGCACCAGCTGAGGCATCACATGGCCATGTGGTAGAGTGCGCATCAGTGCAACCCATGGTGTGCACGGAGTCAACATGGCGCACTTGCGCAAGGAACCAGCGCCTCACCCGTAGCTGACCGTACACGCCAACGACTAGTTTCCATGGGCTCTTCTTCTTCAGTAGATTTTTCTTTTTCTGTAAATCCAGCTTTTACCAGATGCTTTAGCTTCTACATAAGCTTCATCTGAACCTCTTGTAAGGGTCTTTGGCTAATTTTAAAATCAAGTGAAGATTGTTCTTTGTTTTCGCAAATGTAATCTGTGGGTGTGTCGGTGAACACCGTCAGAGGGTGAACTTCCAAGATCTAGTGACTTAGAAGCTCTCTTACCTCACATCTCTCTCTCTCTCCAAATCTCTCTCAGGATTGGAAAATAGCAAAGAGGTGGAAACCACCATTTCGCGACGCTGTGAAGCTTTCAGCCATGAAAGTTTCTCACCCAAAACACTGATAGCTTTTTGGCCCACCCACGGGTCTTCATCACATCCCATTCTCCTAGTCAGCCTCTTCTAAGGAAGAAGCAGTGAGTGCAAAGGTCGATTTCCTCTGCTGGAGCTTCTTCATCTGCAAAGCAAGCTTTTCTCCTTTCGGCACTATTGACTGACCAATAATTCCCTTCCATTCAGTGACGCCCATATGAGGTGTTACTAGGTAATTCTAGAAGGTAATACACAACACCCACTTTATCTCCATTCCTTGTTTTCATTCTCTATTTTTTTCACTGTTTTATGCATCTGTTTAGGGTGTTCTTTGAACACCAATCCTTCTACTTAGTTTTAGTATTCATCATGCCTTGTACTCCGCATTTTCAAGATTGTGTCTATGTCATTTGGTACCAGAGCAGAAGGGCTCTTGTTTTGTTCTGTTTTTGAAGGGCTCTTGTTTTGTTCTGTTTTTCACGTTCATGTGTTTTTCTGTTTTTGTCTTGTTTTGTGATTTTCTATTTTGATGTGTTTCAGCTTTTTGTTTCTAGTTTTCCTACCTAGATTAACCTATGTTGCATGAGTTATCATTCTTCTTAGCTAAAGCAACATGCATGGTTTCATTTTCTATTTTTGTGTTGTGTGAAGTTTCTGTTAATTTGTGGTCTAACCGAGAAGCATCATGTTTGTTTTTTTTTTTTATGTTAATCTATTTAGATTATTTAGGTTTTTTAAGTAAGTATTAACATGAGTGTTCTATTTTTAAATTCTCAAGAGTTTTCTTGGATGTTTGAAGCATGAATTTTTCATGTTGCTGTTTATTTTTGTGTCATATGTTCACTTCTGTTTCACCCAATAGAATTGCATATTTAAGCTTGTTTGAATTCTTTTTAGTTAGTGTTTCATTGTCTAGCATGTGAAGTTGCTATACCACTATACTTTGTTGTTCAATTGTCAAGCATTTTTATGTTTTTTCCATGTTTTTGTTCTATTTTTATGTCTTTACAACTTCATGCTCAGAATAAATTTGGACTTGAAATTTTAACAGCATGTCATTAATATAATTGGCTAGCTTCTGTTAAAATTTTAGAACATTTGGACTTGAATTGTGATATTTTTCTATTAGGAATTCTGTTGCATTTTAGGTTGTGACTTTGTTGTTTTTAGCTGCTTTTGCTTTTCTGTTTTACAGCATTTGTTTAACGCTAATTGCTAAATATTGTCTAATGTTTTTAGTGTTATTGTTTGTTTAAAATTGAGGTATCTTTCGGCCAATCAATTTGTAACACCTGAAATTTTTCGTTAAAACTAATTTTAAATTTACGAAATTGTAATCGGCGGAGTTTTGGTCAGAATTGAGAACAGAGAATTTCTACCATTACGTAAAAGATTATTTTGAAACTAATGGAGAAGATAGATTTTTAAGAATCCAACCGGAATTGAATCGAATAACAGTTTGATTAAACGGTTAAGGATTGATGGCGAAATAGTAATTAGGAATTTATTTTATTAATTTTTTTTACAGAAAAAAAGGGAGGAGCGTAAAACTCCCCCTTGTTTCTTCCCCTCCCCCGCGTAGAGAAACCCTCCTCTTTCTCCTCCCTTCGACGATTTTATCTTCCTGTGACGGTCGGTCGATTTCTTCTTCGTTTCTTCATATTTACAGTAAGTTATAGTTAATTCTTAGTAGATAGTTAGTGTGTTAGTTGTTTTTAGTGTTAAAAATGAAGTTGGAAAGGGTATTGGGTGGTTTGGTGAAAACCCTAGGTGGGAGGTATGAAATTTTAAGATTTAATCAAGTGTTAGTCGTGCATTGGTATTTAAGCTGGAAGAATGAGTAGATTATAGGTTTTTATGGAGAAAATTGAACGTTTAGAGAACCGGATAACTTGGGTTGCGGAATGGTTTCTGTTCGACCACATTCGGTTAAGTTGTGGATGTTTAATTAGGAAATGGATGAGACCATTAGAAACTAGACGTCCTGAGGAGCTCGTAGCACTTTAGATCATACAATTCGGACGAGTATTGGAGAAGTTATGAATTTCCAAAGTTTGGTCAGAAATTGAGTTGGATTTCGGGTTTAGTAGAGAATTTTGGTTTTGTACGAGTTATAACTTTCGATCTACAAATTTATGAGGTGAACGAAGTAAAATTGATGAATGTGTGATTTTATTGGTAATGCAGTTAGCGGGTGAATTACTAGTTTCGGCATACGAATTGCTAAAGACGCTAGGTAAGTAATGTAGTAGAAGTTTTGTCTTCGGGCCTACATCATAGTTCAGTAGGATGCATTGCACGTTTATTTTATGTTATGCTTTCATGGTTGTGTATCATCGTTTTAAAGTAGAACAATGAGACGAAAATGAATTTCTATGTATTTGTGAGACAAAAACAGTAGGATGTGAGTAGTGAGGAACAAAATTAAGAAGATACGTAAGTAGATAATGAAGATGGGGTTGAGTGGCATGGTCCTATGAGGGGGGCCGAGAGGTATGCCATTTCTTCCCCCGCTTTACGTGGTGGCCCTGGTCCTATGAGGGAGATTGCGAGGAGTACCACTTTACTAGGCCAAGATTGGCTTTGTCTTATGAGGGGAATCGTGAGATAGGTCACCTTGGTCTAGCGCGTAAGGAAGAATCCTGTAGTAAGAAGATAAAGAAGATGTAAGAAAGAGACGAAAACGAAAGTAGAGACGAAACTGTAGAAACTGCATGTGTTAGGGGGTGTTTGATTTAGTGTGTGTTTATGTGCATTACTTACTTAGCATTACGCTAATAGTTGCGTTCTGTGATGTAGGTGACAAAGCGATAGTTGATGAGTACTCAAAGCGAGCCCAGGACTAGGAGGTAGTTGTAAGAGCAAGCTCGTATATGATCCGGTCGGCTGTTAGGGCAATTGTGACGCGGTGTTCATAGGTACGGGTGTAGAGGTCGAGTCGGAGTCGTTTTGAGTCAGTTTGTAAAGAAAATAGATTTCAAATGTTCAGTAGTAGTTTGGATGTATTTAACAATTTTTAGTTGATTGTAAGAATGATGGTTTTTTTTGTTTTTAGCGTTGAGTCGAAATTGATCGTATTGGGAGAAATTAAGGTTTTATTGAGGTTCTGTGAGGGAAGTGTCGACCAGACTCTGCAAGTGTCGACCGCGAGGGTCAACCTGCGCGGGCAGAGCCGAAGTAACTGTCGACCTATGGTTGTAGGTGTCGACCGGTAGTGTAAAAATGGCAGCGGTGTGGACCGTGAGGGTCGACCTGCGTGGACAGAGGGGATCAAGGTGTCGACCTACGACTGTAGGTGTCGACCGGGAATGAAGGAGATGGTAGAGGTGTCGACCAATGGAAACAGAGAGGATTGAAGTGTCGACCGCTAAAGAGAAGTGTCGACCGGTTTGAGGGTGAGTAGAAGGAGGTCAACCGTGATGGTTGAGCTGTGCTGGCAGAGACGAACGAAGTGTCGACCGGTGCCGACAGAGGTCGACTGAAAACGTCTTTTAATGTTTTAAAGACTTGATATTCTATTTAAAATTAAAAGTGTTGTTTCAAGTCGAAAAATAAGTTTCAAATTTTTAAACGAATTTTATTAGTGGATCATGAGTAAGAGTAGTGAGTAGTAGTGGTTAGCGAACCGGGAATCGTGGTGAATTTTTGGGGCGTTAAGCAATTGGTTTAAATCAGAGGAGCTATTGTTGGATATTTGTGTTGCATTTTTATTGTTGTTTTTTGTTCTTTGTTTAAATGTTCACTGTTCTTAGGGTGTTTTGTTCTGTTCTGTTCTTCTTGTGATTTGTGTTCACTGTTTTGGATTAGTTTTAGGTTGATTCATGTCCACTGTTTCAGAGTGTTTCTTTGCTGTTTTTGAGGCTTTGTTTAGGATGTTATGTTGTTTAGATTTTAGGTTGTTTTATGAGCACTGTTTTGGTTATTAGTTTTTAGGGTATCTTGCTACATGTTTTAAACCTCCTTTAGGGATAATATTTCTATGCTAAATTAGAGTCTCTTTCGACCAAGAAATTTGTGTCAATCCGAAGAGCATTGCTTGATGATATGTCCCATGGACCCCATGGGCCCATTACACGATCCCAAGCCTGAACTCATAATTTAACCAACTTATCTTCTTACAAACTTGTATCTTTTGCAGGTGACGATTCATGCGAAAGGTTGGAGGATACCTTGGTCGACTTGAAGTGGGAGATCAAAGCTATGGACATGAACCAACTAAAATATCTCATCACTTGGAAGATCAAGAGAGGCGACCATAATGCTCATATGGGAATTTGTCTTCCCAAGCCTTGATATTTTGTAACTTTTATTTTCGAACTTATTGGGCAAATGTTGACCTTTTTTTGTTAAACTTAATATATGCATGTATGTTAGACATTTAGGGCTAGATGAATGGTAGGCTAGAGGTGGCTTGGTTAAAGGGTTTAGCCCACTTGAAAATAGGCTTGCAAGGAAGCCTAGTTGTGACCTAACCCACTTTAAACCTTAACCAGCCCACCAATAAGTCTATAAATCATGGCTATTGGTTTGTAAACTTTTTGGTTGATTTCTAAGGAGCATCCACTGGTTTCTCTTCATCGGAAAAAGCTTGGAGCAAGTGTACCAAGGTAAGTTCGGTCTAACCTCAACCGAGAGGTTGCACCCCCAAAATCTCCCTTCTAGCTCGGTAGCTTGAAAGGGTTGCTAGCCATCATCTTCTCCTTTCTTTCGAGATTGGAAAATAGTAGGAAGTGGCCACAAAACCATGTCCTTGAATAGAGTTTTCTTCCTTGGAAGAAAACTTCAGCCGAAAGCTTCATAAAGCACTCATTGGCCGAATCTGGACCACATATTTCACTTGCACACACCTCACTCACAACACTAACTTCACCTAAATTTTCATACCATTCCGAGTATTTTTCTTGTTTGTTCATTGCCTTTTCTCAGTTTTTGGCTGACCAAGGAACAACGATTCTACTCAATGTTTCTTTAGCTTGCTTGTAAGCAAGGATCGGAACACTTGATTAGCTTGTGTTGATCATTTGTGATTAGGTGATGCTATTTTGTATTGATTGTTTTTGGTTAAAATGTTTAAAAGAAGTAGCTCTAGTGACCCTTACCTAGAACCTTTCTCTCAACTATCTAGAGTTCCAAAATCAAAAGGAATTGAACCTAGTATGGAAAAACAAATTAAAGGAATTGCCAGAGAAGTCAAACAATGGAGTCAGCAAATTAAAGAGATTAACAGAGACCTTAGCACCTTATTAACCAAGATGGAACTAGAAAGACCCTATGCTTAAGAGAAGATCAGAACCCCAAAGTAGGCCAAACCGTAGAACTATCAAAAGCTACCTTCAATTTGAGAAACCTTGTGAAATATCCATACCTTATTTTAGAGAAACCTTGGTAGGAATGATTATTTTTCTTCAATAGAAAGGGTTGAAGAATATTTTGCTCATTGAGATTATTCAAAAAAAGAAAGATAAGGCTAATGGAAAAGAAATTTGCACTAAGGCCACAAAACCATCACCCTTGGTCTAAACCACATTCCCCAAGTCCAACCAAGTTCCCCTATCGGTAAGCTTTTATTCGAGATAAGTTTAGTGAGAAAACTTCTAGCCGAAGTGATAAGACAAAGGATACCAACTATACCTGTGAGAAACCATTGGAAAATAATTGTGGCAAATTGTTATATAGCCTTGTAGAATCCCCTCTCTTAGCCCAAACGCAAGTAGAACCTATTGAAGAGACCTTAAGTGAGGATGAAGATGATAAAGAAGAGATCATCTATCCCAAGGAGGATCCATTACTTGAAATGAACTCTAACGCCTATGAACAAAAGGATGATGAACAAGTGGAAATCCTAGGAGATAGCCTCATAGAACTCCTGACCCCAATTGATTTCATGGAAGACTTTAGAATCATGAAATTATTTGAGGAATCTCTCTTTGAACTTGAAAGTGAGCAAAAGGTAGAACCTATACCTATTGAACACTTTAAACCCCTAGAGATAGAATCCAAACCTGAGGATGTCCAAAGTTTGAAAACTCATGAGGTTATCATGTAGTATAACCCATTTTATGACGACCCTAAGGAGAAAATTTTAATTGAGGATTTTGTTGAGTTGCCCATTGCTAAAGAGGAAACCCGTTATGCAATGTATGCATATAAGTTTATCCACCACATCCAACAAAATTCCTATATAGTGGATAAAGAATACATTGACTCCTTTTTTATCCAAACCAAGAGTAATGATTATACTTTAGAAAAAGACGTTTTCTCTATTTTCTTTTCTTGGACTAAGAAGGGTAGAAATCCTTTTAGATCCTTAAATCCTCCTAGCACCTTAAGACCAAACTATAGGAATGAATGATCTTGCAAGACTTTTAGTGGCATAACACCAATGTTTATTCTACTTAATAATTTAATTTCTTGGTTTTTTAAAGTTGGATGGAATAATATTTTTGATTTGTTTTATGGTAATTTTACTTTGTTTTATATTAAATTTTCATGTTTGCGTAGTGTTAGACTTTTGAATTGCAAAGTCAATTATTTTGAAGCACATTTGATATGTTGGTTTTATACTTGTGATCAGATATTGGTTTTTTAAGTCTAAGGATTATAACATGTTAATTAAATTGAACATTATTGAACTTGGACTTAATTTTTTTTGTCGTTAAGCTTATTAATGAATTGAGATTTAATTATGATAAATATTTTATAAAGATTGTGAAAATTGGTTGATGTTTATTGTACCAAATCTTTGTGATCCTTCATTGAACCAAACCAAAACTATTTCTTAAGACTTGGAAAAGAATTGTTTTTCTATAATATCTTCATGGCTTGAGAAGGGGAAGAGCCCTTTGAGCAACTGTACAGTCCCGAAAACCCCACACGGTTCCCGGTTCACACAATTCTACTACTTACTCACTACGCTTGGAAAATTTGAATAAAATTTAAAACTTTTGTTACTCGACTTAAAACGACATTTTTGAAAATTTTTTAAACAGCATCGCAGCGGAAAACTCGATTAAAATCAGTTTAAATGAAACTTCATTTTATAAAAACATAAAACCGAGAAACCGGTTGACACTTCTCTTTAGCGGTCGACATTTCAATACTCTTTGTTTCCATCAGTCGACCCTCGTGGTCGACACCTCTACCATCTCCTTCATTCCTGGTCGACACTTACAGCCGTAGGTCGATACCTTGATTCGCTCTGTCCGCGCAGGTTGACCCTCGCTATCGTCACCGCTGCTGTAACACCTCGAGAAACCCCGCGTTCCTGGTGCACTACAGTACATCTACACACTACACACACACTAACACTTGACATAACCCACTCAATTTAATACTTCTTTCGTTTTCAAATCATTTTCAAAAGAACATTTGTGAGTTTGAAAAATTTTCGACTAGATTCGAAAACAATTCGCGTCCCGAAGAGGGAACACAAAATCCTTAATATAAAAACTACGCAGCAGAAAAGAAAACCATTTAAAACAGTTTAAGATAAAACGGTAAGACTTGAAATCTTAGGAAAAATCCAACACACCCCTCGAACTACACAATCCGGTACCGCGCACTCACGTTTCCACTTCGACACCCCGTGCGCACTCTCGCAGTGCCGCATGTGCCAACTCCACGTCACTGTGTCTCGGGCACGCTCACAGCGCCGCGTGCCCCACGCACCCTGCCACTGTACAGCACGTCTGCATGCACGCCCTCACCCGGCGCCGCACGACCCGTGAGCACCCGCAGGGCCGCGTGCCCCGCGCCCCGCGCACCTGCGATCACGCCGCACTCCCACGCTTATCTACCCTTCTCTAGCATTCACTGTTCATATCTCAACCCATTCCATATCCCCTCGACTCCCAACCTCTCTCCCGAAATTTCGGTAGAGTAATGGCTAAAAACTGACTATCCCAAAATTTAAACCCTGTATACAATTCACCATGATCCAACAATATTCAACTATCAACCATCCAGAGAAAACCACCATAACAAAATCAGAGTTTAAGGACAACGAAAACCATCAAATAGAAATGAAGAAAGTCCCCAGTATAGAGTAATATCATACTCTGACATATAATAATACGTACGTGTCCCCAAAACACTACAACCTCTCTACACAATCTCAAAATAAATCAACATCTATACAACTCTGCTGTCTACACAAATACCCGACATAAAATAATAAATCCACTATCACCTACCACCACCACGGGTCGGGTCACTCTAACAAAATCCGCCATCCGGTGCCTCGGGCGCACGTCGCCAACTATCCTACGCCTCTGGACTAGGCTCTCGAGGCTCACCAGCAGTATCATCAGTACCTACACCACAGAACACACAACATAAGCCTAACGCTCAGTAAGTAATGCGATATGAAAGTAAAAGCCGATAATGCAATCCTACCACATGCAGTCTCTACATTCACACTCATGTTGTCACATCTGTGATGCGTAGTGCAGCCGCACCAGGGTAAGGAGGAACCTCACGCCACCCTACACCTTGAAACGTCGCCATCGTCCTAGACTCCCCAGCAACGAGGCCCACAAGCTACACACACTCATCACCACACGGCAACCACATCAGGGTAAGGGTGTACCTCGCGCCACTCTACACCCTAACACGTTGCCCCCGTCCCAACCTCCCCAGCACGGGGCCACAGTTGCCACACACAGTTCGCGACAGCCCAGCCGGCCCACCCCTCGAGTAGGATCCGCGACTGGTGTTGCACCGGCCCACACACTAGCAGGATCCGCGGTACCACTGCCCATATCCTCACCGTCAACACATTCACGCCGCATGACGGCCCAGACAGCCCACCCCTTGAGTGGAATCTGCGACTGGTGAAGCACCGGCCCGCACACTAGCGGGACCCGCGGTACCACCGCCACACGTCTCAGCACATACTCAAAACATGCTCAAAACCATTTTCGTTCATGTTTTTTTTAAAATATGATGCATGTCAAACAATACGCACGCACACCACAATCAATCACATAAACCCTAAAGTTCTACAGTGTAGGCCCATTTGGGCAAAACACATGCATGCACTACTTACCTATCGTACTAAGCTCGCTCGATGCACAGCTTCGCCAAAAAGTGTCTCAACCTAAAACACAAATAATCACCCATAAATCTCCGTCTCAAAATTCACCAAATAAGCTAAAATAATATGTCTTAACTAAACCTATGAAGTTTCAGTTAAAACGGGTCACCAAAATGGATTTGTCCAAAAACAAGCCTAAAGTTCGGACGCGCATAACTTTTGCGTCCGTTAACGGAATCGAGTGATTCAAGTAGCTAAACGTCCCCTTAGAAACTTAGTCTAGCATACTAAAACAGATTTTAAAACGGTAAGCCGCAGACTAGCGAAAAATGCTAAGAACCGAATCTACCATTTTTTTATAAAATTTTAACCTTTGTTTTTCTTAAACCAAAACTCACCCAATTTGGCTTTACGCACCAAAAACAGCCATGCCACTATCACACGTCAAAATTCTACGAGAAACGCTCACTAATTTGACTTGGACCAAAATCCGACATAAACTTCCGACGTTTATAACTTCTGCATCGGATATCGAAATCGAACGATTCCAGCGGCTATACGACCCTCTAACAACCTAATTTATCCCACAAAAACAAAATTTAAAATGATCCACTGAAGCTGGGCCAAAACGGCCAAAAACAGAGGCTGCCTTTACACCAAACAGAGGTCCGATCCTTGGTTTCGATCCAAATTCCAAAATTTCCATACACAACTAGGCACACTTCACTCATACCCCTCGGCCAGCTCACCGGAATTGAAAGGAGGCCGAGCACCAAACTCGGCCAAAACAGGAAAACTGACAGTGCTCACCTTCGGTTTCCGCCTTCAATTCCCGGCACTCCCCCCTCAACATTGCGGCCAAATTCACCGAAAATCGAGGGAGGCCAAACCTTACTCTCAGTCAAACCAGACAGGACAACAGAGGGAGAGAAAGACTTACGAGGTGGTGTTGCTCGGCACTCGGGTGGGAGGAAAAATGGAAGAAGAGAGAATCAGAGTGTTCGGTTGCTGGCGACAGAACCGAATGGGGACTCCTCTTCGCGGTCGTCGGCAGAAAACACTCGGCTCTCACTTCGGGAGTTCAAGCTGCTGAAACCGAACGACTTTGGTTCGTCGGAGTAGCTGCACTTGCACGCCGCTCACCCCTCACACTCGCGCTCGTCGGCCGATGATCGCAGCTTCGACCTCGGCACACGATCGCCTCTCACTCGCCGGTCGTCTCCTCTCAGCACTCGCGGGCAGAAGAGAAAACCGAGTGGCTTCTCCGTGAAGCCATTCGGTTTTTTTTTCTCAACGTTTTTTTTTTATTATTTGTTTATTTAATCTAAACAAATAACAATTTACCTAAACGCCCGCATATGTTTCTATCGTCCGTAATTTCGTTGAATTCTTGACCTCCCGATTTTAAATTCTGAAACCATCACAAAAGTAGACTCCGAGTTTTATAAATCAATTTACCCGTTAAATACTTTCCGAAACTCCAACCGAAATTAAATTAAAAGTTTCGAAAATTAAATAAAAAAAAATCCAAAATTTGCGGGTTACTACAGCTGCAATTTTTACACCACCGGTCGACACCTACAATCATGGGTCGACACTTACTTCGACTCTGCCCGCACAGGTCGACCATTGCGGTTGATACTTGCAGGGTCTGGTCGACCACTAAGCCTATTGGTCGACACTTCCTCCCCAAACTCTGTTTAAAAACCTTAAAAAGTTCACAAAATTGATCGGGATTTGACTCGACACTAATAATAACCCAACGCACACCTTTCCATCAACTCAAAATCATAATTTAAGTAAAGAAAATGACTACTAATGTAACACCCGAAAAATTTAAGTTAATTTAATTTTTCAAAATTTCGTATCGGTCAACGGCGAGGTTCGAGTCGGAATCGAGGCCGGAAGGTTTGTAACGTTAGGTAAAGGATTATTTCAAGAATAATGGTGAAGAAGAAATTTTAAGATTTTATCTGAACACTGGCCGTATGATAGATTTATCGAAAGAGTTATGGTTGAGGGCGAAATGGTAATTAGAATTAATTATATTAAATAATTTATTAAAAAAACAAAACAGAGGGAAGAATGGATTTCCCCCTCTCCCCCCAACCCCCTGTTCTTCTTCCTCTTCTTCTTCTTTCCCCGCGCGACGATCGGCGCCCTCTTCCAGCAAGTTCGGCTGATTCCTTCTCCATTTCCTCACATTACGGTATGTTTTAGGTAGTTCTCCGTATATAGTTAGTGTGTTGGTTGTTTTAGCGACAAAAACGGAGTTAGCTAGGGTATCGGGGGATTCGGTGAAAACCTAGGAGAGAAATTGAGTGTAGAGTTGATTTTGACTAACATGTTGGTGTTTAATCTAGAAATAGGAGTAGGTTACGTGGTTTTATAGGAAAGATCGAGCGTTTGGATAGCTGAATGCTCGGATTGTAGAACGATTTCTGTTCGGCCACATTCGGCCAAGTTGTGGAAGTCTAATTAGGAGATGGATGATACTGTTAGAAACTAGACATCATGAGGAATCCGTAGCATTTTGAACCGTCCAAATAGGACGAGTATTGGATAGGTTAGGCAATTTCGAAATTGGTCAGAATTTGTATAGAATGTTGAGAGTTTAGTTAGATGGGTTGATAGAAGGTGTTCCCTTAGAAATTGTGGATTTCATGTACTGTAAATCTGATAGTTATGTAATTTATAGGTTTCCCAGTAAGCAAGCGAAATACGAGTTTCATATACGAGTGCTAAGGACGCCAGGTAAGTGATGTAGTAGGAGTTTTGCCTTCGGGCCTACATCACAATTCAGTAGGATGCATTGCACGTTTACTTTATGTTATGCTTTGTATTATGCATCATGATTTTAAATTACGAAACGAAACGAAAATGAATTTCCATGTTTTTACAAAGTGAAACAGTAGGATGAGATGAGACGAACGATATGAGAAGCTACGTAAGAAGATAATAAAGGTGAAGTTGAGTGGTCTTGTCCAGTGAGGTGCACCGTGAGGTGTATCACTCTTCCTCCGCTTTACGTGGTGACCTTGTCCAGTGAGGTAGACCGCGAGGTGTGTCACTTTACTAGATCGAGATTGGCCTTGTCTAGTGAGGAGGACCGTGAGGTGTGTCATCTCGATCTAGCACGTAAAGAAGAACCCAGTAGTAAGAAGATAAAGAAGATCTAAGAAAGAGACGAAAACGAAAGTAGAGACAGAAACTGTAAAAACTGCATATGCTAGGATGTGAATGTTTTTCAGTGTTTAAGTTTATATGCATTACTTCCTTAGCATTAGGCTAATAGTTGAGTTCTGTGATGTAGGTGACGACACAGCAGCTAGTGAGTATCCCGAGCATGCCTAGGATTATGAGGCAATTGGAGGAGAACGCTCGTGGGACGACTGGGCCAGCTGTTAAGGCGTTTTGACTATGGCGGGTGTAAGTACGGGTAGTGAGATATTTTGGAGTCGTACTTAGTCATTATGATGTAAAAGAGAGATTTGAATTTGGTTTGAGTATTTTGGCGGGTGTAAGTAACAGGTTGTACATTGAGTCGGGAAGTGGATTTATGGTTTTTAACGTTTAGTGAAAAATTCGTGTTGATTTGTTGAATTCTGTTGAAGTTTCTGGGTGCAAAGTGTCGACCGAAGTCCATAGGTCAGTGGAAATTAGAGGGTGTGTGTCGACTGCGAGACTCGACCTGCGCAGGGCAGAGTCGAAGTAGGTGTTGACCCTTGGCTACAAGTGTCGACCGGTCCGTGTAAAATTGGCAGCGGTGTCGACAGCGAGGGTCGACCTGCACAGACAGAGAGGATCAAGTTGTCGACCTGCGATAGCGGGTGTTGACCCCTCTCTAAAATGTGGGTAGAAGTGTCGACCGGTGTCCCCGGCGTCAACCGATGAAAGGACCCGAGAGATATGCAGTGTCGACCGGTGTTGCCAGTGTCGATCGATGGAAACCCGAGACAATTGAAGTGTCGACCGGCTCTTGCAGGTGTCGACCGGTCTCTTGATTTTTATGTTTTAAAAACGAGGTTTCCTTGAACCGATTTTAAACGCGTTTCTGCTGCGGCATTTATATGAATTTTCTTTTGGAAGACGTTTTGAGTAAAAAAAAAAGAAAAAAAAAGAGTCATTTTGAGTTGAAAAAGAAATAAAGCTTCCCAATTTCTAAGAAATATTTAGTAGAGGATATGAGGGATAGTGACGAGTAGTAGTTGGTAGCGAACCGAGAATCATGGAGGATTTTCGGGGCGTTACAACTAATGTTTGAAATCCGTCTATACATTCAATCGACTTAAAATCACAAAAATCATTTCAATTACACTCCCAAAACCTATACCTATGCCTACCATAATCAAAACGCCCTAACAGCCGGCCAGATCGTATATGTGCGTACTCCTCCAACCGCTTCCTAGTCATGGGCTCGCTCTGAGTACTCACCAGCTATCACTTCATCACCTATATCACAGAACTCAACTATTAGCCTGATGCTAAGTAAGTAATGCATAAAACTTAAACACTGAAAACAAATACATCCTAACATATGCAGTTTCTACAGTTTCGTCTCTACTTTTGTTTTCGTCTCTTTCTTACATCTTCTTTATCCTCTTACTACTGAGTTTTTCTTTACGTTATAGATCAAGGTGACACACCTTGGGTTCACCTCTGGGGACAAGGCCAACCTCAATCTAGTAAAGTGACACACCTCGCGGTCCATCTCTGGAGACAAGGCTACCACGTAAAGCGAAGGAAGAGTGATACACCTCGCAGTCCACCTTTGGGGACAAGACCTCTCAACCCCATATTTCTTATCTTTTCACGTACCTTCTCATTTCGTTCGTCTCATCACATCTTATTGTTTCACTTCGTAAAACATGAAAATTCATTTTCGTTTCGTTCTCGTACTTTAAAACCATGAATGCATAATCAACTAAAACATAACGTAAAATAAACGTGCATGCAACTTACCATTCTGTGATGTAGGCCCGAAGGCAAAAGCACCTACTACATTACTTACCTGGCCTCCTTAGCAACTCGTACTCCGTATACGGCTCGCTAACTGGAAAACTTATAAAACCACATCTTCATCAATTCTACTTCGTTCAACTCATAAATTCCTAGCTTGAAAGGTATAACTCGTACAAAACCAAAACTCTCTACTAAACTCGAAATCCAACTCAATTTCTGACCAACTTTGGAAATTCATAACTTCTTAAATATTCGTCTGAATTGTACGATTAGTATGCAATGGTCTCATCCATTTCCTAATTCAACACCTACAGCTTGGCCGGACGTGGCCGAGTGGAAACCGTTCTACAATTCGCGTACTCAGCTAATCAAATGCTCAATCTTTCCCATAAAATCTCGTAATCTACTACTATTTCTAACTTAAACACCAACATGCTGGTAGAAATCAACTCTAACTTCAATTTTCCACGACGCCCTCCTAGGTTTACACTAAAACTATCCAATATTCTCACTAACCTCATTTTTAACACTCAAAACAACTAAGGAACTAGCTATCTACTCAAAACTAACTAAATCATACCTTAAATTGATAAAGTGCAAAGGAATTGAGAGAGATCGTCGGATGCCGTTGATGAAGGAGGGTTTCTCGCGTTGTGGGGAGGAAGAAATGCAGGGGGGGACTTTCGTTCCTCCCCTCTGTTTTATTTTATTTTTAAATATAATTATCTAATTACTAAACTGCCCTCCACCCCTATTCGTTTAATAAACCTGCCATTCGATATGTGTTCCGTTGAAATCTTAAAATTTTTTCTTCACCATTAGTGCCAACGAAACACATATATACACAGGTCGACACCTCGTTTGCCTCTGTTTGCACAAGTCGACACCTGGTTACACCGGTCGACACTTTAATCTTCTCTCTTCGCCCAGGTCAAACCTTGTGGTCGACACCTCTATGCTCACTTCACTAACAGGTCAACACCTGCTTTCATAGGTCGACACCCTAATCTTTTCTGTTTGCACCGGTCATGTAAGGCCCATAATTTTTGTTAAATGATTTTTGGAAATTTGTATTGGTAAACGGTGGGGTTTTAGTCGGAATCGAGAGTGAAAATTTTTACACTTAACTAAAAGATTATTTTGAGGCTAATGTACTAGAACAATTTGTAGGATTCTGACCGGACACGGACCGAATAACAGTTTAACTAAACGATAAAGGGTTGAGGGCAAAAACGTAATTAGGATTAATTATATTATATAATATAAATAAAAAAAATAAACAGTGAAGGAGATGTAAAAGCCCCCTCCCCAGGTGATTTCGTCCCCATCCACGCGAAGCCCTTTCCTCCCTCGATGATTTGTCTCTTCCAGCGACGTTCCTCCTCCGTTTCTTCAAATTTGCGGTAAGTTTTAGTTAGTTTTTGAATAGATAGTTAGTACTTTAGTGTTTTGAACGGTAAAAGTGAAGTTAGAGAGGGTATTGGGTAGTTTCGGTGAACCCTAGGAGGGAGATACAAAATTTTGAGGTTTGTAGTCAATTTTACTCATTCATTGGTGTTTACGCATGAGGTAAATTTAGATTATAAGTTTTATGGCAAAGATTGGGCATTGTGTAGCAGAAAAACTCGGGTTATGGAACGGTTTCCATTCGGCCAAGTTGTAGATGTTGGATTGGGAAATGAATGAGATCGTTAGGAATTAGACGCCTTATGGAATCCGTAGCATTTTGAATCGTCAACAACGGACAAGAATTGAGTTAGTTATGAAGTTCTGAAGATTGGTCGAAAATATAGATGGAATTCGGGTTTAGTTAGATTAGATGTTCAATTGTTGTTTATCTTTAAAGTTTTACGAGATAGAAGGAAAGTAGAATTAATGGATATGTGATTTTATAGGTTCTCCAATTTCCAGTTAGCGTCCGAAATTACGAACGAGTTGTAAGGACGCCAAGTAAGTACTGTACGTAGGTGCTTTTGCCTTCAGGCCTACATCACAGTTCGGTAGGTTGCATGCACGTTTATTTTATTGTATGCTTTAGTGACTTATGCATCATAGTTTTAAAGTACGAGAACGAAATGAAAATGAATTTTCATATTTTTATGAAATGAAACAGTAGGATGTGAAGTGATTAACGAAATGAAAAGATACATAAGAAGATAATGAAGGTGGGGTTGAGTGGTCTTGTCCCGTGAGGTGGACTACGAGGTGTATCACTTCTTCTCCCGCTTTATGTGGTGGCCTTCTCCTGAGAGGTCGACCGCGAGTTGTGTCACTTTACTAAATTGAGGTTGGACTTGTCCCCTGAGGTGGATCGCAAAGTGTGTCACCTTGATCTAGCACATAAAGAAGAACCCAGTAGTAAGATAAAGAAGATGTAAGAAAGAGACGGAAATAAAAGTAGAGACGAAACTATAGAAACTGCATATGATAGGATATGTGTTGTTTTCAGTGTTATGTTTTATGTGCATTACTTACTTAACATTAAGCTAATAGATGAGTTATGTGATATAGGTGACGATGCGGTAACTAGTGAGTACTCAAAGCATGCGCAGGGCTAGGAGGCAGTTGGAGGAGTGCACTCGTGCACGATCTGACCGGTTTTTAGGGCATTTTGACCATGGTGGCGTAGGTACGGGTTTTGGGGTAGTCGGAGTCGTTTTGAGTCGATTTGAAGTTTAAATGAATTTTAAACTTTTGTAGTCATTTTAAAGTATATAATGGATTTGAATCGATTGGGAAGTGCACGTTTTTGTTATTTTTAACGTTGAGTTGACGTTTAGTTGTTTTTGAAGGCTTTAAGGTTTTTATGCAAATTCTGGGAAGTAAGTGTTGACCGATAGGCTTAGTGGTCGACCGAACTTGGCAAATGTCGATCGCAGGAGTCGGCCTGCGAAGGTAGAGCCGAACTAAGTGTCGACCTGCATCTGTAGGTGTCGACCGGTTAGTGTAAAAATAACAGAGGTGTCGGCCACAAGGTTTGACCAGGGCAGACAAAGGATTAAGGTGTCGACCTGTGCATACAGGTGTCGACCGGTTAGCATGATAAGCAGGGAGGTGTCGACCGCTAGGGTTGACCGATGCAAATAGAGGCATCCGAGGTGCTGACTTGCACATGTGGGTGTCGACCCTTTGGTGTAGTACGGGTCAAGTGTCGACCGGTGCCCATAGGGGTCGACCGAAATTCCCTTATTATGTTTTACAAAACTCAGAAATTTATTTAAATTGATTTTATTGAAAGTCTTTCGCTGCGACGTTTTTAAACGTTTTCAAAGATGTCGTTTTAAGTTGTGGAATAAAGTTTTAAATTTTATACGAATTTTATTCGATTTGAAGAGTAAGAGTATGATTAGCGACCCCGGTCTAGGGACAACTTCGAGGCGCTACAGATTATGGTATCAGAGCCGATCGAACCGGAAACCAGTGTTGCTTTTCTGGTCGCTATAGTTAAGGTATCAAGGCGAACCGAGAACCAGAGGGGTTCTCGAAGTGTTGCTTTATGGGTCTCTACAATTATGGTATCAGAGTGAACCGGGAACCAGAGGGTTTCTCACGGTGTTACTTTATGAGTCGCTACAATTATGGTATCAGAGTCATTTGGTCAAACCGTTCAAATAATTACCTAACAGCACCGATCGCCGCATGACGTGCTTCGACAACTGTAAGTGTTTAAGTTTAGCTTTAATTATTAGATGCTTATTAGAGTAATTAACTTTTGTTAAGGAAATTAGCCATAATGTCTAGACAACCAGGACGTCCGAGAGTACTGAGAGAGACAACTGATTCAAGAAGTGAAGATGATTTGATGATGATCAGACAGCTGACCAAGTTGGTGAGTCGGTAGTCTCAGTTGCTAGGAGTTCTACTGAATCGAGAAGTTCAAGGAAGTGCAGACTCTAGTTCTAGCCATGACTAGTCAGGTGATAGGTTTCGAAGGTTGCGACCCCCGACATTTGAAGGTCAGACATCGAATCCAACGGCTGCAGAAGAGTGGGTACGTACAATTGAAAGTATATTCAAGTATGTGAAATTGGAAGAAGAAGATAAGGTTTCACTGGCTACGTTTCACTTAGCGAACGATGCCCGATTTTGGTGGGAGGTTGTGGAGACTACCACCGACGTGCAACCGATGACATGGGAAAGGTTCAAGGATGCATTTTATTATAAGTATTTTAACACCACAGTGCAAGCAGCTAAGAGAATGAAGTTCCTATAGTTGAAGCAAACCAGGTCGGTAACTGAGTACAACCGGTAGTTTGAGTCTTTATCCTGGTTTGTCAGCAATTTGATGAGCCAAAACAAGGATAAGGTGTTTCAGTTTGTATAGGGGTTGAAACCGAAAATATACAAGGGAGTAAAGATAGTCGGAACTTAGGAGGTACCTTATTCGAAGGTGGTGGCTAAGGCGCTATAAGTGGAGGAAGCTGAGATCAAGTGCGTTAAGCAAAGAGAAGCTTCCAAGAGATTTTTCAAGGAGATTGCCCCACAACAAAGTAGAGGTGTCCTTCAGCAGTAACAACAGAGAGGCACTAAGAGGTTCAGCGAGAGTTCCAGTAGCCAGGGCAGTAGCAAAAGACCTCAAGGGACGGTGCAGTATTCCCAGTGCCCTAAGTGGTTGAAGTACTACCCTGGTGAATGCAGATTGAACTCAGGAAAGTACTACAATTGCAACGAAGCCGGACACTTGGTAAGAGATTGCCCGAAGCCTAGAGTGACTCGTTGTTTCAACTGTAATGAAGTGTGCCATATCAGTAGAGATTGACCAGCTTTGAAGAAGGGGCCGACACGCACAACACTGAGGATATTCGCCATGATCGAGTCGGGCGATGATGACCAGCCAGCCGTAGTATCAGGTACTATATTGGTAAATTCTATACCTGATTATACTTTGATTGACTCCGGAGCGACGCACTCGTTTATTGCAACTATGTTCGTGATCAAATTAGATATATGGCCTTTAGCAACAGACTGTAGCTATGAAGTGATGTTGCCTTCTGGTGGACATATACACTTTAATCAAGTCATACGGGATAGTGTAGTGTCCGTGGGAATTAAAAATTTATTGGCCGATCTTATTATTATGGGCATAATCGGATACGATGTGATACTGAGAATGGATTGGTTGTTCAAGCATTACGCCACAATCAATTGCAAGGCAGGAACAATGAGATTTCAACCCCTATATGGTGAGGAGCACACCTTTCAAGCCATTATGAATGCCAAGAGGATATCCGTAATGGCATCTGTCGATGCTCGCCAAGTTTTTATGGGTGAGTCTTTTGGTTTTCTTGCTCGTATTATAGATATGCAAATTCCAAGGGAATCAAAGTTGCAAGATGTTTTGATCATTGAAGACTTTCCAAAAGTTTTTTTAGATGATTTACCCAGTTTGCCTCCGAATCGAGAAATAGAGTTCGTTATAGACGTATATCCAGGTGCCGAGCCAGTGTCGAAGAATCCGTATAGGTTAGCACCGACAGAACTGAAAGAGTTAAAGAAGCAATTGGAGGATTTGGTGGAAAAAAGATTTATACGCCTAAGTTTTCACCGTGGGGTACACCAATCCTTTTTGAGAAAAAGAAGGATGGATCTTTACAAATGTGCATCGACTACAGGGAGTTGAATAAGCTGACAATCAAGAACAAGTACCCTCTGTTGAGAATAGACGATCTATTTAATCAACTTCAGGGTGCACGAGTTTTTTTTAAGATCGATCTGAGATCAGGATATTACCAGCTAAAGGTTAGATCAAAAGATATTCTGAAGACTACTTTTCAGACGAGATATGGACATTACGAGTCCCTGGTGATGTCCTTCGGATTGACGAATACTCTAGCCGCCTTCATAGATTTAATGAACAGAATATTCCATGATTATTTTGATAAATTTGTTATGGTATTTATCGACGACATATTGGTGTATTCTCGTAGCGAGGAGGATCATAAAGAGCACTTAAAGTTGGTGTTGGAGACTTTGAAGCAACATCAACTTTACGCAAAATTTTCTAAGTATGAGTTCTGGCTGGACAGGATCCATTTTTTGGGTCATGTCATCTCGAACGATGACATATCTGTTGATCCAGCGAAGATCCAGGCAGTTAAAGAGTGGCCACAGCTGAAAAATGTCACAGAGATACGAAGTTTTCTCGGGTTAGCAGGTTATTACAGAAGGTTCATTGAAGGATTTTCAAAGATTGCGCACCTCTAACCCATTTGACGAGAAAAACTGTGAAGTATCTGTGGTCTAAAGATTGCGAGCACAGTTTCCAGATCTTAAACCAGAAATTGACCACTGCTCCAATATTGACGCTTCTTGTTGAAGATGAAAAATTTAGCATTTATTGTGATGTTTCCAAGATAGGTCTTGGGTATGTGTTAATGCAAGAAGGGAAGGTGATAGCCTATGCCTCTAGGCAATTAAAAAACCTATGAGCAGAATTATCCGACACACAACTTGAAATTAGCTGCGATACTCTTTGCGCTAAAGATTTGGATGCATTATTTGTATGGACAGCCGTGTGAAATATATTCAGATCACAAAAGTCTGAAGTATATTTTCACTCAGAAGGAGTTGAATATGAGGCAACGACAGTAATTAGAATTCGTAAAGGACTATGATTTTGAGATCAAATACCACCCTGGCAAGGCAAATGTAGTGCCTGATGCATTGAATAGAGTGACGACATCCACTTCAGCTATGACTTCAAGTATGCCATTAGCTTTGGATACAGAATTTCAGAAATTCGACTTAGAAGTGGTATTAAATGTGTCAGCCATGTTATCAGCCCTGTCCTTACAACCCACTATCTTGGAGAAGATTAAGCAAGCCTAGAAGGACGACGCAGAATGTGATGAAATTAAATCGAGCGTGGCTTCTATTGACAGGTCAAAGTTCAGTTATTCGGAAGATGGGATTCTTAAGTTTCGGAATCGCTGGTTTGTCCCGAATAATGAAGAACTATAAAGGTAGATATTGTCTAAAGCACACTCTTCGAGGTTCTCTGTGCATCTAGGAAGCACCAAGATGTATCGGGACCTTAAGCAACATTACTGGTGGCCTGATATGAAGAGGATTGTGGCAAAATACGTCTAGACGTGTTTGATTTGCCAGCAGATTAAGGCTAAACTTCAAAGGCCAGCAGGAAAGCTACAGCCATTGCCTGCTCCTGAATGAAAATAGTAGCAGATATCGATGAATTTTGTTGTCGGACTGCCACAGATAACAAAGAGTTATGATAGTATATAGGTGATTGTGGATCGATTAACTAAGTCAGTCAATTTTCTGCCAGTGAAGATGACGTACTCCATGGATCAGTTTGTCGAACTGTTTATTCAAGAGATTATACGATTACATGGAGTTCCGACTTCGATTGTATCAGACAGAGACCCAAGATTTACGTCAAAGTTCAAGAAGAGTCTGTACAAGGCCATGGGTACGCAGCTCAATTTCAATACGACATTTCATCCTCAGACAAACAGAAAATCTGAGAGGACTATTCTGATTTTGGAGGATATGCTCAGAGCTTGCGTATTAGAATTTCAAAGTTTTTGGAGCAAATACTTTATCGTTAGTGGAGTTTTCTTATAATAACAGCTTTCATGCCACAATAGGTAAAACTCCTTACGAGGCTTTCTACGAGATAAATTGCAGATCTCTATTGTATTAGGACGAAGTTGAAGAGGCACGATTGATTGGTCCAGATAACTTGCAACAAATAGCAGAAAAGATTGATTTTATTCAGCAACGGATTTAACAACTCAAATACGACAAAAGAATTATGCAGATCGGCGGAGAAGGAAGTTAGAATTTGAGGTAAATGATGAAGTGTTCCTCGAGATTTCTCCATTCAGAGGAGTTATAAGATTCGAAAAGAGAGGCAAACTGAATCTTAGATATATTTGACCGTTTCTTGTTACGAAAAGAATAGAGAAAACTGTAATAACCCAGAAATTTTCAAAATTTAAATTATTTTCTCATTAAAATTTTTGGGAAAGGATTTAAGCGGGAAATGGTAGGATTTTTCCCCGGGTTTAAAAAAAAAAGGCAAAAATTGACTGGAATTCAAGGGATTTGAAATTTTGGAAGGGCAAAATGGTAATCAGCCTTAATAAATTGCTATATATATATATATAAATTAAATTTTGCTTAAAGTGTTGGTGGCTTTTCCTCCCTCCCCGTAGCAGATCATCCCCACCCCCCTTTCTTTTTCTTTTTCTTTTTCTCTCAGCTTTACACGAAACAGAAACCGCGATCATCCATTTTCTCCTTTTCTGAAGAACGCAGCTCACCCTCCTCTTCGTCTTTCTCCTCTGTCCCGCATGGAACACGGCCCTCTCTTCGATTTCGGTAAGTGTTATCTTTCTTTTCTATTTTTGGCCAAGAAAATCTAGAGTTTTGGGATTGGGTAATCCTCAAATTATGTTAGATTATCCTCAAAGGAGTTAGAATGTAATAGATTGGTAAAAATAAAGTGAGTTTGCTGAAAGTTTGGAAAAAGGAAGAGATTTTTTTTTACATAGGGCAGTTCGGTTTTTGCATTTTTCACCAAAGCTCCAGTTGCTCATTTTAAAAACTGATATAATATGTTAAATTAGATACTTTAAGGAAACCTTTGGCTTTGGAATCGAGTCGTTTCGATAATCGTAAAGGAAGTTATGAATTTTCAAAGTTTGATGAAAAATCTGTGAAGTGAGTTCAGACAGATTCCGTTTTCAATTTTTCTGCTATCTAATGAGCTTGCCTTTTTATAAGTGAATTTAGCCATGTCACAGTAGACATCCTTAGGGTTATATAGCACTTTGAATCATCAAATTTGGATAAATATACGATTTGTTACGAATTTCGAAACTTTGATAAAAAAAAAATCTGTGAAGAGGGTCGGGCAGCTCCGGTTTTCGAATTTCTGCTATTTATCGAGTCTGGTTTTCGGAAAATGGATAAAACCACATCAAAGTGGACATAATTAGGGTTACGTAGCATCTTGAATCATTCAAATCGGGTAAGGATTGAATGAGTTATGAATTTTAGAAGTTATCGTGCAAAAAACTAAAAAATTTCAGCGGGCAGTTCGGTTTTGATTTTTCTGCCATTGATTATGATTTGATTTTGGAAAATGGATTTCACTAGCATACATTAGACCTTATAAGGTTCCCAAAATATGTCGAATCATCGAATTTGGCCAAATATACGATTTAATATAAAGTTTCAAATTTGAATGAAAAACTGTGAAGAGATTTCCGGGCAGATTGGGTTTTTGATTTTTCTGATATTAATTGAGTTTATTTTTGACAAATGGATTTCACTATGTTGAAATAGACTCTTTTAGGAGCCCTTAGCATTTTAAATCATTGAATTCGGACTTACATTCAATTTGTTGGGAATTTTTGAAGTTGGACAAGATTTATGACGTATTTCGAAAGTTGAGTTGTGATAGTTTCAATTTTAATTCCTTGATATTGAGTTATTTGGTTGAAATTGATTGAAGTGTTGAATTATTAGGGTGTTTGATTGAGGTTATGTGGATGATGACCTACCCTTGGGATAATTACTTGAATTGGATTTCAATTTTTATATTGTGCATTATAAAATGATGGGTGTTTGGAGATAGAGGTTATATGCATATGTTTTGAGTTTTATTATGTTTGGATATTGGATATTAGGTGGTGTTAATGCTGGGTGATTGATGTTAAGAGTTTAGGTTAGCCTAGTTCTTGATTTGGAAGTTAAGTGCATAGAGTTACCATTGATGATCTTGTGGTTATTTATTTAGTGTTTGAAAACATAAATTTGTGGATTTGGTTATATGTGGTGGTTGTGAATTAGAATTGTAAATCGTGAATAATAACTTATAACTTTATGCTTTAGAATTTCAGGAAAACAGAATCGATCGGGTTTGATCGAATAGCTAATAACACTAGGTAAGTAGTGCATGCATGTGTTTTGCCCAAGTGAGCCTACACCGTGGAACATTAAGATTTATGTTGTTTGATTGTGATGTGCGTGTGTATTGTTTGACATGCATCATGTTTTAAAAAGGGAACGAAAATAGTTTTGAGCATATTTTGAGTAGATGATGATGAGACGTGTGGCGGTGGTACTGCGGATCCTGCTAGTGTGTGGGTCGGTGCATAACCAATCACGGATTTGGCTCAAAAAGTGGGCCGACTGGGTCGTCACATGGCGTGTATGTGTTGGCGGTGAGGATGATGGATAGTGGTACCGTGGATCCTGCTAGTGTGTGGGCCGGTGCCACAACAATCGCGGATTTTGCTCGAGGAGTGGACCGACTTGGTTGTCGCGAAATGTGTGTGTGGCAACTATGGCCCCGTTGCTGGGGAGGCTGGGACGGGGGCGACGTGTCAGGGTGTAGTGTGGCGCGAGGTTCACCCTCACCCTGATGTGGTTGTTGTGTGGTGATGTGTGTGTGTAGTTTGTGGGCCTCGTTGCTGGGGAGTCTGGGATGGTGGCGACGTGTCAGGGTGGAGGGTGGCGGTAGGTTCATTCTCACCCTGGTGCGGCTACACTACGCATGACAGATGTGACAACATGAGTGTGAGTGTAGAGACTCATGTGATATGATTACATTGTCGGTTTTTACTTTCATATCGCATTACTTACTTAGCGTTAGACTTATGATGTGTGTTCTATTGTGTAGGTGCATACATTGTTGCTGGTGAGCCCCGAGAGCCTAGTATTGAGGTGTAGGACGGTTGGAGGCGCGCGACCGAGATAATGGACGGCCAATTGTTAGGGCAACCCGACCTGTCGAGATGGTAGGTGGTGGTGAGATTTACTCGGGTTGTGCTTTGTATCGGGATATTTATGTCAACACATGAGTTCGTATAAGCGTCAGTTGTACAGGATTGTATAGAGCGTTGTGGTGTTTTCGAGACGCGTGTGTACTTTTATATGTTGGAGTATATCATTGCTATACTGTGGACTTCCTTCATTTGTAGTTGATGGATTTCGTTGTTCTTAAATGTAAATTTTGTTATGGGGATTCTGTGGATAGTTTGCTGGATGGATATTTTTAAATCTTCTAGTGAACTGTGTGTAGGGTTTAAATTTTGGGATAGCAAGTTTTTAGATGTTACTCTGCCAAATTTTCAGGAGAAAGGTTGGGGAGTTGAGAGCGTACGGAATAGGTCGGGATGTGCGCGGTGAGGCGCGAAGGGAGTGGCGGTGTGCGCGAGAGCGCGGTGTGACCGCAGGCGCGCGGGGCACGTGGCCCTGCGAGTGCGCACGGGTCGTGCTGCTTCTGGTGAGGGCGTGCGTGCGAACGTGCTGCACGGAGGCAGGGTGTGCGTGATGCGGCGCTATGGGCGTACGCGTGACGCGACGATGTCAAGTTGGCGTGCACGACGCCAAGAGGGTGTGCGCGGGGCTCCAAAGTGAGGATGTAGGCGCGCGGCGTCCGGTCAGTGAGCACGCACGCGGTGAGCTGCGCGGGACCATGGGCGCGCGGCGCCAGGCCATGGGGCGCCAGGCCATGGCGCGCAACGCCGCTACTCGAGCGCGCGTCACTGGGTTGAGTAGCGAGAGCCGTATGTTGGACTCCTTCCTAGAATTTCGAGTATTGTCATCTTATTTTTAAAACTACTTTAAATTGTCTTTTTTGCTGCGTATTTTATATTGAGGATTTTGTGTTCCCTCTTCATGGCGCGGGTTGTTTTTGAATCGAGTCGAAAAAATTTTTATACTTACAAATATTTTTTCGAATATGATTTAAAAATGAAAGTGGTATTAAATTAAGTGAGTTTGCGTCAAGTCGCTGTATGTCATAGTGTGTAGACGTAGTGAGTGCACCGGGAATGTGTGGGTCTCAGGGTGCTACAAAGACAGCTTACCAGCTGCAACTACTAGTTTCGATAGATGAGATTCACAATGTATTCCACGTTTCCATGCTAAGAAAGTGTATGCGAGATCCTTCTCACGCGTGGAGCAACAGGACATAGAAATACAACCAACATTGACCTATGAGGAGAAACCAATGAATATTCTAGATTATGCAATGAAGATTTAATGCAACAAAGATATTCCATTGGTGAAGGTATTATAGCGCAACCATAACGTGGAAGAGACAACCTGGGAGCGACAGCAGGACATGATAAGCCGATACCCAGAATTATTCAGGTAACAAATTTTGAGGACAAAATTTTTTTAAGGAGAGTGGAATGTAACGCCCAGAATTTCTGTTAAATAATTTTCAGAAATTCGTATTGGTAAACGGTGGGGTTTTAGTCAGAATCGAAAGCGAAAAATTTCTAACCTTAAGAAAAAGATTATTTTGAGGTTAATGGAGTAGAAAAATTTGTAAGATTCTGATAGAACACAGGCCAAATAACAGTTTAACTAAACGATTAAAAATTGAGGGTGAAAAGGTAATTAGGATTAATTATATTAAATAATAAAAATAAAAATAAAAAAAATAAAAGGGTAAGGAGATGTAGAAGCCCTCCCCCGGTGATTTCCTCTCCATTTGCGTGAAGCCCTCTCTTTCCTCGGCGATTCTTCTCTTCCAACGATGATCCTCCTCCGTTTTTTAAAATTTACGATAAGTTTTAGTTAGTTTTTGAGTAGATAGTTAGTCCTTTAGTGTTTTGAATGGTAAAAGTGAAGTTAGAGAGGGTATTGGGTAGTTTTGGTGAACCGTAGAAGGGAGATACGAAATTTTGAGATTTGTAGTCGATTTTACTCGTTCATTGGTGTTTACGCATGATGTAAGTTTAGATTATAAGTTTTATAGCAAAGACTTGGCGTTGTATAGCCGAAATTCTGTTCAGCCAAATTCAGCCAAACTGTAGTTGTTGGATTGAGAAATCGATAAGACCGTTAGGAATTAGATCCCTTATGGAATCCGTAGCATTTTGAAGCGTAAAAAATGGACAAGAATTGAGATAGTTATGAAGTTCCGAAGATTGGTCAGAAATAGAGCCGGAATTCGGGTTTAGTTAGATTAGATGTCAAATTGTTGTTTCTCTTTAGAGTTTTACGAGATGGAAGGAAACTAGAATTAATAGATATGTGATTTTATAGGTTTTCCAGTTTCAGTTAGCGTACGAAATTACGAACGAGTTGCTAAGGGCGCTAGGTAAGTAGTGTACGTAAGTGCTTTTGCCTTCGGCCTACATCATAGTTCGGTAGGTTGCATGTATGTTTATTTTATGTTATGCTTTAGTGACTTATGCATCATAGTTTTAAAGTATGAGAACGAAACGAAAATGAATTTCCATGTTTTTACGAAATAAAACAGTAGGCTTTGAAGTGATGAACGAAATGAAAAGATACGTAAGAAGATAATGAAGGTGGAGTTGAGTGGTCTTGTCCCGTGAGGTGGACCGCTAGGTGTATCACTTCTTCTCCCGCTTTACGTGATGGCCTTGTCTCGAGAGGTCGACCGCGAGGTATGTCAGTTTACTAGATTAAGATTGGCCTTGTCCAATGAGGTGGACCACGAAGTATGTCACATTGATCTAGCACGTAAAGAAGAACCCAGTAGTAAAATAAAGAAGATGTAAGAAAAGAGACGGAAACGAAATTAGAGACAAAACTTTAGAAACTGTATATGATAGGATATGTGTTGTTTTTAGTGTTATGTTTTATGTGCATTACTTACTTCGCATTAAGCTAATAGATGAGTTCTGTGATGTAGGTGACGAGGTGATAGCTGATGAGTACTCAGAGCACGCCCAGGACTAGGAGGCAGTTGGAAGAGTGCGCTCGTGGACGATCCGGCCAGCTGTTAGGGTGTTTTGACCATGGTGGGCGTAGGTGAGAGTTTTGGGGTAGTTGGAGTCGTTTTGAGTCGATTTAAAATGTAAATGAATTTTAAACTTTTGTAGTTGTTTTGAAGTATATAACAGATTTGAATCGATTGGGAAGTGCACATTTTTGTTATTTTTAGCCTTGAGCCGACGTTCAGTTGTTTTTGAAGGATTTAGGATTTTTATGCGAATTCTGGGAAGGAAGTGTTGATCGATAGGCTTAGTGGTCGACCGAACTTGGCAAATGTCGACCTTGAGAGTCGACCTGCGAAGGCAGTAAACCCTAAACTTCAAACTTAAAGGCAAAAAACTCACCAAATCTTGAAGTCTATTGACGAAAGGTGGCGCACAAAGTCTCACGAATGTGATGAATAGTACAAAATACGCTTGCTCCTCTCTCCCTCTCCTAGGGGGCTCCAAGCACGAATGGGAATATGGATTTCCTAACCCTAATGATCAAATTTCTACAAAATTGTACTTTAACCCCACATCTTAAAGAATTTATAAATTTCATCCAAACTTTATACTAGACAAAAATCTTTAAAATATTGGGGTTATAAGAATAATTAATTTTGGTGATGAACATAATTATTTGTTTATTGTACTAAATTATTAATGACTATTAAGTAAAATTGTTGTTTGAATACTTAATTGGTTTACATGTTTAAGTTATATTCATGTTGAAAATATACCCTTGATGCCCTAAGCATTCTGCGGGAGCCAATTTTCGAGTCAGTATTTTTCAAAGCTCAATTTGTTGACGCTCAAAGATAGATGCAAACACCCGCAATGGACACCTAGATGACTTTTCAGAATCCTATTCAAAGTCAAAGAATTCAAATTGATGCTTCTTCAGACGGATGATTGCTAAATGCAAAAACCCAAAGCAGAATTGATGCATGCCAAGCCTCGCTAAGATCACATTTCACCCACAAAAACAAAATCGATTAAAACAGGGAGCTTGACTAGACCAAGAAAGCAGTAAAAAGAACAGAGAAGTTGAACAAGTAAATGAAGTTCAAATTGGATGAAATTTGTAAGGGTACCTCAATTTAGGAGTTAGGTGAATCCCTTTAAAATTTCAAGGCAAAGAAGTTTCAATGTTGTCCGATGAGCAAACATTATGGCTCTCGGCATAACACTTCTTGCCAAGGAAGTGGCAGCAAGGAAAAACAAGTTATGGCCCCCTTTCTCTTCTGTCCAACTCTTTAAAGAGAAGGGGAAATGGTGGAACATGTTGTAACACCCCGAGAACCCACACGTCCCCTGTGCGCTACAATGCATCTACACACTACACACACACAATAACACTTGACACAACTAACTCAATTCAATACCCCTTTCGTTTTCAAATCATTTTCGTAAGCACATTTGTGAGTATGAAAATTTTTCGACTCGATTAAAAAAAAACAACTCGCGTCCCGAAGAGGAAACACGAAGTCCTCAACATAAAACTACGCAGCGGAAAAGAAAACCATTTAAAACAATTTGAGTTAAAACGGTAAGACTTGAAATCCTAGGAAAGAACCCCACGCTCCCCACGAACTACCCAGTCCGGTCCCAAGCACTCACGTCCCCACTCCGACACCCCGCGTACACCACCGCGGTGCCACAGGTGCCAACTCAACGTCGCTGTATCTCGCGCACGCTCACAGCGCCGCGTGCCCCACGCACCCTGCCTCTGTACAGCACGTCCGCGCGCACGCCCTCACCCGGCGCCGCATGACCCGTGTGCACCCACAGGGCCGCGTGCCCTGCTCACCTGCGATCACGCCACACATCCACACTCATATGAACTCCTCTAGCATTCATCATACACACACCTTGACCTATTTCGTATCCTCTCGAACCTCAACCCCTCTCCCGAAATTTCGGCAGAGTACCGCCTAAAAACTGGCTACCCCAAAATTTAACCCTGCACACAATTCACCAAAATCCAACAATATTTACCTATCCATCATCCAGAGAAATCATCCCAACCCAAATCAGAGTAAGAAGACGACGAAAATCCGTCAAATACAAATGAAGAAAGTCTCCAGTATAGAGAAATAACATACTCTAACATGGAAAATATCCGCGTACGTTACCAAAATCACACGCACTCCATATACACCTATACACTGACGCATATACAACAATCAATCCCATCCTCCGTACATAACCACCGCAAAAGAAAGAAAACCCACAAACCGACCAGGCCACAACCTACCATATCCACGGGTCGGGTCGCCCTAACAAAAGTCCGCCATCCGGTGCCACAGTCGCACGCTGCCAACCATCCTACGCCTCAGGACTAGGCACTCGAGGCTCACCAGCGGTATCGTCAGCACCTACACCACAGAACACACAACATAAGCCTAACGCTCAGTAAGTAATGCGATATGAAAGTAAAAGCCGACAATGCAATCCTATCACATGCAGTCTCTACACTCACACTCATGTTGTCACATCTGTGACGCGTAGTGCAGCCGCACCAGGGTAAGGAGGAACCTCACGCCACCCTAAACCCTAACATGTCGCCACCGTCCCGGACTCCCCAGCAACGAGGCCCACAAGCTACACCCACGCATCACCAAACGGCAACCACATCAGGGTAAGGGTGTACCTCGCGCCACTCTACACCCTGACACGTCGCCCCCGTCCCAGCCTCCCCAGCACGGGGCCACAGTTGCCACACACACACGTTTCGTGACAGCCCAGCAGGCCCACCCCTCGAGTAGGATCCGCGACTGGTATTGCACCGGCCCACACACTAGTAGGATCCGCGGTACCACTGCCCATATCCTCACCGTCAACACTTTCACACCGCATGCCGGCCCAGCCGGCCCACCCCTCGAGTAGGATTCGCGACTGGTGAAGCACCGGCCCGCACACTAGCGGGATCCGTGGTACCACCGCCACACGTCTCACCTCATACATCAAAGCATGCTAAAAATCATTTTCGTTCCCGTTTTAAAAAAATATGATGCATGTCACACAATACGCACACACACCGCAATCAATCACATAAATACTAAAGTTCTACAGTGTAGGCCCACTTGGGCAAAACACATGCATGCACTAGTTACCTGGCGTCCTAAGCTCGCTCGATACACAGCTTCGCCAACAGGAAGCCTCAACCTAAAACACAACCAATTTCTCATCAGTATTTCTCCCAACATTTTCCAATTAGCTAAAAATAACCTTATCTAACTACACTCATTAAATTCCAACTAAAACGGTCCATTGGTTTGGTTTGGCCGAATACCAGCTCAACGTTCGGATGCGCATAACTTTTGCGTCCGTCAACGGAATCAAACAATTCAAGTGGCTAAACGTTCCCTTAGGAACCTAGTTTAACATACCAAGACGGATTTAAAATCGGTAGGCCACAGATAGGCGAAAAATGCCAATAACCGAATCTGCCATTTTCATTAAAATTTCACATTTTCACTTCCCTTCAACCAAAACTCACTCTCAACTAGTTATATGCATCAAAATGGCTATGCTACTCTCACACGTCGAATTTCCACGAAAAAGGGTCACTAATTTGACTTAAACCAAAATCTCGCATAAACTTCCGACGAGCATAACTTTTGCGTCGGATATCGGAATCGAACGATTCCAGCATCCATACGTCCCTCGAACAGCCTAATCCATCCCACAAGAACAGAACTTAAAACAATTAACCAAAACTAGGCCAAATTAGCTAAAAACCGAACTGCCCCTGTACAAAAATGGTTAAATTTTTTATTTCAAACTTCAATTTACAAACTTCCACACACAACTAGCCCCATCTCGTCCATAACTCTCGGCCAAGCTCACTGCAAAGGCAAGAAGACCGAGCACTAAGCTCGGCCGAAACAGGAAACCGACAGGGCTCACCTTCGGTTTTCCTTAAACTCGCAGCATCACCTTCGCGCTACCCTACCACTTGCGGCCAATTTCATCAATGCCGAAAGCAGGCCGAGCACTAAGCTCGGCCAAGCCAAAAAAAAATGGGGCGGCAGAACAAGTAAAAAGCTTACCGTTGCGTTACTGTGCCCTCGGTCGAATGGAGGGCAATGCACAGCCGAACACCCAGTCCCGGCAGTCTCCCCAACGCCCACTCGCGTCTGCCGAAGAATCGGAACTCGAGGATTTTCCTCCCCTCTCCCGCGTCTCACTCTCGGCTCTCTCGGGAATTCGAGCTGCTGAAACCGAATGGCTTCGGTTCGTCAGGACAGCAGCACCTGTTCGCAACCCGCACCTTTCACCCACGCTCGCCAGCCATCGATCACAGCTCCGCACACGACCACACTCCCCTGCGCGCTAGCTCTCGGCGCTCTCGGTTGCTCGCAGAAAACCAGCCGAATGGCTTCTTCCCGAAGCCATTCGGGTGGTTTGTATATATATATATATATTTTTTTTTAAAATAATAAAAATACAAATTACCAAATTGCCCTCACACGCTTCAATCGTCCGAAATTTCGTAACTTTCTCGACTTCCCGACTTTAAATTCCGAAAAACTTCGCAAAAGTAGGCTCTGAGTCTTACAATTCAAATCTTTCCCGTTGAAATATTTCTCAAAACTCCGACCGGGATTAAACTAAAAATTCCAAAAATAAAAATATAAAATTCGAAATTCCCGGGTTATTACACATGTGCTGCTCCAGCAACCATGGACTTGAGAGCAAGTTTGGAGGCTCACTCAACTTGGTTGTTAACAACCAAGGCAACCTTCCTTGAGGTTTCAAACTATCTCAGGTTTGTCCACAAAATAGCATCCAATTTTCGTTCAACAATCAACAACCATTACACAAACTACCATGTCTTTATAGACCAAAGTGGCTTGAGTTGGCTAGTGTTTGAAGAGGGAAATAACCGTTGGAGTGCTGACAACAAGAGATGGTAGGTTGCTTCAATGTATGGTCGAGATGTCTTTGTGCTTTCTTTGATCAATGGCTGAGTTTTGCCAAGTCAATGATCCATGTGATGTTCCAAAAGAGTAAGCAAACAAGCATCTTTAGGTGGCAGCCCTTGGATTGACCAAATAAGGAAAGAGTGGTCCCCTCTTTTAAAGTGGTGCCAAACTTGACCAATTTAATGCATGCACGAGCCATGCATGCTTCCTTGCATGGTTTTGTATGACTTTTCATCTTGAGTGCAACCAAACTCTTTTATCACACTAACCTAACATTCATCTAGTCCTAAATACTTAAAATGCATGCCTTAATAATTCTTTACAATAAGGCCATTGTTTGTCAAATAAAACACAAAGATAACCAACAAAACACAAATACTATTCGGTTACAATAAGTTGTGGTCGAGAAGACAAATTTCCATTGAGCTTGAGCTTGACGCTTCTAACCAAATCTTTATGCTTTAAGCATCCTTGGGTTGTTCCTTGCCATGAGCTTTAAGTTTTCATCCTAATCCTCTAAGAAAATCAATTCCTACAAGACAAGGCAAATGCATTAATTAATTCACCAATAATAATGAATGCATTTACATTGGTTAGTGATCGAGATGAGACCCGAGGCACATCAAGAAGTCTGGGAAATTACATGTAGAAGCCTATCACCTCATTTATGTCTCTAACAAATAATTCAAGGTCATTCGAATGAACAGTAGAGAACGATCGGTGCTCGAGAATTTTGAAGGCCTCTATAAATAGAAATTCACTTCGTTGTGCAACTCACGAATTACTAACTACTCCGATATGCTGCCTGTTCACTTGCTAAGATTTAAGCCTTCATTCTTGAGCTAGAATCAAACCTCTCTAACTTGTAAACTTGAAATCTTTGAGAGAGTTAGGTTTTGCACCTAAACTTTTCCACCTCTTTTATACACTGAGAAAACTAATAGGGTGGCACCCTTGAAGAGCCAGTTAAGGTTCGAGTGACACTTGTCGGTTCAATCAAGGACAAGAGTAACACAAAGAGTTATCGTAAAGTTCATTTAAGACTTGGAAGCTAAATTATTTATAACTGGAAGGTTTATAATGAAAAGAATTTTCGAGGAGTCTTAAAGCACGGACATAAGCAAGATTAGTTAAACCACGTTCACAACTTGTTTGCACTCTCTTTCTGTACTCTCTTAATATTATTATTAGTTTTATATTAGACTTAGTGAAACTAAGTAAGAGAGTCAAGTTATAACTTGAGATAGCAAACAATTAAAATTTAATCACACAAAGAAGTTTTAACTTAATTCACCCTCCCCCTCCTTGCCTCCTTCCTAGGTCAATACCAATCCTGTAATTGATATCAGGGTACAATTTTATACTTGTGTGATTAAAATTTCTTAGAAATTTGTTTTTTGGTTTTTAACTTATTGTATTATATTAATGGTTCACATGTTGAAGGTCAGGCGATCTTGAGAGCTTCATTCTTTGATGGTAACAATGATGTTTATGGAAAATCTATGATGAAAATATATGTGCAATCTATAGACTATGATTTGTGGCATATTATTGAAAATGATCCTTGTGTTCCAATAAAAAAGAACGAGGATTAAATGTTCTAAATTGCCATATGAAGATGATGAAAACTATAAATGTAGATTATGTTTGAATGCTAAAAGCCATGACCATCTTGTACTACAATTTAAATAGAAATGATTTCAATAGAGTGAAAGAATGTGATAATGCATGTGACATATGAAGATTACTTGAAGTCGCACGTGAGAGAACTAATCAAGCAAAATAAAGTAAAATGAATTTACTTGTACATGAATATAAACTATTTTCTATGGAAAGTGATGAAATCATTGGGCAAATGATTACACGTTTTACTAACATTACTAATGTTTTGAAAGTTCTTGGTAGAACTTACCCCAACAAAGAGCTACTGAGACAAATTCTTAGGTATCTACCAATATCTTGGCAATCTAAAGTGATGGCATGCGATCTTAAGATGTTAAAGATAGAGGAACTCATCGAATCTCTTACTTACGAGCTGATTAGGTAAATGAAAAAGAGGAGTAAAAGAGGAAATAAGTCTTCAAGAAAAAGAACATCGCTCTAAAAGCCTCGTTAAATAAAAAAGCTAAGAAGGCACTAAAGACATTCAAAAAAGAAATGCTATGAAAGTCATGTGGGATGATAATGATGAAGACACATCATCTGGGGATCAAAAAGTTACAAACATTGTAACGATCAATAATTCGGTCGTTACTAACTTAACTTTTTGTAAAACTTTATAAGAAAAGTCTTTGAAAATACTTTACATCTTTAAAGGATCCTAAAACTTGTAGACTTCTACTATAAAACATCATAGAAAACAAGTGTGAAATTTCCTTAGACTTTTTTTTTTTTCTAAAGGGTAGCCGACCAATGTGCTCGCCTAAGCCGATCGGTCGGCACCCTCTCGGGTGGCGACCTGATTGTTGCCTAAAAGGACTGAGCGGTTGGCTCCCTTGAGCAGACAGGTCGACACCCTTTCGGGTGCCCTCAGATTTTGCCTCTTCAGTCGATGATCGGGTTTCTCTTCCCCAAATCCACAAAATTTGTCAAAACTACTTCTTTTCTTCAACCTATAAACTATACATAAATTAACATTTCAATTAATAAAATGATGCTTGAAACATGTACATTAGTATCGTTTGAATAAACTGATAAAACGATATTCTGTTTCATTTTGTAGCGAAAAACTTACGATTTAAGCAAACTCATTCTTCAAAATGTAAGTAAATCAAAACTAGCTTTGAGTGAAACGTTTCAGATAACAAATTCTTTTTATCAAAACGTTTAAAACTATATACATATACTTTACCAAAAAGCACATATAGAAATAGCCCACTAGTCGAAATCGCTCATACAGCTACAAACGCATGCCATGGATAATCTCCGTCAACTATGTAACACCCAAAAAATTTAAGTTAATTCAATTTTTCAGAATTTTGTATCAGTCAACGGCAAGGTTTGAGTCGAAATCGAAGCTGGAAAGTTTGTAACGTTAGGTAAAGGATTATTTCAGGAATAATGGTGA
>CM039520.1:14058429-14073815 GCA_022433055.1 Begonia peltatifolia | reverse complement strand
GAGTTTAGTTAGATGGGTTGATAGAGGGTGTTTCCTTAGAAATTGTGAATTTCATGGACTGTAAATCTGATAGTTATGTAATTTATAGGTTTCCCAATAAGCAAGCGAAATACGAGGTTCATATACGAGTGCTAAGGACGCCAGGTAAGTAATGTAGTAAGAGTTTTGCCTTTGGGCCTACATCACAGTTCAGTAGGTTGCATTACACGTTTACTTTATGTTATGCTTTGTAATATGCATCATGGTTTTAATTTACGAGATGAAACGAAAATGAATTTTCATGTTTTTACAAAGTCAAAACAGTTGGATAAGATGAGACGAATGATATGAGAAGCTACGTAAGAAGATAATAAAGGTGAGGTTGAGTGGTCTTGTCTAGTGAGGTGGACCGCGAGGTGTATCACTCTTCCTCCACTTTACGTGGTGACCTTGTCCAGTGAGGTGGACCGCGAGGTGCGTCACTTTAACTAGATCGAGGTTGACCTTGTCCAGTGAGGTGGACTGCGAGGTGCGTCACCTCGGTCTAACGCGTAAAGAGGAACTCAGTAGTAAAAAGATAAAAAAGATGTAAGTAAGAGACGAAAACAAAAGTAGAGATGAAATTGTAGAAACTGCATGTGTAGGAAATGTTTGTTTTTTTTATGTATGCGTTACTTACTTAGCATTAGGCTAATAGTTGAGTTCGGTGATGTAGGTGATGATGCAGCAGCTAGTGAGTATCCTGATCATGCCTAGGACTAAGAGGCAGTTGGAGGAGAACGCTCATGGGATGATTGGGCCAGCAGTTGAGGCGTTTCGACTATGGCGGGTGTAAGTATGGGTAGTAAGGTATTTTGAGTCGTACTTAGTCATTTTGATGTAAAAGAGATATTTGAATTTGGCTTGAGTATTTTGGTGTGCGTAACAGGTTTGTAAATTGAGTTGAGAAGTGGATTTATGGTTTTTAAACGTTTAGTCAAAATTCGTATTGTTTTGTTGGATTTTGTTAAAATTTTTGGGTGCAAAGTGTCGACCGAAGTTCATAGGTGTCGACCGGTCAGTGTAAAATAAAGGGTGAGTGTCGACCGCGAGGCTCAACCTGGGCAGGGCAGAGCCGAAGTAGGTGTCGACCCCTGGTTATAAGTGTTGACTAGTCCGTGTAAAATGGGCAGTGGTGTCGACCGCGAGGGTCAACCTGCGCGGGCAGAGGTGATCAAGGTGTCGACCTGCGACAGTGGGTGTCGACCCCTCTCAAAAATGGGTGTAGAAGGGTCGACCGGTGTCTCCCGTGTCGACCGATGCAAAGACCCGAGAGCATGGTAGTGTCGACCGGCGTTTGTCAATGTTGGCCAATGGAAAACCCGAGACCACTCAAGTGTCAACCGGCTCTTACAGGTGTCGACCGGTTTCTTGATTTTTATGTTTAAAAAAAAAAAGTCTTTTTGAGTCAAAAAATAAAACTTTCAAATTTTCTGGGAAATATTTAGTAGAGGATATTAGGGATATTTACACGTAGTAGAGGTTAGCAAATCGGGAATCGCGGAGGATTCTCAGGGCATTACAGTGTTGGTATCAGAGCCATTTGGTCAAAACCTTCAAACGATTACTCAACAACGCCTATCGCCGCACGACGTGCTCCAACAACTGTAAGTGTTTAAGTTTAGTGTTGTTTAGTAAATATTTATGAGCATAGTTGACCATTGTCTAGGAAAGAGAGTTAGAATGTCTAAACGACTAGGACGTCCCAGAGTGCCAAGAGAGGCAACCGAATTGAGAAGTGAGGATGATTCTGCAACGATCCGACAGTTGACAGAATTAGTAAATCGGTAGTCTCAGCAGTTAGGAATGTTGCTGAACCGAGAAGTACAGGGGGGTGCAGGCTCTAGTTCTAGCCAGGACTAGTCAGGTGACCGATTTTGGAGATTGCGGCTACCGACTTTCGAAGGACAAGTATCATACCCGATGGCTGCCGAGGAGTGGATCCGAGCAATAGAGAGCAGGTTTAAATATGCGAAGGTGGAAGAGGAGGATAAAGTCATACTGGCCACCTTTCATTTAGCAAAAGATGCCTAGTTTTGGTGGGAGTCTACAGAGGCCACCATCGATACCCAGCACATGACTTGGGAGAAGTTCAAGAAGGCCTTCTATGACAAGTATTTTAATAGTATGGTGCAGGCAACCAAGAGGATGGAGTTTTTACAGTTGAAGCAAACTACATCAGTGACAGAGTACAACCGGCGATTTGAGTCCTTGTCCCGGTTTGCCAGCAATTAGGTAAGCCAAAATGAGGATAAAGTGTTTCAGTTTGTACAAGGGTTGAAGCAGAAAATATACAAAAGAGTAAAAATAGCGGCCATATGGGATGTGCCTTACTCCGAGGTGGTGGCCTAGGCATTGGAGGTAGAGGAAGCCGAGATGAAGTGTATCAGTCAGAGAGAGGCTTCCAGGAGATCCTTAAGAGAAGTGGCCTCACAGTAGAGCAGAAGTGTCTCCCAGCCGTCACAACAGAGAGGCACCAAGAGATTTAGCGAGGGTTCTAGCAGCCAGGGAAGTAGTAAGAGGCCACAAGGACCGGTACAGTACCCCCAGTGCCCCAAATGTATGAAGTATCATCCGGGAGAGTGCAAAGGAAACTCCGGAAAGTGCTACAACTGCAATGAAGCCAGACATGGGGCCAGAGACTGCCCGAAGCCTCGTTTTGTACGATGTTTTAATTGTAACGAGGAGGGCCACATCAGCAGAGACTGTCCAACTTTGAAGAAGGACCTAACGCGCACAACCCTGAGAGTATTTGTTATAATTGAGTTGGGAGATGAGGAGCAACTAGCTGTGGTGTCAGGTACCATATTAGTGAATTTTGTACCTGCCTATACTTTGATTGACTCTGGTGCTACGCATTCTTTTATTGCGACTACGTTCGTGGTCAAGTTAGACGTATGGCCTGTGTCGACGGATTGTAGCTACGAGGTGATGCTACCTTCTGGTGGGAGGATGCACTCGAATTAGATTGCACGAGATAGCGTGGTGTCCGTGGGAAGCAAAAATTTATTAGCCGATCTTATTATTATGAGTATAACAGGATATGACATGATACTAGGAATGGATTGGCTGTTCAAGCACTACGCCACGATTGACTGTAGGGCGGGCACGGTGAACTTCCAACCGCCAGATGGTGAGAAGCATACTTTTCAAGCCGCAAGAATGTCCGGAAGATATCTGTGATGGCGCCTGTCAGTGCTCGTCAAGTTTTAACTGGTGAGTATTTTGGTTTTCTTGCCGATATTATGGATATGCAGATTCCCAAGGATTCGAGACCGCAGGATGTTTTAGTTGTTCAAGACTACCCTGAGGTTTTCTTAGACGATTTACCTGGTTTGCCCCTGGACCGGGACATAGACTTTGCAATAGACGTGTATCCGGGAGCTTAACCAGTATCAAAGAATCCTTACAGATTGGCGCTATCAGAGTTGAAGGAGTTGAAGAAGCAATTAGAAGAATTGATGGAGAAAAGATTTATACGCCCTATCTTTTCACCGTGGGGCGCACCGATTCTTTTTGTCAAAAAGAAGGACGGGTCATTACGCATGTGCATCGACTACAGAGAGTTGAATAAGCTAACGATTAAGAATAAGTACCCTCTGCCAAGGATAGACGATTTATTTGATCAACTCCAAGGTGCACGTGTGTTTTCGAAGATTGACCTGAGATTGGGTTATTATCAGTTAAAGGTCAAACCGGAGGATGTTCCGAAGACGGTTTTTCGAACGCGGTATGGACATTATGAGTTCCTAGTCATGTCTTTTGGACTAACAAATGCTCCAGTAGGCTTTATGGACCTGATGAACATAGTGTTCCATGATTATCTCAATAAATTCGTCATAGTGTTTATCAACGATATTTTGGTGTAATCTTGGTGTTGGAAACTCTGAGGCGACACCAACTTTATGCAAAGTTTTCAAAGTGCGAATTCTGGTTGGATAGAATCCATTTTCTTGGTCATGTCATCTCAAGCGATGAAATGGCAGTTGATCCAGCAAAGATTCAGGCAGTTAAAGAGTGACCACATCCAAAGAATGTTACAGAGATACGTAGTTTTCTCGGGTTAGCGGGTTATTACAGGAGATTTATTGAGGGATTTTTGAAGATTGCGGCGCCCCTGACCCGGTTAACGAGGAAAAGTGTGAAATACCTATGGTCCGAGGATTGTGAGCATAGTTTCCAGACGTTAAAGCAGAGATTAACTACTGCTCCAATCTTGACGCTTCCTATCGAGGACGGAAAGTTTAGTGTTTACTGCAATGCTTCAAAGGTGGGATTGGGATATGTATTAATGCAGGAAGGGAAGGTGATAGCATATGCCTCTAGACAATTGAAAGCTTATGAGTAGAACTACCCAACGCACGACCTGGAGCTAGCTGCAGTAGTTTTTGCGCTGAAAATTTAGAGACATTATCTATATGGACAGCAGTGCGAGATATATTACGATCACAAAAGCTTGAAGTATATTTTTACTCATAAGGAGCTAAACATGACACAACGGCAATGGTTAGAGTTTGTGAAAGATTATGATCTCGAGATTAAGTACCATCCAGGCAAGGCAAACGTAGTAGCCGATGCTTTGAGCAGAGTGATGACATCTAATATGACTATGACTTCAGGCATGCTTGTGGCTTTGGATGCGGAGTTTCAGAAGTTTGAATTAGAGGTTGTGTCAAACGTATCGGCCATGTTATCGGCTATGTCTCTACATCCCACTATTTTGGAGAAGATTAAGCAGACCCAGAAGAACAGCACTGAATGCAAGGATATTAAGCTAAGCATGGCTTCCGACGACAGGTCAGATTTTAGTTATTTGGAGGACAAAATTCTTAAGTTTCAAAATAGGTGGTTCGTTCCGACTAATGAAGAACTACGGAGGGAAATATTGGCTGAAGCCCACTTCTCGAGATTTTTTGTGCATCCAAGGAGTACCAAGATGTACAGAGATCTGAAACACCATTACTAGTGGCCTAATATGAAGAGAATGGTGGCGAAGTACGTAGAGGCGTGTTTGATCTGCCAGCAGGTTAAGGTTGAGTATCAGAGACCGGCAGGAAAATTACAGCCATTACCGATACCTGAATGGAAATGGGAGCAAATAGCGATAGACTTTGTTGTAGGGCTGCCTCGGACGACAAAGGGGTATGACGAAATATGGGTGATAGTGGACAGGTTAACCAAATCAGCCCATTTTCTGCCAGTGCAGATGATGCATTCTATGGATCACTTTGCCGAGCTTTATATTCAAGAGATTGTGCGATTGCACGGAGTTCCAACTTCAATTGTATCAGACAGTGTCCCAGATTTACATCGAAGTTCTGGAAGAGTTTGCACAAGGCCATGGGTACGCAGCTCAGTTTTAGCACAGCGTTTCATCCTCAGACGGATGGACAATCTGAGAGGACTATTCAGATGCTGGAGGATATGCTTCGAGCTTGTGTACTGGAGTTCCAGGGGTCATGGAGCAAATATCTGTCGTTGATAGAATTTTCTTATAATAACAGTTTCCAGGCCACGATAGGTATGGCTCCATACGAGGCCCTTTACGGGAGAAAGTGTAGGTCCGCGCTTTATTGGGACGAAGTTGGTGAAGCAAGATTAGTAGGTTCGAATATTGTGCAGTAGACAGTAGAGAAAGTTGCATTTATTCGGCAGCGTATCTTAACAGCTCAAAGCCGACAAAAGAGTTATGCAGATCGTCGGAGAAGAGAGCTAGAATTTAATGCGGGTGATGAAGTCTTCTTGAGGATTTTTCCATTTAAAGGAGTGGTAAGATTTGGGAAAAGGGGCAAGTTAAACCCAACATTTATTGGACCATTTCTTATTACGAAAAGAGTAGGAAAGACAGCTTACCAGTTGCAGTTGTCAGCCTCGATGGGTGGGATCCACAATGTATTTCACGTATCCATGCTAAGGAAGTGTATGCGAGATCCTTCTCACGTCGTGGAGTAGCAGGACAGAAGGGTCAACCCACTCTAACGTATGAAGAGAGGCTAGTGGAGATTTTGGATTATACAATGAAGACTCTACGCAACAAGGAGATTCCACTGGTGAAAATTTTATGGCGCAACCATAACGTAGAAGAAGCAACTCGGGAGCGGCAGCAGGACATGATGAGCCAATACCCAGAACTGTTCAGGTAACAAAATTTTGAGGACAAAATTTCTTTTAAGAAGGGTGAAATGTAACACCCAAAAAATTTCAGTTAATTTAATTTTTCAGAATTTTGTATCGGTCAACGGCGAGGTTTGAGTCGGAATCGGGGCCAGAAAGTTTATAACATTGGGTAAAGGATTATTTCAGGAATAATGGTGATGAAGAAATTTTAAGATTTTATCTGAGCACTGACCGTATAGTAGATTTATCGAAAGAGTTATGGTTGAGGGCAAAATGGTAATTAGAATTAATTATATTAAATAATTTATTAAAAAAATAATAATAATAAAAACAGAGGGAGGAACGGATTCCCTCCCCCCCTCCCCTCTTCTTCCTCTTCTTTTTCTTTCCCCGCGCGACGATCGGTGCCCTCTTCCAGCAAGTTTGGTCGATTTCTTCTCCATTTCCTCATATTATGGTATGTTTTAGCTAGTTCTCCGTATATAGTTAGTGTGTTGGTTGTTTTAGCGACAAAAACGGAGTTAGCTAGGATATCGGGGGATTCGGTGAAAACCTAGGAGAGAATCTGAGTGTAGAGTTGATTTTGACCAGCATGTTGGTGTTTAATCTAGAAATAGGAGTAGATTACATGGTTTTATGGGAAGGATCAAGCATTTGGATAGCCGAATGCTCGGATTGTAGAACGGTTTCGGTTCAGCCACATTCGGCCAAGTTGTGGAGGTCTAATTAGGAAATGAATGAAACCGTTAGAAACTAGACGTCATAAGGAATCCGTAGCATTTTGAACCGTCCAAATAGAACGAGTATTGGATAGGTTAGGCAATTTCGAAATTGGTCGGAATTTGTGTAGAATGTTGGGAGTTTAGTTAGATGGGTTGATAGAGGGTGTTTCCTTAGAAATTGTGGATTTCATGGACTGTAAATCTGATAGTTATGTAATTTATAGGTTTCCAGTAAGCAAGCGAAATACGAGGTTCATATACGAGTGCTAAGGACACCAGGTAAGTAATGTAGTAGGAGTTTTGCCTTCGAGTCTACATCACAGTTCAGTAGGTTGCATTGCACGTTTACTTTATGTTATGCTTTGTAATATGCATCATGATTTTAATTTACGAGACGAAACGAAAATGAATTTCCATGTTTTTACAAAGTGAAACAGTAGGATGAGATGAGACGAACGATATGAGAAGCTACGTAAGAAGATAATAAAGGTGAAGTTGAGTGGTCTTGTCCAGTGAGGTGGACCGTGAGGTGTATCACTCTTCCTCCGCTTTACGTGGTGACCTTGTCCAGTGAGGTGGACGGCGAGGTGTGTCACTTTAACTAGATCGAGGTTGACCTTGTCCAGGGAGGTGGACAACGAGGTGCGTCACCTCGGTCTAGCTCGTAAACAGGAACTCAGTAGTAAGAAGATAAAAAAGATGTAAGTAAGACGAAAACAAAAGTAGAGATGAAACTTTAGAAACTGCTTGTGTAGGAAATGTTTTTTTTTTTTTTATGTATGCGTTACTTACTTAGCGTTACTTACTTAGCATTACGCTAATAGTTGAGTTCTGTGATGTAGGTGACGACGTAGTAGCTAGTGAGTATCCCGATCATGCCTAGGACTATGAGGCAGCAGAAGGAGAATGCTCGTGGGATGACTGGCCCAGCAGTTGAGGCGTTTTGACTATAGTGGGTTTAAGTATGGGTAGTAAGGTATTTTGAGTCGTACTTAGTCATTTTGATATAAAAGAGAGATTTGAATTTGGGTTGAGTATTTTGGCGTGCGTAGCAAGTTTGTAAATTGAGTCGAGAAGTGGATTTATGGTTTTTAAACGTTTAATCAAAATTCGTGTTGTTTTGTTGGATTTTGTTAAAGTTTCTGGGTGCAAAGTGTCGACCGAACTCGATAGGTGTCGGCCGGTCAGTGTAAAATAGCGGGTGAGTGTCGACCGCGAGGCTCAACCTGTGCAAGGCAGAGCCGAGGTAGGTGTCGACCCCTGATTATAAGTGTCGACCGGTCCATGTAAAATGGGCAGTGGTGTCGACCGCGAGGGTCGACCTGCTCGGGCAGAGGTGATCAATGTGTCGACCTGCGACAACGGGTGTCGACCCTTCTCTAAAATGGGTGTAGAAGTGTCGACCGGTGTCCCCGTTGTCTACCGATGCAAAGACCAGAGAGCATGGTAGTGTCGACCGGCGTTTGTCAGTGTCGGCCGATGGAAAACCCGAGACCACTCAAGTGTCGACCGGCTCTTGCAGGTGTCGACCGTTCTCTTGATTTTTATGGTTTTTTAAAAAAAAAAATGTCTTTTTGAGTCGAAAAATAAAACTTTTAAATTTTCTAGGAAATATTTAGTAGAGGATATGAGGGATATTTACACGTAGTAGAGGTTAGCGAACCGAGAATCGGGGAGGATTCTCGGGGCGTTAGACACTGTACTATCAACCATCTTGAAGTTCAACGTCCTCACCTGTGATAACGTCCCCTACACCATAAAGTCAACTAATAAGCGTAATGCTCAGCAAGTGATGTAAAATAAAATAAATGTTTCTAAATATGCATGTAGTTCGTAAATCATGCTATTTTATGGATGTTCTTTTTCTAGCTCTAGTCATATGGGATTCATGCTAGAGGAAGTAGGCACACCTTGTGGTCCAACATTACAAAACGACCATGCTCACTCTTTAAGAAAATAAAGCAGACACACTTTATGTCCAAACCTTACGGGACGACCATATTCATTTTCTACCTAAATATGACACTTACGTAATTTCTTTCATATCATACTTTCATGAAAACATATGCATCAATAAGAGGAGAAGTTGAACAATCATCCATATTCATATGCCTAAACCCATCAACCAAAAAAAAAAATCCAAACTCCAAATCATCAATTTTATCTTTCATAACCCAAAAAGGATAGTTAAACCTTTAAAGAAAAAAAAACATAAATTACCTTCAAACTTCAAAAGAGATGGAGAGCTTGGTGTGGGATAAAATTTATAGTAAGGGAAGGGAGAGATGAAAAATGGCTTGAAATGGAAGGCTTAGGGTTAGTGTTTTGGTTAACCCCTCTTAAATAAAACTAACCAAAAAAAAAAAAGGGTAAGGTGGCTTCATTAAAACAAACTAATTTACCTCTTCACACTTTCACTTTCACTTTTCTAGTGACTACATGTAGTCTTTCACCTTTTGTCTTACAAAGCCAAAAGGCTCTTCATCACTTTATGTAGCGCCCCAAAAACCTACGCGGTCTCTGGCTCACTCTACTCTGTCGCCACCTCTGCAACGCCCTCGAGTCGTCCTCTGACCCAGGTCGCCAACCGTACACTTACTCATCACCTTGATAAAATTCGTATAAAATTTAAAACTTTTGTTATTCGACTTAAAATGACATATTTTTAAAACGTTTACACTTGTCGCATCGGAAGACTCAATCAAAAATCGATTTAAATGACACCCCACTTTTCAAAACATTATGAAAAGGGGTACCGGTCGATACCTGCAAACACCGGTTGACACCTAAATACACTATGCCCTCCTCGGTGGAACTTTGCGGTCGACACTTGCCTTCACCGGTTGATACCTTAATACTCTTTGTTCGCACCGGTCGATCTTCGCGGTCGACACTTCCACGCACATAACAAGAAGCGGTCGACACCTGCCTTCAGCGGTCAACACTTCAATTCTCTCTGCCCGCACAGGTCGAACCCCGTGGATGACACTCTCACTGTTTTTACACTAATAGGTCGACACCTAAATACACCGGTCGACACCTAATTTGACTCTATCCCCATAGGTCGATTCCCGCGGTCGAAACTCGCCTCATTGGGTAGACACCTACGCTTACCAGTCGACACTTTAACGAAAAGGTCGAACACCGTGGTCGACATTCTCGTCACTTTTACACTACGCGGTCGACACTTAAAGGCTCTAGTTGACACCTTGCACCAGCAGCCTAAAAATAACACCAGTTCAAAAGATCTGTATTTTTAAGACTAAATTCCTCAAGTAGTTTAAAAAATACAACTGTACATTACTCCCGACTATTATCGTGCCAAATTGACCTATAACTTTAAATTCTACACACTTGACTTATACCCCGTAAAATACAAAAAAAAAAAAAAAAGAACTACCATCTAGCCTCACTCCACGGGTCGAGCCGCCCTTGCGAACTCCACCTGCCGGCAGATGGTAGCACGCCGCCAACCGCCTACTCGTCCTGTCTGGACTTTCGTAACTGACCAGCAAGAATCTCTGCACCTACACAACAAAACACACAACATAACCTTAATGCTCAGTAAGTAGCGCATTATGAAACGTAAAACTGACAATGCAATCCTATCACATGAAGCCTCTACTTTCCCGCTCATGTTGTCATAACATATGACGTGTAATCCAGCTGCATCAAGGTGAGGGTGAACCTCGTGCCACACTACACCCTTACTCGTTGCTATCGTCTCGAACTCCCTAGCAACGAGGCACACGAGCTACACACACATGCCGCCACACAGCAACCGCCACCAGGGTGAGGATAGACCTCATGCCACGTTACACCCTGACACGTCACCATCGTCCCAGACTCCCCAGCAACGAGGCCCGCAGTCGCCACACTCTCTCTTTTCACGACAACCTAGCTGGCCCACTCCCCAAGCAGAATTTGCGGTTGGTTATGCACCGGCCCACTCCCTGAGTAGGATCCGCGGCGACACCGTCCATTATCCTCACCGTCAACACATACAAGCTATGAACGACTCAGTCGGTCCACTCCCTGAGCAGAATTTGCAGTTGGTTATACACCGGCCCACTCCCCAAGTAGGATCCGCGGTACTACCGCCACACGTCTCGTCATTACTTACTCAAGACATGCTCAAATTTATTTTCGTTACACTTTTCAAAACATGGTGCGTGACTGAACAAAAACATGCAAAACACGCAATACATCCCTACCGTCCCATGGTGTAGGCTCGTAAACGCAGTTCACATACAACCCTACTTACACTACTTACTTGGCGTCCTAGCTTTCCGTGGTGCTCGTTTCTATCACTTCCTCGGGCTCAACCTATCACATAACCAATTCACATTAAAACTCATCTCACAACTCATTTTACGTACTAAAAACTACGGCTACTAACTCAATCTATCAAAGCCCAACTAAAACGGCTCCCTAACCTGAATTCTGGTCAAAAATCGATCTAACTTCCAACGCACATAACTTTTGCGTCGGTTATCATAATCACTTGATTCCAGTGACTACATGCCTCACTCATAACCTAGTTTAACATACAAAAGGGTTTCTGTACCCGATGCTCATAGTCAAGCTGAAAATTTAAAATCAGTTCCGTTTTAGTGTTTAAAATCCTACATTCTCTATTTCTCGTTAAAATTCGCTTACTTACTCACCATTCCATCGTATTTACCATCAATAATGCCACAACAATCAATAACAACCCAATAAGCATCCCAAACCTTAAATCCTAAATTTCTATTCCATCAATCTCTACTCAAACTCTAACTTCAACCTAAAACTACGCTATAACTACTTAAATCGTTGGAATTGAGGAGAAATAAAGGACACTGTCGGCTGAAGGGCGAAACAACAAGGAAAGGGTGAGGAAGACTCCCTCTCGCGGGGAGAAAGGAGAACGCAGGGAGACTCTCGGTGAAAGAAAGAGAAAAAAACAAAAAGGGGAGGGTAGGGGTTTCTGCTTCTTCCCTTTCATATAATTAATTCTAATTACCTTTTTGTCCTCACCTTTTAATCATCTAGTTAAACGGTTATTCAGCCCGTGCTCGGCTGAAATTTCACAAATTTCTATTGTCCATTAACCCCGAAATAATCCTTCATCTAGCCGTACAAATTCTCCGTTATCAATTCCGACTAGAACTCCGCCATTTATCGCTCCAGCAACCCAAAATTGTACTAACCAAAATTACGAGGTGTTACACTTTACAAGTTTGACTATTCAACATTTCATTCTTCATTTCTTATCTTTGCTCTTCTAATCGTGAAAATCCTCAAAATATACTAACAAGTTTGACTTTTAAACTTGTTAGTAAAATTTCTCTCATCATTTCCTCTTTCATATATTCAACACGAATTTTCAATTCTTCTATAGGTTTTTATTAGTTTCCATCCTCCACTAACCCCATCCTCCATTAGAAATGAATAGCACAAACATCACTTAATAGGTACACAAAATAAATTATACTATAAGATTTTTGGGTGTTACAAACATGTGCTTCATGACTAAGGAGAATGAGGTACATATATCATTCTGTAATTTAGATGAGGATTTTGATGAAAGTGATTCGTTAGAATTTTTTGTAGCGTAAAAAAATTAAATTGCTTGTCTAAGTATAAGTTATTGAAAAAGGAAAATATGAATTGGTGAAAAAGTATGCTAGTATGTCTTCACCTTTAAAAAGTGATGTGTTATGGAATCTTTCAACTCACAATCAAGTTTAGAGATTTTCTAACACTATTTTTAGTGTTCATTATTTAGGTGATCAGGGAAGAAAGTACATTTAAAATATCATATACATACAACAAACTAGTTCTTCGTGAGGAAGCACGAGGAAAAACAAGCACAAGTTTAGAAGAATTATTGGACTTTCCAAAACTGCCAACTACCTAACCTCCAAGGAGTATTTGACATATTTGATAGTCTACAAATTATTTTATAAAAAAGAGTTCTTCATGAATAATGTAGTTGATTTCTCTAGCTTTTTATAATGGAGTCTTTGATTAAGATCGAGATGATTAACTACGTCAAAAAGGCTAAAAACAAAGGGTATCAATTCTGCTATGAAATCGACCACACAAATTTTAAGATAAGAACAACTAAAAAATGGATAGTCAAGGAAAAAATTTGGCACAGGTCAATGACGTGGAAGGTTTATAAAATAAATGCATAAATCAAGGAAGATGTTGAAATATATAAATCACGTATTTAGAAAAGGAAAAACAATAAAGTACATGTCACATGGACTAATCAGTTACATAGTGCATTAGCATCATAGTTAATGACAGATACAAAGGTCATTAACTATTATTTGAATTTTATGACGTCTTTTGCAAAGGTATTCTTACCCCTAGCTAAATAGTACTTCCTGTCACATGAAATAAATGTGTTTGCTTTTTGCAACTTACCACAACTTCTTTTGATTGTTTGTAATTGCTAGAATAGTGTTTGATATTTTATACATTAGTGAGAGTTACGTAAGATTATCTTTATTTCAACTTTTTCTTCACTTTTTGAAAGTGAAATACTCTAGTGAAGTTGAGGAATCTCACACATTATTAAGTTGGAGTGTTAGGAGTAGTCAAAGGAGTGTAAGGGTGTTTCGGGCACCAACTCCGACTAACTTGTGTTCAATCGTACATAACTTTCTTTCCATTTTGAGTTCTAACCTAAATTTTAGAGAGTTAATCCTCACTAATAAGAAGCTAAGCTTTTTGAAATTCACACGCGAATTCGAGGAATGTTTTTTATCGCAACACATAATATTTGCTTGCTGAAGCTGTGAAGACTTTCTTTTTTGTGTTCTAGTTCCCTTGAAGGAAAAGTACCCTTGATTTATATCATTGGACATAAAAGCCATTTCTATAAGATCCAAATCATCTCGCGGGGAAGGGGCAATTAGGTTATTTAAAAAAAAATTCGTAATTCAATAGCTAATCGATTGCAAGTTCACAAATTCATCTCTCTTACATAAATAGAAAAATTAGAATAATGGATCTAACTAGCAATAATCAAAAGACGAGATAAGAGAAGGTAAACAATTTGTTAACATGGTTTGGTTGCCTATGTCTATGCTTAAAAGCTCCTCCTTCAAGATTATTTTCAATCTCAACACATCAAGTTTACAAGATTGATCTTCTAGGCGGCAATAGAAAGCCTTACAAGACTCTTTCTTAGGGCATCATCTTTTACTCGTTTACCAAAGTATAAGAATAGTTTCATTGTGAACAAACATAAATCTCACACTCTAAATGAGCAAGTTCTCAAGTTGGTGAAGAGGGAGTGGTGTAAAATAGAATGAAGACTCACATTCTCAAATGAATTCTAGCACCACTTCATTGTAATTTTCAAGTTTAGTAGTTTATACATGGCTGCACTTTTCTATACATAGAGTTGACAGAAAAGCAATAGAGTTGTCGACACTGCCTTCTAGTCGATTGACACTTGTGTGACCGTTGCGTGTTATTTTGATTGTCGTTGAACAACTTGGTCGACACTATAGTAGACTGCACGGTTGACACTTGCTTTAGTGGTCGACACTATTAACTCTCAATTATTTTGATGAAACGTTGTGCGGTCGACACTGTCTTCTAGTGATCTACACTTTTGAACTTTTTATGATTCTCAAATTTGGTGAAGTTGTCGAAATTTTCTTTTGGTTGTCAATTCTTTCAAACTCTCTGTGATTCTCAAATTTGGTCCTGCGATCGACACTTTCTTCTGGGCGTTCAACATTTTTAACTAAAAAGAACTTCAAAATGATTTTTGGTTACTTATCCAGCTCTTTTCTATGTGCTTCATTGTTGCTGAAAATAATTTAATAAATTTGTCAAATTAACCAAATATCCTTTATCAAGGGCATTTCCAAAGAGCATAATAAAAGAACAAAAAACTTAAATAGATACATTTATAATTACTTATCATCAAAGTACTTTAACCACTCACGAAAATACTTTAAAGCTTAAATCACTTTAAACTAACAATCTCCCTCTTTTTTATGATGACTAACATATAGAATTCTAAGTTATTTTACTTTGATCTTCCCTTCAATGTATGCATATATGAAATATAAACTTTTCTTCCTCTGATATGCTTCCAGAGCCCTTCACTCGATGTTGAGGTAAGAAGTTTCCTAACTTGTTTGTTGATTTTGATAGTACCTCCTTTTATAATAACTTAAAGGAGACCCCCTCAATCATGGACAAGGAGAAGCCTATGCATCTTGTTAAATTTGTGGCCTAAGTGTAACGCCTAGAAATTTTCGTTAAATAATTTTCGAGTTTACGTAATGGTAAACGGCAAAGTTCTAGTCGGAATTAAGGATGAAAAATTTAATCAGGTAGGTAAAAGATTATTTTGAGTCTAATGGAGGAGAGAAAATTTTAGGAATCTGACTGGAATCGAACCGTATATCCATTTAAATAAATGGATCAGAGTTGAGGGTTAAATAGTAATTAAGAATTTATTTTATATAAAAAAAAGTTAAACAGAGGGGAGGAACGAAATCCCCCCCCCCCCCC
>CM039520.1:13906957-14051031 GCA_022433055.1 Begonia peltatifolia | reverse complement strand
AGAGCGTGGGGTGTGGGGGGGTGTTGGGGGGGGGGGGAGAAGACGATTTGATTTGCATGATGTATATGTGAAATTTTCCTGGTTGTTTATGGTGGTTTTGAGGACGCGTGCATATATTATATAGGTATGAGCATGTGTTGCTCTATACTGTGAATTTTCTTCATCAATAGTTGTTAGATTTATTTTCTTCCACTCTGTTTTTCCTTCGATGATTTCTGGATGGATTTGGTTGATGTACTTTGGGAGTTTATATTGTATAGTGTTTGCAGGTTGGGGTCAGTAGGTACAGGTGTTACTCTGCCAAATAAATGAAGAGTGTCGGGTAGTCAAACCGAGCGCTAAGGGCGCGCCGGCGGGCTAGTCGTGCAAACGGGGAGCGCTTACGGAGAGCGCATCATGGCTGCAAGGTGCACGGCGCACGCGCACTACAAGCGCGTGTGGGGCACGCGCACTACAAGCGCGCGCGGGTCTTTTGTTGTCAAGAGCGGGTGCGCGTGCGTGGACGTGTGGCGTGGAGGTAGGGCACGTGGCGCTGAGGCCTTGTGCATGATGCGAGGGCGCCAGGACGGTGGGTGCGCGGCGCCGAGGTAGAGATGTGTACGGGCGGAGTCGAGTAGTGGTGCACGGCGCTGTGTCGGTGACGTGTCGCCTTGTCGGGTGTGCTTGTGGGGCGCACGGCGCCATGTCGGGGGCACGCAGCACCATGTAGGACGCCTTCCTGGAATTTTAAGTCTTGTCATTTTTAAAACTCCTTTAAATTGTACTTTTCCGCTGCGTATTTTATATTGAGGATTTACGCGTTCTCGTCGAGGTGCGAGTCGTTTTCGAATCGGGTTGAAAATTTTATACTTACAATTGTTCTTTTGAATATAATTTAAAAACAAGAGTGGTGTTAAATTGAGTGAGTCCACGTTGAGTGTTCTGGATGTCATAACATGGGGTCTTACAGGGTGTACAGTTTTGGTATTGGAGCGACCCGAGACTGGTGGATTTTGGAACACTTCAGTCTGAGGTGTGTCAGAGAGAGAAAGAGAGCGGGGTTTTCGAGGATGTTGTCGTCCGGGTATGACAGATCATGGTATGAAAGCAGTGTGTAATAGTAGTGAGCATACCGAGAATGTGTGGATTCTCTAGGTGCTACAAGTTATGGTATCAGAGCCATGAGGTCGACCTCATTTAGAGGATTACCTAACACCACCAGCCGCTGCACGGGAGCGCTCCACTAACTGTAAGTATTCTTAGAACCCTTGTCTTTTTTTTTAACTTATTAGATGCTGTGGTGTACAGGATTACTATCATGGTTAGGGAGGCGCGTAGAGCTGCAGGCGATATAGATGACGCTGTTAGCTAGCTTACAGAGTTAGTCAACCGCCAGTCTTAACAACTGTAACGGTTTATGAGTAGGGAGGACCAGGACCAGTCTAGTGCCCAGGCTTCAACAGATCATGGGGGTGACAAGATGCATAGGCTCAGACCCCCAGTATTCGAAGAGTTTTCTCCGGATTCTCTAAATGCTGACGAGTGGATACGGAGCATGGAGAGTATAAAGGACTATACCAAGGTAGATGACCATGACAGGGTAACCAGTGCGGCATTCTATCTAGCCAAGGATGCTCGCCATTGGTAGGATACAGTCGGGACCACGAGAGACGTGAAGGTCATGACCTGGGAAGAGTTTAAGATTGTGTTCTTCGGTAAGTATTTCAGCCATGCTATTAGGACTCGTAAGATGGTAGCAGTTGAGACAGACAGGCACAGTGGCTGAGTACGTGAGACACTTCGAAGCGCTGTCGCGATTTGCGAAGCATTTAGTGAGCCTAGATGTGAACAAGGTACACCAGTTTGTGCAGAGCCTAAAACCTGATGTATATATGGGCATGCGCATAGCTGGAACGCAAGGGGTGCCTTATGAGGATGGGGTGGCAAAGGCTCTAGACATTAAGGAGGCTAGAGCGAAGTTGCCCAGTTACAGAGAGCTGCCTAAGGAGCAGCCTAGAAGATTTTTCATCGAGTTGTTGCCTAAGTTGAGCGGAGAAGAGTCATTTTAGTAGAAGGGCCTGAAGAGGCCTAATGACAACTCTAGCAGCCACAAGAGCAACAAATGGCTGCAGGGGTCGGGGCAGTTTCCTTTATGTCCTGAGTGTTAGAGGAGTCACCCCGGCTACTGTAAGATGGACTCGGGTCGATTTTATAAGTGTAATGAGACAGGTCACATTGCTAGAGATTGCCCGAAGACGAATCTGATTCGATGTTACAACTGCAACGAGTTAGGCCACTTTGCAAGGGACTGTCCAGCTACAAGTAAGACTTCAGCGAGAGTAGCCCTGAGGGTTTTTGCCCTCATCGAGCCAGACGAGGCCGGACAACCTCCAGTAGATTTAGGTATGACTTACACTAGCTATATAGATCTTAGGATCTAGTATTGTTATTAGGGGAGTTTAGAGATGGGTTGTTTAGAATGATTATGAATAAGGGGGACGTGGAAGTTAGGTTCCATCGAGGAAAAATCAATATGTATAGAGGAATGTAGTTTAACAAAAGGAGTCTTGAGACGAAATAGTTATGATTAGTTAGATTTATGAGGATTATTCGTAGTAGGGTGATTATTGAGGACATTGGTGAATCAGACTAGCGATGGGTACTGTTCAATTGCCCAAGGGGCGTGTATCGCCCTTGGGCAATTTGCATCCCCCACTCCAACAAGTGCGCGAGGCAACGCCTCAATGGGGTGATGTGTCGCCTTTTTTTGGGCGATACATTGCCCTCTTCATGGAGGGGCGATAAGATCAACCATGCCTATCTTCTTTTCCATACGTATCATGTAACACCTAGAATTTCCGCTAAAATAGTTTTTGAAAATTCGTATTGGTAAACGGTGGGGTTTTAGTCAAAATCGAGAGCGAAAAATTTTTACCCTCAAGTAAAAGATTATTTTGAGGCTAATGGACTAGAGAAAATTATTAGGTTCCAACCGAAAACGAACTGAATGACGGTTTGATTAAACGATAAAAGATTGAGGGCAAAAAGGTAATTAGAATTATTATTATATTTTTATTATTAAAAAAAAAAAACAAACCGAGAGGTGAAGAACCACCCCCCCTGTTTCTTTCCCCCCTCTGCATGTAAAAACCCTCCTTCCTTCGGCAATTTTCCCTTCGAGCGATGCGCAACCGACGTTTTTCTCCGTTCCTCCTTCAATCTTCATATTTTCGGTAAGTTTTGGTTAGTTCTAAGTAGATAGTTAGTCATTTAGTTATTTCGAGCAGTAAAAGTGCAGTTAGAGGAAGTATTAGGTAGTTTTGGTGAACCCTAGGAAGGAGATACGAGATGTTGAGGTTAAAGTCAAATTTATTCGTGTATTGGTGTTTAATCTGGAAGTAAGATTAGGTTATATGTTTTTATAGAATGGATTGAGTGTTTAGATAGCCGAAAAACTTGGGTTACGGAACGCTTTCAGTTTGGCAGCATTTGGTCTAGCTGTGGGCATTGAAATGGGGAGTGGATGACGCCGTTAGAAACTAGATGTTCTAAGAAAACCATTGCAGTTCGTATTGTCAAAATTGGATAAGAATTGTGATAGTTATGAATTTTCGAAGGTTAGTCGGAAATAGAGTTGGATTTTGGGTTTAGTTTGATTAGTTGTTAAAGTGTTATTTTCCTTTAGAGTTTTACGGGTTGGAATAGAAGTAGAGCTGATAAATGTGTGATTTTATAGGTTCTCCAATTTCCTGGTATAGCATACGAATTTTGAACGAGTTGCTAAGGATGCTAGCGACACGGAAACCCTCACGGTCCCCGGTACGCTCACCATAACTACTCACACAAATACGCTAGGAAAATTTGGGTAAAAATTTAAAACTTTGTTCCTCGACATAAAACTGTACCTTTGAAAACGTTTAAAAATGTCACAGTCAAAGACTTTGATTTAAAATCAGTTTAAATACAATTCAAGTTTTCTAAAACATAAAAATCATTTTTTGTCGACCCCGACAAGCACCGATCGAAACCTTATTTGTCTTTATTTTCATCGGTCGACACTATCGGTCGACACTTCTCCGCTCAATACACTGCCGATCGATACTTGTGAATATCGGTCGACACTTCATTCCTCTCTGTCTACGTCAGTCGATCTATGAGGTTGACACTTCCGCTTATTTTTACACTACCAGTCGACACTTGAATATATCGGTCGACACCTTCTCCCTCTCTGTCCGAGTATGTCGACCCAAGCTGTCGACACCTACAGAGTTTGGTCGACTCCTTTATATACAGGTCAACACTCTGCACTCGTTTTTATACTGAACGGTCAACACTTCCTTCACAAAATCTATTTTCAAAACCTTAAATCCTACAGAGAAACCACCGAACCTCGACTCAACGATAAAATAACAAAAAGTACACTTTTCCATCAACTCAAAATCATTATTTACATAGACAAATGACTACTAACGTTTGAAATATGTCTGTACATCCACATGACTCCAATCGACTCAAAACCATTAAAAAACAAATCCGATTAGAATCAAATCAGCTAAACTCTCTCACATACCTCCACCCTGGTCAAAATACTCCAACAGCTAGCCGGACCGTCCACCAGTACACTTCTCCAACCGCCTCCTAGTCTTGGACACGTTCTGAGTACTCACCAGCTATAACGTCATCACTTACATCACAGACTCATCTATTAGTGTAATGCTACATTAGTAATGTATAAAAACATAACACTATAAACAAGCACATCCTAACATATGCAGTTTCTACAATTTCATCTCTACTTTCGTTTATATCTCTTTCTTACATCTTCTTTATCTTTTTACTACTAGGTTCTTCTTTACGTGTTAGGTCGAAGTTACACACCTCGCGGTCTACCTATCCGGACAAAGCCAACACTAATTTAGTAAAGTGACACACCTCGCAATCCATCTCTCGGGACAAGGCCATCACGTAAAGCGAGGGAGCAGTGATACACCTCGCGATCCACCTTTGGGGACAAGACCACTCAACCCCATCTTTATTATCATCTTACGTATCTTCTCATTTCGTTCATCACATCTTATCTTACTGTTTCATTTCGTAAAAACATAGAAATTCATTTTTGTTTCGTTCTCGTATTTTAAAACCATGATGCATAAATACTAAAGCATAACATAAAGTAAATGTGCATGCGTCCTAACGAACTGTTATGTAGGCCCAAAGGCAAACACTTACTGCTCTTCTACACTACTTATCTAGCATCCTAGAAATTCGCACTCCGTGTACGGCTCGCTAACTGGATAACCTATAAAACCACACACCCATTAATTCTCCTCCGTCCAACTTATAAAACTCTAAGGGGAAACAACATTCTAACAACTAATCTAACTAAACCTAAAATCCTACACAACTTCTGACTAAATTCGGAATTACATAACTTATCCAATACGCGTCTGATTTGGACGATTCGAAATGCTACTGACTTTTGAGGACGTCTAATTTCTAACGGTCTAATCAAATTCCTAATCCAACACCTATAGCTTGGCCAAATATGGCCAAACAGAAACTGTTCCACAATTCGAGCATTTAGCTATCCAAACGCTTAATTTTTTCAATAAAATCCTGTAATCTACTCCTACTTCTAGCTTAAACATCAACATACGGATAAAAATCAACTCTAACTTCAAATTCCCGTATCTCCCTCCTAGGTTTCCACCACATTACTCAATACCCTCACTAACTTCATTTCTGTCGCTAAAAAAAAAATAAGGAACTAACTACCTACTCGAAAACTAACTCAAACTTACCTTAGATTTAAAGAAAGGAAGAGAACTGAGAAGATCGTCGCTGGAAGGAAGGAGAATGTGCTGAAGAAAAGGGGAAAACCTCGGGGGGGAAGAGCAAGCACCCGATGGTGTTTATGTTATGTTGTTTTTGTTTTTTTTATAATAATAATAATAATAACCTAATTATGAAACCGCCTTCAACCTCTAATCGTTTAATAAATCTATTATTCAGTCTGTGTTTGGTCGAAATCTTAAAATTTTCTCTTCTTAATTAGTGTCAAAATAATCTTTTACTTAATTGCAGAAATTCTCCGCTCCCAATTTTGACCAAAACTCTGGCGATTACAATTTTGTAAATCCGAAAATATTTTTAGCGGAAAATTCTGGCTGTTACATTTCACCCTCTTAAAAAAAATTTTATCCCCAAAATTTGTTACCTGAACAACTCTGGATATCGGCTTATCATGTCTTGTTGCCATACCCAAGTTGCTTCTTCTACATTGTGGTTATGCCATAGGACCTTCACCAGTGGTATCTCCTTGTTACGTAGAATCTTCATTGCATAATCCAGAATCTCCATTAGTTTCTCCTCATACATCAAAGTGGGTTGAATTTCTATATCATGTCGCTCCACAACGTGAGAGGGATCTCGTATACACTTCCTCAACATGGACACGTGAAATACATTGTGAATCTCATCCATTGAGCCTGGTAGTTGTAGCTGGTAAGCTGTCTTCCCTATTCTCTTCGTAATAAGAAACAGCACAATGTACCTAGGATTTAGTTTGCCTCTTTTTCCAAATCTTACAACTCCTTTGAATTGAGAGATCTTTAGGAAAACTTCATCGTTCACTTCAAATTTTAGCTCTCTCTTCTCACGATCTGCATAACTCTTTTGTCGGCGGCTTTGACCTGTTAAGATCATTGTCTAATAAATGTAATCTTTTCTGCAGTTTGTTGTAGAATTTCTGGGCCAATCAATCGTGCTTCACCGACTTTGTCCTAATATAGCGGAGATCTACACTTTCTTTTATACAGAGCCTCGTATAAAGTCATACCTATCGTAGCTTGAAGCTGTTATTATAAGAAAACTCCACCAATAGTAGGTATTTGCTCCATGAACCCTGGAACTCCAGTACACAAGCTCGAAGCATATCTTCCAGCGTCTGAATGGTCCTCTCAGATTGATCGTCCGTCTAAGGATTAAATACCGTACTAAAATTGAACTACGTACCCATGGCTTTTTGCAGACTTTTCCAAAACTTCGATGTAAATCTAGGGCCTCTGTCTGATACAATCGAAGTTGGAACTCCGTGCAACCGTATGATCTCTTGCACATATAGTTAGACGAATTGATCCATAGAGTATGTCATTTTCACTGGCAGAAAATAGGCTGATTTGGTTAACCAATCCACGATCACCCATATACCATCGTAGCCCTTTGTTGTCTGAAGCAATCCGACAACAAAGTTCATCGATATTTGCTCCCATTTCCACTAAGGAACAGGTAACGGCTGTAATTTCCTTGCTGGCCTTTGATGCTCATCCTTAATCTGCTGGCAAATTGAGCACGTCTCAACTTACTTTTCATATTAGGCCACCAGTAATGTTGTCTAAGGTTGCTGTACATCTTAGTACCTCCTGGATGCACAGAAAACCTCGAAGAGTGAGATTAAAATAATATCTCCCGTTATACCTCTTCATTATTCAAAACAAACCATCTATTTTGAAACTTGAGATTTTCATCGTCCGAATAACTGAACTCCAACCTGTCATTGGAAGCCATGCTTGATCTAACTTCTTCATATTCAACGTCGCTCTTCTGGGCCTGCTTAATCTTTTCAAAAATAGTGGGTTGTAGAGACATAGCCGACAGCATGGCCGATACGTTCGACACAACCTCGAAGTTGAATTTCTAAAACTCCGCATCCAAAGCTAATGGCATGCCTGAGGTCACAGCTGAAATGGGTGTCGTCACTCTGCTCAAAGTATCGGCCACTACATTTTGCCCTATCGGAGTGGTATTTAATTTCGAAGTCATAGTCCTTCACAAACTCTAACCACCGCCGCTACCTCATATTCAATTCCTTTTGAGTGAAAATATACTTCAGACTTTTGTGGTCTGAATATATCTCGCATGACTGTCCATACAAATAATGCCTCCAAATTTTCAGCGCAAAAACTACCGCAGCTAACTTTAGGTCGTGTGTTGGGTAATTCTACTAGTAAGTCTTCAATTGCCTAGAGGCATATGCTATCACCTTTCCTTCCTGCATCAGCACACATCTAAAGACCTACCTTGGAAGCATCGCAATAAATACTAAATCTTCCGTCCTCAGGAGGAAACGTCAAAATTGGAGCAATAGTTAACTTCTGCTTCAATGTCTGGAAACTGCGTTCGTAATATTCAGACCACAGATATTTCACATTCTTCCTCATCAGACGGGTCAGAGGCATTGCAATCTTCGAAAACCCTTCAATGAATCTCTTGTAATAACCTGCTAACCCGAGGAAACTCCGTATCTCCGTGACATTCTTCGGCTGTGGCCATTCCTTAACTGCTTGGATCTTCGCTGGATCAATAGATATACAATCGCTTGAGATGACATGACCGAGAAACTGAATTCTATCCAGCCAAAACTCGCACTGAGAAAACTTTGCATAAAGTTAGTGTTGCTTTAAAGTCTCCAACACTAACCTGAAGTGCTCTTTATGATCCTTCTCACTACAAGAGTACACCAATATATCATCGATAAACACTATAACGAATTTATAAAAATAGTCATGCAATACTCTGTTTATTAGGTCCATAAAGGTTGTTGGGGCATTCGTAAGTCCGAAAGACATCACCTGTAACACCCTGTATTTTCGTTGTATTGATTTTTAGATTGTCGGGGCAATAAACGGTGGAGTTTTGGTCGGAATCGAGAATGAAAAATTTGTATTAGTAGATAAAAGATTATTTTGAAACTAATGTAGAAGAAAAAATTTTAGAAATCTTACCGGAAACAGATTGAATAGCCATAATTAGGTTATTATTATTATTATTATTATAAAAATAATAATAAAGAAAATCATAAAGTGGGATAGCAGCGGGGGGAGAAGTTCGTGAAATCCTGTCCCTCTCTATTTCTCCTCCCCATCGCCCACGTGAAAAAAAGAGGAGATAGCCTCCTCTCGGCAATCCGACGTTCAGCCAAAGATTTTCTACTCAGTTCTCTACTCCATTTCAACAGTAAGGTAGATTCTAAGTAGTTAATGGTTTAGTTGCGGCTAGGAGTACAGTTTGATGAGAAATTTTTATAGATAGAGATTTAGGGTTTTAGGGTTGGAGTGTTCATTGGATTTATTATTGTTTTTGTGGGTTATTAATGACAAATATGATGAATTTGTGAGGAATTTGTTAAGTTTTACTGAAAGACCGAGAATGTAGGATTTTAGGCCCTAAAACCTATTCTGTTTTCGAATTACCGCCCTCGCTGTGGTTGTTCGTTTTAAATTCGCTTTTGGTATGTTAAACTAGGTTATTAATGAAGCGTTTAGCCGCTAAAATCGTTCGAATCTGATAACCGACGCAAAACTTATGCGCTTCAGAAATTTATGTCTGGTTTTGCATCAAGTCGGTTTAGTGAGCGATTTTGATTGATTTGTATTGGTTTTGAGTATGAGTTAAGTGTTTAGATGAGTTTTGATAGCAATTTGTTTTATGATTAGGTGAACCAGGTTTTTGTTAAGACGTGCACGAGGAAAAGCTTAGGACGCTAGATAAATAGTGTAAGTAGTGTTTGCATGTGCATTGCCCTTATGGGCTTACACCATGGGACGGTAGGCTGGTATTGTGTGTTTTGCATGTTCTTGTTCAGTCATGCATCATGTTTTGAAAAGAGTAACGAAAATGAACTTGAGCATGGTTTTATGTGCGAACGTGAAGTGCGACGCATGGTGGTGAGATTGATGTGTGTGTGGGCAGCTTTGGAACCGTTGCTGGACAAACCGGGACAGTGGCGACGTGCTAGGGGGTGGTGTGGCGAGTGCGTCCAGCCTCATCCTGGGGTGACTGCTGCGTTATTTGTATGGTGGTGAGTAACTATGGTCCCGTTGCTGGACGAACTAGGACAGTGGCGATGTGCTAGGGGGTGGTGTGGTGAGTGCGTCTAGCCTCACCCTAGAATGGTTGCAGTGTGTGGAGTGACGTGTATGTACGGTTGGAGGGCCTCGTTGCTAGAGGAACTGAAACGATGGCGACGTGTGAAGGTGTGAGGTGGCGAGAGAGTCCAGCCTCACCATGGTGCGGCTGTACCACGCAGTACCAGTTGTGACAACATGAGCTATAGTGTAGAGATGCATGTGATAGAATTGCATTGTTGATTTTTAGGTTTCATATTGCACTACTTACGTGCGTTAGACCTATGTTGTGTGTTTCGTGGTGTAGGTGCAGAGATTCCTGATGGTGAGTTACGAGAGTCCAGGCAGGAGGAGTAGGCGGTTGGCGGCGCGCTACCATGTGCTGGCAGGTGAAGTTCATCAAGGTGGCCCGACCAGTGGAGCGAAGCCGAATTGTAGGTTCTCAGAGTTGTGTTTTATAGAGCCTATGTCGAGTGTATACATTACGAGGCATATGCGGGTTTGAAAATTTATAGTCGGGATTGGTGTACAGTTGTGTTTTTGAAACTACTTGAGGAATTTTGTTTTAAAAGTACAGGTCTTTACTTTGTGGTTTTAATCGTGGAAGTTTTCGCTATCCGTTTTCTTTCAAACTGGTGTTTTCTTTAAGCTGCTGGTGCAAGGTATCGACTAGTATGCGTAGGTGTCGACCGAACTAAACAAATGTCGACCGCGAGGGTCGACAAATGAGGGATAGAGAGAAAGAAAGTGTCGACTAGTGTCCTTAGGTGTCGACCGGTTAGTGTAAAATGTGCTAAGAGTGTCGATCACAGGGTTCGACCTGTGTGGGCAGGAGGAGTAAAGTGTCGACCGGTGTCTGTACGTGTCGACTGGTTACTGTAAAATCAGTGACAGTGTCGACCGAGGAGTTCAACTGGTGCGGGCAGAGAGAATTGAAGTATCGACCGCTGAAGGTAGGTGTCAACCGTGAAGATCAACTGGGGATTGCAAAGAGATTTAAGGTGTTGACCGGCGTTTACAGGTGTCGACCGGTTTCTTTGTTTTATGTTTCAAAAAGTGAAGTTTTATTTAAACTTATTTTAATCGAGTCTTCCACTACGACGTTTTTAAACCTTTTCAAAGATATCGTTTTAAGTCGAGCAACCAAAGTTTTAAAATCTTGTAAGAAATTTATCGAGGAAAAAAGTAAGTGAACGGTTGGCAACCGGGTCTGGGGACAACTCGGGGGCGCTACAGTTATGGTATCATAGCAGTGATTAGTAGCAGTTAGCATACTGAGAACGTTAGTGTTTTCGGGTTGCTACAGTTATGGTATCAGAGTAGTGAACAAACTGAAAACGGGTAGGTTTTTGGGGCGTTACATCCCCATGAATTCATAATGCCCATATCGCGTCCGAAAAGCTGTCTTCGGAATATCTTCTTACCTGACCTTCAACTGATAATAACTCGATCTCAGGTCAATCTTTGAAAACACTCGTGCACCTTGGAGTTGATCAAATAGATCTTTTATCCTTGGCAAAGGGTATTTGTTCTTAATCGTCGGCTTATTCAACTCCTTGTAGTCAATGCATATTCGTAACGACCAATCCTTCTTCTTAACGAAAAGGATTGGTGCGCCCCACGGCAAAAGGCTAGGGCGTATAAATCATTTCTCCACCAATTCTTCTAATTGCTTCTTTAACTCCTTCAGCTCTGTTGGTGCCAATCAATAAGGATTTTTTGACACCGGGTCAGCTCCCGGATACACATCTATAGCAAACTCTATTTCTCGATCTGTAGGCAAAATGGGTAAATCATCCAGGAAAACTTCAGGGAAATCTTGAACAATTAAAACATCATGCGGCCTCGAATCCCTTGAAATTTGCATATTTATAATACTGGCGAGAAAATCAAAAGACTCACCAATAAAAACTTGGCGAGCATTAACAGGCGCCATGACAGATATCTTTTGGGTATTCCTCGTGGCCTGAAAGGTGTGCTTCTCACCATCTGGGGGTTGAAAACTCAATGTCCCCGTCTTGTAGTCGATTGTGGCGTAGTTCTTGAACAGCCAATCTATTCACAATATCGCATCATATCCAGTAATATCCATAATAATGTGATCAGCTAATAAATTTTTGCTTCCCACCGACACTACGCCATCTTGTATTGTTAGAATCCATACGCTCACCAAAAGGCAACATCACTTTGTAACTACAGTCCGTTGATAACGGCCATATGTCTAATTTGATCGTAAACATGGTTGCAATGAAAGAGTGTGTTACACCAGAGTCAATCAAAGTATACTCAGGTATATAGTTTATCAATATGGTACTTGACATTACAGCGAGCTGGCCTTTATCGCCCAACTCGATCATGGCAAACACTCTCGATGTTGTGCGTGTCGGACCCTTCTTCAGAGCTGGGCAATCTTTGTTGACGTGGCCACCTCGTTACAATTGAAACACCGTGTCACCCTGGGCTTCAGGAAATCTGTAGCCAAATGTACAGCTTCGTTGCAGTTGTAACACTTTCTCGAGTTTAGTCTTCATTCGCCCAGGTGATATCTCAAGCCCTTAGGGCACTAGGGGTACCGCACCGGTCCCTAAGGCCTTTTGCTATTGCCCTGGCTGCTTGAACCTTTGCTGAATCTCTTAGTGCCCCTTTGTTGTTGCTCCTGGGAGACACTTCAACTCTGTTGTGGGACAACCTCCTTGAAAGATCTCCTGGAAGCCTCTCGCTACCTAACAAATTTCATTTCTGCTTTCTCCACCTCTACTGCCTTTGCCACCATTTTTGAATACGGCACTCTTGAGTTCCTGCTATTTTTACTCCTTTATATATCTTCAGCTTTAATTCTTGTACAAACTGAAACACCTTATCCTCATTCCGACTCATCAAATTACTGGAAAACCAGGACAAAGACTCAGACTGCCGGTTGTACTCGGTCACCAATCCGATCTGCTTCAATTCTAGGAACACCCTCCTTTTAGCTGTCTGCACCGTACTGTTGAAATACTTGTCATAGAAGGCATCTTTAAACTTCTCCCATGTCAAGTGTTGTTCATCGATGGTGGTCTCCACAAACTCCCATCAAAACCTGGCGTCTCCGCTAGATGAAATATGGCTAGCGAGACTTTGTCCTACTCGTCTACCTTTACATGCTTAAACATATTTTCCATGGTACAAACACACTCCTCTGCAGCTGTTGGGTCTACTGATTGCCCCTCAAATGTCGGTGGTCGTAACCTTTGAAATCGATCACCTGACTGATCATCGCTAGAGCTAGAACCTGCACTTCCTTGAACCTCTCGATTCAGCAAAATTCCTAATTATTGAGACTGTCTGTTCACCTACTCTGTCAACTGTCTGATCGTCATCAAGACATCCTCGTTCCTCGGGTCAGTTGTCTCTCTCGATACCCTTGGACGTCTTGATCATCTAGACATCTTGACTAGTTTCTTGGACAAGGGTTAATTACTCTCATAAGCATCTACTAAATAACATTAAACTTAAACACCTACAGTTGTCGAAGCACATCGTGCGGTGATCGGCCATGTTGGGTAATCGTTTGAACTTTTTGAGCATTTGTTTTTGATACCACAACTGTAGCGACCAAGAAACCCTCACGGTCCCCGGTATGCTCACCATAAGTACTCACACAAATACGCTCGAAAAAGTAGCGTAAAAATTTAAATCTTTTTTCCTCGACTTAAAACGACACCTTTGAAAACGTTTAAAAATGTCACAACGGAAGACATTGATTTAAAATCAGTTTAAATACAATTCAAGTTTTCTAAACATGAAAATCAATTTCAATCGACCCCGACAAGCACCGGTCGACACATTATTTGTATCTGTTTTCATCGGTTGACACTTCTCCGCTCAATACACTGACCGCTCGACACTTCATTCCTCTCTGTCCACGTCGGTCGATCTATAAGGTCGACACTTTAGCTTATTTTTACACTACCGGTAGACACTTGAATATATCGGTCGACACCTTCTCCCTCTTTGTCCGAGTAGGTTGACCTAAGTGATCGACACCTAAAGAGTTTGGTTGACCCCTTTACACACAGGTCGATACTCCGCATTCGTTTTTACACTGAGGGGTCGACATTTTCGGGCATAGGTCGACACTTCCTTGACAAAATCTATTTTCAAAACCTTAAATCCTATAGAGAAACCACCGAAACTCGACTCAACGATAAAATAACAAAAAATACATATTTCCATCAACTCAAAATCATTATTTACATAGACAAACGACTACTAACGTTTGAACTCTGTCTGTACATCCACGTGACTTCAATCGACTCAAAACCATTAAAAAACAAATCCAACTACACTCAAATCAACTAAACTCACTCACATACCCCCGCCCCAGTCAAAACGCCATAACAGCTAGCCGGACCGTCCACGAATACACTCCTCCAACCGCCTCCTAGTCCTTGGTACGCTCTGAGTACTCGCCCGCTATAATGTCATCATGTACATCACAGAACTCATATATTAGCCTTATGCTAAGTAAGTAATGCATAAAAACATAATACTGTAAACAAGCACATCTGAACATATGCAGTTTCTACAGTTTCGTCTATACTTTTGTTTACATCTCTTTCTTACATCTTCTTTATCGTCTTACTACTGGGTTTTTATTTACGTACTAGGTCGAGATGGCACACCTCGCGGTCAACCTTTTGGCACAACGCCAACACCAATCTAGTAAAGTGACATACCTCGCGGTAAACATCTCGGAATAAGGCCACCACGTAAAGCAAGGGTAGAGTGATACATCTCGCGGTTCACCTCAGGCGACAAGACCACTCAACCCCACCTTTATTATCTTCTTACGTATCTTCTCATTTCGTTCATTACATCTCATCCTACTGTTTCATTCCGTAAAAACATGAAAATTCATTTTTGTTTCGTTCTTGTATTTTAAAACCATGATGCGTAATTACTAAAGCATAACATAAAGTAAATGTGCATGCTTCTAACGAACTATGATGTAGGCCCGAAGGCAAAACATCTACTGCTCTACTACACCACTTACCTGGCATCTTAGCAATTTACACTCCGTATACAGCTCGCTAACTGGATAACCTATAAAACCACACACCCAATAATTATCCTCCATCCAACTCATAAAACTCTAAGGGAAAACAACATTCTAACAACTAATCTAACTAAACCTAAAATCCTACACAATTTCTGACTAAATTCAGAAATGCATAACTTATCCAATACTCGTCTGATTTGGACGATTAGAAATGCTACGAACTTCTGAGTACATCTAATTTCTAACGTGCTAATGAAATTCCTAATTCAACACCTATAACTTGGCCAAATGTGGAAAAACAGAAACCGTTCCACAATTTGAGCATTTAGCTATCCAAACGCTTAATTTTTCTAGTAAAATCCCGTAATCTACTCTTACTTCTAGCTTAAACACCAACATACGGATAAAAATCAACTCTAACTTCAAATTTTCGTACCTCCCTCCTAGGTTTTTACCAAACTACCCAATACCCTCACTAACTTCATTTTTGTCGCTAAAAACAACTAAGGAACTAACTATCTACTCGAAAACTAACTGAAACATACCTTATATTTGAATAAATGAAGAGAACTGAGAAGATCGTCGCTGGAAGGATGGAAAATGTGCTGAAGAAAAGGGGAAAACCTCGGTGGGGAAGAGGAAACACTCGATGGTGTTTATGTTATGTTGTTTTTGTTTTTATAATAATAATAATAATAATAACCTAACTACTGAACTGTCCTTAACCTCTAATCGTTTAATAAATCTGTTATTCAGTCTGTGTTTGGTCGAAATCTTAAAATTTCCTCTTCTTAATTAGTGTCAAAATAATTTTTTGCTTAATGGCAGAAATTCTCCGCTCCCAATTCCGACCAAAATTTCACCGATTGTGATTTCGTAAATCCAAAAATGTTTTTAGCGGAAAATTATGGGTGTTATAACATCACAGTTTCATAGGTGGCATGCATGTTTATTTTATGTTTTGTTTTAGCTGATTATGCATCATGGTTTTAAAGTACGAGAACGAAACGAAAATGAATTTCTATGTTTTTACGAAATAAAACAGTAGGATGTGATGCAATGAACGAAATGAAAATGTACGTAAAAAGATAATGAAGGTGGGGTTGAATGGCCTTGTCCCGTGAGATGGACCGCGAGCTGTGTCACTTCTTCCCCCACTTTACGTGGCGGCTTTGTCCCGATAGGTGGACCGGGAGGTGTGTCACTTTACTAGATTGAGGTTGACCTTGTCCCTTGAGGTGGACCGCGGGTGTGTCACCTTGATCTAACACGTAAAGAAAAACCCAATAGTAAAATAAATAAGATGTAAGAAAGAGACGGAAACAAAAATAGAGACGAAACTATAGAAACTGCATATGATAGGATATGTGTTGTTTTAAGTGTTATGTTTTATGTGCATTTCTTACTTAGGACTATGCTAATAGATGCGTTATGTGATGTAGGTGACGAAGCGATAACTAGTGAGTACTGAGAGCATGCACAGGACTAGGAGGCAGTTGGAAAGGTGCACTCGTGGGACAATCCGACTGACTGTTAGGGCGTTCTGACCAGGGTGGGAGTGTGTAAGATTTTTGAGTTGTGTCAAGTTGTTTTGAGTCATTTGGATGTATATACGGATTTTCAACTTTTAGTAGTCGTTTTGATATATAGAATCGATTTTGAATTGATTGGAAAGGGCTTGTTTCGTTATTTTTAACGTTGAGTCGAAATTCGACTTGTTTTGAAAAATTTAAGGTTTTATGCAAATTCTGGGAAGGAGATGTCGACCGATAGAGTTAATGGTCGACCAAACTTAGTAAGTGTAGACTGCGAGGGTCGACCTGCAAAGGTAGAGTCGAACTAAGTGTCGACTTAAATCTATAGTGTAAAAATTGTCGACCAGTAGTGTAAAAATTGTAGGGGTTTCGATTGCAAGGTACGACCGGGGCAGACATAGAAGATTGGAGTGTCGATCTGTGTTTACAGGAGTCGACCGGTTAGCGTGATGAGCATGGAGGTATCGACCGGTCGACCGATGCAAGCAGAGGCAAACCAGGTGCTGACCTATAGTGACTCAAAAACCCTCACGGTCTCCAGTACGGCTAATTCGCGTAAGAATTTAAAACTTTGTTCCTCGACTTAAAACGACACCTTTGAAAATGTTTATAAATGTCACAACGAAAGACTTTGATTTAAAATCAGTTTAAATACAATTAAAGTTTTCTACAACATAAAAATAATTTTTGGTTAACCCCGGTAAGCACCGGTCGACACCTTATTTATCTATGTTTTCATCGGTCAATGCTATCGGTCGACACTTCTCCGCTCAATACACTGACCGGTCGACACTTGTGAATACCGGTCGACACTTCATTTCTTTCTGCTCGCGTTGATCTATCCTTGTGGTCGACACTCTCCTCTACTTTACACTACCGGTCGACACTTACATGCACTGGTCGACATTTCATTTCTCTCTGTCCGCGTCGGTCGATCTATAAGGTCGACACTTTCGCTTATTTTTACACTACCGGTCGACACTTGAATATATCGGTCGAAACCTTCTCCTTCTCTGTCCGAGTAGGTCGACCCAAACGGTCGACACCTATAGAGTTTAGTCGACCCCTTTACATACAGGTTGACACTCTACACTCGTTTTTACACTGAGCGATCAACACTTTCGGGCACAGGTTGACAGTTCCTTCACAAAATCTATTTTAAAAACTTCAATCCTTCAAGAGAATCACTGAAATGCAACTCAACGATAAAAAATGAAAAATACATTTTTCCATCAACTCAAAATCATATCTACAAAGAAAACGACTACTAACGTTTGAAATCTGTCTGTACATCCACATGACTCCAATCGACTCAAAACCATTCAAAAACAAATCCGACTAGACTTAAATCAACTAAACTCCCAAACATACCCTTGCCCTAGTCAAAACACTCCAACAGCCGCGGACCGTTCATGAGCGCACTCCTTCAACCGCCTCCTAGTCTTGGGCACGCTCTGAGTACTCACAAGCTATACCGTCATCACCTACATCACAGAATTCATCTAGTAGTCTAATGCTTAATTAAGTAATGCATAAAAGCATAACACTTTAAACAAGTACTTCCTAACATATGCAGTTTCTACAATTTCGTCTCTACTTTCGCTTACATCTCTTTCTTACATCTTCTTTATCTTCTTACTACTGGGTTCTTCTTTACGTGCGAGATAAAGATGACACACCTCGCTATCAACCTCTCGGGACAAGGCCAACCCCAATCTAGTAAAGTGACACACCACGCGGTTCACCTCTCTAGACAAGGCCATCACGTAAAACGAGGGAAGAGTGATACACCTCGCGGTCCAGCTCTGGGGACAAGACCACTCAACCCCACCTTTATTATCTTCTTACATATCTTCTCATTTCGTTCATCACATCTCATCCTACTGTTTCATTTCGTAAAAACATGAAAATTCATTTTCGTTTCGTTCTCGTATTTTAAAACCATGATGCGTAATCAACTAAAGCACAACATAATGTAAACGTGCATGCATCCTATCAAACTATGATGTAGGCCCGAAGGCAAAACACCTACTACACTACTTACCTGGCACCCTTAGCAACTCGTACTCTATTTACGGCTCACTAACTGGAGAGCATATAAAACCACACACATCCATTAATTCTTCTTCGTCAAACTCATAAAACTCTAACGGGAAACAACATGCTAACAACTAATATAATTAAACCCAAAATCCTACATAATTTCTGACCAAATTCAGAATTACATAACTTATATAATACTCGTCCGATTTGGACGATTCGAATGTTGCGGACTTCTGAGGTCGTCTAATTTCTAACTGTTTAATCAAATTCCTAATCAAACACCTATAGCTTGGCCGAATGTGTTCAAACAAAAATCATTCCACAATTCGAGCACTCAGCTGTCCAAATGCTCAATCTTTTCCATAAAATCTCGTAATCTACTTCTACTTCCATCTCAAACACCAACACACGGATAAAAATCAACTCTAACTTCAATTTCCCGTATCTTCCTCCTAGGTTTTCACCAAACCACCAATACCCTCACTAACTTCATTTTTGTCGCTAAAAACAACTAACACACTAACTATATACTAAGAACTAACTAAAACTTACCATGGATTAAAGATTAACAAAAACAACTGATCGTCGTCACTGGAAGGAAGAACTTTGGGGGAAGGGAGAGCTTCTCGCGCGGGGCAAGGGGAAAGACAGGGGGGAAAGAAAATTCACCGAGGAGGGGGTTTTTGCCCTTCTTTTTTTTTTATATTTATTTTTATATTAAATAATAATAATAATCGAATTACTAAGCCGCCCTCAACCTTTAACTGTTTAATCAACCCGTCAATCAGTCTGTTTCCTGTCGTAATCATATAATTTTCTCTTTCCCATTAGCCTCGAAATAATGTTTTACCTAACCGGCTAAATTTTTTCCATTTAATTCCACTAGAATTCCACCATTTACTATTACAAAATTTCGAAAATCTATTTAATGGAAATCTTGGGCGTTACACTACCTTTGTATATAAGAGTCGACTCTTGGGTGCAGCATGGGTGAAGTGTCGACTGCAGCCTGCAGGGGTTGACCGGTACCCTTTGTTATTACTTTTAAAATTTAAACTTCATTGAAATTGATGTTTGACAGAGTCTTCCGCTGCAACGATTTTAAACGTTTTCAAAAATGTCGTTTTAAGTCGAGTAACAAAGTTTTAAATTTTACACGAATTTTTATCTGATTTATAGGTGAAAGTAAGGATAATAGCAACCTAGGTCCGGGAACGATTCAGGGTCGTTACAGAGTTGGTAGCAGAGCGAATCAGGAACCAGAGGGGTTCACTGAGTGTTACTATACAAGTCGCTACATATCATTTTCTTGTTCAACCTATAATGAGATAACTCTCCCAATTTACATAATCATATTGTTTATCCAGAATTCTTTTTTTTTTATAAGCAAGTGGAAGTCTTTAAAGCAAATATAAACCCATTTTTCTAAACATATTTAAACCAAAAGCTAATTTTAATAAAACTTTTTGCACCACAAATTCGTATTTTTCAAAAATTCTAAATATATCTATCTATACACATTCGTCAAAATACATACAGACTTGTCCACAGGTCAAAATTGTCCTAACCGCTACAAGCACATTCCATGGACGTCCTCCTTCAACTACACTATCGACCGTCTTGAGGATCATGTCCTCACCTGTGATAATATCACCTATACCACAAAGTAAGCTAATGAGAATAATGCTCAGCAAGTGATATCAAATAAAATATGCATACTCATGGATATCCCATACTATTTGTAAATCATGTGCTTAATCTGTTCTTTATTTTCTTCATAACATAAGTCATTGAGGTCTAATTCTAGTGGGGAGATGTCTTGACTGATTGTCCACCTGGTGGGACAATCAACTCACTCTAGAGGAAGTGGAATGGCCAAACTCAATTCCCTACAAACAATGACTATTTACATACTTTACATTACTGTATTCTTTCTGTTCTGTTTACTTGAAAACGTATACATAAAACTATTTTCTATGACTTGAAAAACCATGATACATGAATGTATGTCACATACATAACCTCAATTGCTATAAGCGTAATATAAAATAAACTAATAAAAAAATCCATCAATAAATAATAAAGACTATCATAAATAACTTACAACCTAAAAATCTCTACCCAAACCAAATTTCTCAAAAACTATAAATTTCCAATTTCCTCAGTCTAGCCATCAATGTCCTTACTCTTTGTGGTGTAGGTCAATCGGCCAAAACACATGCAAACATACACTTATCTCGCGTCTTGAGCTCAAAATTAGGCAATTGATCAACTTACTTTTTGATTTGCAAACCTAAAACATAGGAATCAAACAATGTATTTCAAAATGCATCTAATAACCTAAATCTCGGAATCTCCTTCGAATTGGCTACGAATTTCAAAATCTCATAACTTTACCTATACATATCTGAATTCAAAAATTCCATAGACTATAGACTCCTTAAAGAGTCTACTTTAACATGATTAATTCATATTTAAAAGAAAACCAAGTCACGAAAACTGAAACTTCCAAAATTGCCCTCTAATTTCACCATTTTGAGCATGCATGAATAATATGATGTTCTTTTTTTTCATTTCATTCCCTAAACAACCATTACATCACGTTTAAACCTCAAAACCAACAAGAAATCAATAACTCTTACCTTAGAAATCTTAGAGAGAGAGAGTGTGTGTGTGTGTAGGTTTTTGGTGTGAACCTTTCAGAAAGGGGAAGGAGAGGGAAGGACCTTCTGTCGTGGAGAAGAAGATTAACAAGATGAAGATTTTTTTTCTTCACTTAATTCACTTAAAAGGATAAGTCTTAACAATCTAACCCAAAAGGAGTTATCATTCCAAAACTACCCTTCACTTATATCCAACGTGATTTTCATAAAGTTGCAATGAAGTTTGACTGTACAAACTTCAACTTTCTTCTTTTACTTCTTCGTGCCAAACACAGCCCAACTACACCTTGCACCTATCTTCTCTCTTTTTCTTTGACTTTTCAACTCTACGCTATTACTTTCTCTTTATTATTCAAGTTTATTAAATTAAAAAGTTTTAAAACATAAAATACTACGCATGAATAATAGATCATACGATGGAATTTTTCGTGTAGCGACCCAGAAACCCTCACGATTCTCGACACGCTAACTACTACTCTCACGCATACACTCGGGTAAAAATTCATGTAAAAATTTAAAAATTCATTCCTTGAGTTGAAACAACCTTTTTGAAAACATCGCAGCGGAAGACTTCGATTTAAAATCAATTTAAATAAAAGTTCAAGTTTTGAAACACTAAAAGACATTTTTGGTCGACCCCTGTAATCACCGGTCGACACTTCATTTGCCTCTATTTTCATCGGTCGACCCTAGCGATCGACACCTCTCTGCTCATCACACTAACCGGTCAACACCTGTGGACACAGGTCGACACTGCAATCTTCTCTGTCTGCACAAGTTGAACCCCGTGGTCGACACTTCTACGCTCATTACAGAGAGTGGTCGACACCTGTCTTCACAGGTCAACATCTTCATCCTCTCTATTTCCATCGGTCGAACGTTGCGGCCGACACCTCTACCATCTTTACACTAACCGGTCGACACTTCCACACACAGGTCGACATCTGATATGGCTCTGTCTCCATAGGTTGACCCTCGCGGTCGACACTTGTCAGGTTTGGTCGACCACTAAGCCTATCAGTTGACATTAAGCCTATCAGTTGACACTAATCACCAAATTTTGACTCAACACTAAAAATGACAAAACGATAAATTTTGCAATGAACTCCAAATCGCTATATACATCAAAACTATTACCAAACATTTGAAATCCATTTACTATTCAAAGCGACTCAAAATGACCCTGACTCGACCCTTAACTCGTACCTACGAACACCGTGTCAAAATGCCCTAACCATCGGCCGGATCGTGCACGCGCGTCCTACTTCAACTGCCTCCTAATCTTTATCTTGCTCTGAGTACTCACCAGCTATCGCTTCATCACCTACATCACATAACTCATCTATTAGCCTAATGCTAAGTAAGTAACGCATAAAATCATAATACTATAAACAAACACATTCTAACATATGCAGTTTCCACAGTTTCGTCTCTACTTTCGTTTTCGTCTCTATCTTAAGTTTTCTTTATTTTCTTACTATTGGGTTCTTCTATACGTGATAAACCAATGTGACACACCTCGCGTTCCCCCTCATAGGACAAGGCCAACCTCAGTATAGTAAAGCGACACCTCGCAGTCCCCCTCATAGGACAATGCCACCACGTAAAGCGGGGAAGGTAGTGACACACTTCGCAGTCCCCCTCATAGGACAAGGCCACTCAACCCCACCTTTCTTATCTTCTTACGCCTCTTCTCATTTTGTTCGTCTCATCAAATCCTACTGTTTCACTCTGTAAAAACATGGAAATTCATTTTCTTTTCATTCTCGTACTTTAAAGCTCTGAATGCATAATCAACTAAAGCATAACATAAAATAAACGTGCATGCAACCTACCGATCTGTGATGTAGGCTCAAAGGCCAAAATCTCTACTACTCTACTTACTTGGCGTCCTAGCAATTCCTCGTTCGTAGATAGATCGCTAAACTGGGAAACTTATAAAACCACACATCCATTAATTTTCCTTCGTCCATCTCATAAAACTCTAATGGGAAACAACACTCTCACGACTAATCTAACTAAACCCAAAATCCTTCACAATTTCAGATCAAATTTGAAATTGCATAACTTATCCAATACTTGTCGATTTAGATTATTCAAAATGCTACAGATTACTCATAACGTCTAGTTCCTAACGGTCTAATCCAATCCATAATTCAACACCTACCGCTTATTCAGATGGGGCCGAACGAAAACCGTTCCACAATTTGAGCACTTGACTATCCAAAGGCTCAATATTTCCTATAAAATTGCGTAACCTACTCCTACTTCTAGTTTAAACACCAATATACTGATAGAAATCAACTCTAACTTCAATTTGCTACAGCTCCCTCCTAGGTTTTCACCAAACCACTCAATACTCTTTCTAATTTCATTTTCAACACTCAAAAAATTTAAAATACTGACTATATACTAAAACTAACAAAAATTTACTGTTGATTTCAAGAAACAGAGGAGGGATGGAGGAGAATCATTGCTAGAGAGGAAGAAACACTGAAGGAGATGGGAGAAACAGTGGGAGGGTTTCGATGGGGTGAGAAACTGCAAAAGGTGAGAGGAATCCGTTCACCCTCTCTATTGTTTTTTCTTCTTTTTTTAAATAAAAATAATAATAATAATAACCTAATTACTAAATCGCCATCAACCCTTAAACATATAATCAATCTGTTATTCAGTACGTCTTTGGTTGAATTCTTAAATTTCTTTCTTCTCCATTAGGCTCAAAACAATCTTTTACTTAAAGGTAGAAATTCTCCACTCTCAATTCCGATCACCGATTACAATTACGTAAATTCAAAAATTAGTTTTAGCAGAAAATTTTGGGTGTTACATTCCACCTTCCTTACAAAAATTTTGTCTTCAAAATTTGCTACATAAACAACTCAGGATATCGGCTCATCATGTTCTGCTGCCGTTCCCAGGTTGTTTCTTCTACGTCATAGTTGCGCCATAACACCTTCACCAGTGAAATCTCTTTGTTGCGTAAAATCTTCACTGCATAATCTAGAATATCCACTAGTTTCTCTTCATACGTCAAAGTGAGTTGAACCTCTATATCCTGCTGCTCCACGACGTGAGAGGGATCTCGTATACACTTTCTCAACATGGATACATGGAATACATTGTGAATCTCATCCATTGAGGTTGACAGTTGCAGCTGGTAAGCTCTCTTCCTTATTCTCTTCATAATAGGAAATGACCCAATATATCTAGGGTTTAACTTGCCCTTCTTTCTGAATCTTACAACTCTTTTGAATGGAGAGATCTTCAGGAAGAGTTTGTTGTTCACTTCAAATTCTAGCTCTCTCCTTCGACGATCTGCATAACTCTTTTGTCGGATTTGAGCTGTCAAAATCCATTGTCTAACAAATACAATCTTTTCTATAGTTTGTTACAGAATCTCTGAACCAATTAATCATGTTTCGCCGACCTCGTCCCAATATAATAGAGATCTACACTTCCTCTTGTACAAAGCCTCATATGGAGCCATACTTATCGTAGTGTGAATGTTGTTATTATAAGAAAACTCCACCAAAGGTAGGTATCTACTCCATGAACCTTGTAATTCCAGCACACAAGCTCGAACCATATCCTCCAGCGTCTGAATGGTACTCTTAGATTGACCGTTCGTCTGAGGATGAAATGTCGTATTAAAATTGAGCTGTGTACCCATGACTTTGTACAGGCTCTTCCAAAACTTCGATGTAAATCTAGGGTCTCTGTCTGATACAATTGAAGTTGGAACTCCGTGCAACCGTACGATCTCTTATACATATAGTTCGACGAATTGGTTCATAGAATATGTCATCTTCACTGGCAGAAAATGGGCTGATTTGGTTAATAGATCAACAATCATTCATATACCATCATAGCCTTTGTTGTTCGAGGCAACCCGACAACAAAGTCCATTGATATTTGCTCTCATTTCCACTCAGGAATAGGTAGTGGCTGTAATTTCTCTGTTGGCCTTTGATGCTCAGCTTTAATCTGCTGGCAAATCGAACACGTCTCAATGTACTTTGCTACAATTCTCTTCATATTAGGCCACCAGTAATGTTGTTTAAGGTCCTTGTACATCTTGCTACTCCTTGGATGCACAGAAAACCTCAAAGAGTGGGCTTCACCAAGTATTCTTCTCTGTGATTCTTCATTACTTGGGACGAACCACCTATTTCGAAACTTAAGAATTTCGTCATCCGAATAACTGAACTCCGACCTGTAATTGGAAGCTATGTTGGATTTAATTTATTCGCATTCAGCGTTGTCCTTCTGGGTCTGCTTAATCTTTTCCAAAATAGTGGGCTGTAGAGACATAGCCGACAACATGGCCGATACGTTCGACAGTACCTCTAAGTTGAATTTATGAAACTCCGCATCCAAAGTTAATGGCATGCGTGAAGTCACAGCTGACGTGGATGTTGTCACTCTACTCAAAGCATCGGCCACTACATTCACCTTGCCGAGGTGGTATTTAATTGCACAGTCATAGTCGTTCGCAAACTATAACCACCGCCGCTGCCTCATATTTAATTCCTTCTGAGTGAAAATATACTTCAGACTTTTGTGGTTTGAATATATCTCGCACGGCTATCCATACAGATAATGCCTCCAAATTTTAAGTGCGAAAACTATAGCGCCTAACTCTAGATCATGCGTTAGGTAGTTCTGCTCATAAGTATTCAACTGTCTAGAGACATATGTTACTACCTTCTCTTCCTGCGTCAGCACACATCAAAAACCTACCTTGGATCATCGCAATAAATACTAAATCTTCCGTACTCAGCAGTCAGCGTCAAAATCGAAGCAGTAGTTAACTTCTGCTTCAATGTCTTATGCGCTCGCAATCTTTGGACCACAGATACTTCACATTTTTCCTAATTAGACGGGTCACAGGTGCTGTAATCTTCGAAAACCCTTTAATAAATCTCTTGTAATAACCTACTAACCCGAGGAAACTCCATATCTCCATGACATTCTTCGGATGTGGCCACTCCTTAACTGCTTAGATTTTTGCTAGATCAACCGATATGTCATCGCTCGAGATGACATGTCCCAGAAACTGTATCCTATCCAGCTAGAATTTGCACTTCAAAAACTTCGCATAAAGCTGGTGTCGCTTCAAAGTCTCCAACACCAACCTCAAGTGCTCTCTCTGATCCTTCTCACTACGAGAGTACACCAATATATCATCGATAAACACGATAACAAATTTATCGAGATAGTCATGGAATACTCTGTTCATCAGGTCCATAAAGGCGGCTGGGGCATTCGTCAATCAAAAGACACTATCAAGAATTCATAATGCCCATATCGTGTTCGAAAAGCTGTATTTGGAATATCTTCTAGTCTAACTTTCAATTGGGAATAACCCGATCTCAAATCAATCTTCGAGAACACTCGTGCACCTTGGAGTTGATCAAACAGATTGTCTATCCTTAGTAGAGGATATTTATTCTTAATCGTCACCTTATTCAACTCCTTGTAGTCGATGCACATTCGTAACGACTCATCCTTTTTCTTAACGAAAAGGATTGGCGTGCCCCACGGCGAAAAGCTAGGGCGTATAAATCCTTTCTCCACCAACTCTTCTAATTGCTTCTTTAACTCCTTCAACCCCGTTGGTGCCAATTTATAAGGATTTTTCGACACCGGCTCAACTCCCTGATACACATCTCTAGCAAACTCTATTTCCCAATCCGAAGGCAAACTGGGTAAATCATCTAGGAAAACTTCAAAGAATTCTTGAACAATTAAAACATTCTGTGGCCTCGAATCCTTGGGAACTGGCATATGTATAATACTGGCGAGAAAACCAAAGGACTCACCAATCAAAACTTGGCGAGCAATAACAGGTGCCATGACAGATATCTTCCGGGCATTCCTCGCAGCCTGAAAGGTGTGCTTCTCACCAGCTGGGGGTTAAAAACTCATTGTCCCCATCCTGCAGTTGATTGTGGCGTAGTGCTTGAACAGCCAACCATTCCCAATATCGCATCATATCTAGTTATGCCTATAATAATAAGATCGGCTAATAAACTTTTGCTTCCCACCGACACTACACCAACTCGTATAACTTGATTAGAATGCATACGCCCACTTGAAGGCAACATTACTTCGTAACTACAGTCTGTTGATAGCGGTCATACGTCTAATCTGACTGCAAACGCAGTTGCAATGAAGGAATGCGTTGCACCTGAGTCAATCAAAGTATTCGCAGGTACATAATTTATTAATATGGTACCTGACACTACAGCTGGCTGGTCATCATCACCTGACTCGATCATGGCAAATACTTTCAGTGTTGTGCGCGTCGGACCCTTCTTCAGAGCTGGGCAATCTTTGCTGACGTGCCATATCTCGTTACAATTGAAACACCAAGTCACCCTGGGCTTCGGGCAATCTTAGCCAAGTGTCCAACTTTGTTACAGTTGTAGCACTTTCCCAGGTTTAGTTTGCATTCGCCCAGGTGATATCTCAAGCACTTAGGGCAGTGAGGGTATTGCACCAGCCTCTGAGGTCTTTTGCTACTGCCCTGGCTGCTTGATCTTCGCTGAATCTCTTAGTACCTCTATTATTACTACTGGGAGACACTTTTACTCTATTGTAGGGCAACCTCCTTGAAGAATCTCCTGGAAGCCTCTCGCTGTTTAATACATTTCATCTCGGCTTCCTCCACTTCTAGCGTCTTAGCCACCACCTTCGAATAGGGCACCTCCTGAGTACCAACTATCTTTACTCCCTTGTATATCTCTGGATTTAGCCCCTGTACATACTGAAACTCCTTATCCTCATTCCGGCTCACCAAACTTCTGGCAAACCAAGATAAGAACTCAAATTGTTGGTTGTGCTCAGTTACCGACCCGGTCTATTTCAACTGTAGGAACTCTATTCTTTTGGCTGCTTGCACAGTGCTGTTGAAGTACTTGCATAAAATATCTACTTAAACTTTTTCCATTCACATGCTGCACTTTAGCAGTAGTCTCCAAGGACTCTCACCAAAATCTAGCGTCCTTCGCTAGATGGAATGTGGCTAGCAAGACTTTGTCCTCCTCTTCCACCTTTGCGTACTTGAACATACTCTCCATGGTACAGACCCACTCCTCTGCATCTGTTGGATCTGATGACTGTCCTTTATACGTCGAGGGTCGTAACCTCCGAAATCTATCTCCCGACTGATCATGGCCTGAACTAGAGCCTGAACTTTGTACTTCCCGATTCAGCAAGGTCCCTAATTGCTGAGACTGTCTGTTCACTAATTCGGTTAGTTGCCTGATTGTCATTGAATCATCCTCACTTCTTGTATCAGCTGTCTCTCTCGGTACTCTCGGACTTCCTGGTCGTCTAGACATTTTGGCTAATTTCCTGAACAAAACTAATTACTCTCATAAACATCTAATAACTACAATTAAACTTAAACACTTACAGTTGTCGAAGTACGTCGTTCGGCGATCGGCGCTTTTAGGCAATCATTTAAACGGTTTGACTCATTGACTCTAACACTCATGGCATCTCGTCCTACCACTGATTAACTGTCCTCTTTACTTTTCCCCAAGCGGTGTGAGAAAGACCCTCTTGCTTTCACAATCTCACCCCTCCTCCGAGATGCCTGACATCCCTGTCGGCCACACTTCTGCTTGGGTGAAAGCTCTGATACCATCTCTGTAGCAACCCGAAAACCCTCACGATTCCCAGCACACTAACTACTACTCTCACACATACACTCGGGTAAAAATTCATGTAAAAATTTAAAAATTCATTCCTTTAGTTGAAACGACCTTTTTGAAAACGTTTAAAAACATCGCAACGAAAGACTTCAATTTAAAATCACTTTAATAAAATTTCAAGTTTTGAAAACACTAAAAGACATTTTTGGTCGACCCCTGTAATCACCAGTCGACACTTCATTAGCCTCTGTTTTCATCAATCGACCCTAGCGGTCGACACCTCTCTACTCATCACATTAACCAGTGACACCTGTGGACACAGGTCGACACTCCAATCTTTTCTACCCACACAGGTCGAACCCCGTGATCGACACTTCTTTGCTCATCACAGACAGCGGTCGACACCTGTCTTCACAAGTTGACACTTTCATCCTCTCTGTTTCCATCGGTCGAACCATGCGGCCGACATTTCTACCATCTTTACACTAACTGGTCGACACTTCCACACACAGCTCGACACCTGATATGGCTCTATCTCCATTGGTCAACCCTTGCAGTCGACACTTGCCATGTTTGGTCGACCGCTAAGCCTATCAATCGACACTCCCTTCACAGATTTCATAAAAATCCTTAAACTTCTCAAAAATCACCAAATTTTAACCCAACACTAAAAATGACAAAACGATAAATTTCTAATCAACTCCAAGTCGCTATATACATCAAAACTATTACTAAACATTTGAAATCCATTTACTATTCAAAACGACTCAAAATGTCGACCCTTAACCCGTACTTATGAACACCGTGTCAAAATGCCCTAACCATCGATCGGATCGTCCACGCGCGTCCTCCTCCAACTGCCTTCTAATCCTGGGCTCGCTCTGAGTACTCAACAGCTTTCGCTTCGTCACCTACATAAACAGAACTCATCTATTAGCATAATGCTAAGTAAGTAATGCATAAAATCATAATATTGTAAACAAACACATCCTAACATATGCAATTTCTACAGTTTCGTCTCTACTTTCGTTTTCGTCTCTATCTTACATCTTCTCCATCTTCCTACTGGGTTCTTCTTTACGTGTTAGACCAAGGTGACACACCTCGCGATCCCCCTCATAGGACAAGGCCACCACGTAAAGCAGGAGAGATAGTGACACACCTCGCAGTCCCCCTCATAGGACAAGGCCACTCAACTCCACCTCTCTTATCTTCTTACATTTCTTCTCCTTTCATTCGTCTTATCACATCCTATTGTTTCACTTTGTAAAAATATAGAAATTCATTTTCGTTTCGTTCTCGTACTTTAAAGCCATGCATAATCAACTAAAGCATAACATAAAATAAATGTGCATGCGACCTACCAATCTGTGATGTAGGCTCGAAGGCAAAAATCTCTACTACACTACTTACCTGGGGTCCTAACAATTCCTCATTCGTAGATAGCTCGCTAAACTGGGAAACCTATAAAACCACACATCCATTAATTTTCCTTCGTTCAATTGATAAAACTCTAAGGGGAAACAACACTCTCACAACTAATTTAACTAAACCCAAAATCCTACACAATTTCTAATTAAATTCGGAATTGTATAACTTATCCAATACTCGTCCAATTTGGACGATTTGAAATGCTACGAATTCCTCATGACGTCTAGTTTCTAACGGTCTAATCCAATCCCTAATTCAATACCTACCGCTTGGCCAGACGTGGCTGAATGGAAACCGGTTTACAATTGGAGCACTCAACTATCTAAACGCCTAATTTTTCCCATAAAATCTCGTAACCTACTCCTACTTGTAGTTTTAACACCAACATATTGATAGAAATCAACTCTAACTTCAATTTCTCACAGCTCCTTTCTAGGTTTTCACCAAACCATCCAATACCCTCTCTAACTTCATTTTTAACGATCAAAACAACTAAACTATTAACTATCTACTAAAACGAACCAAAACGTACCGTTGATTTGAAGAAACAGAGTAGGGACGGAGAAGAATCATCGCTGTAGAGGAAGAAACGCTGAAGGAGAAGGGATAAATAGGGGGAGTGTAATAACCCAGAAATTTTAGATTTTTAAATCTAATTTCAAAATTTTTAATTTAATTTCGGTTGGAGTTTCGAGAAATATTTTGACGGGTAAATTAAATTATAAAACTCGGAGTCTAGTTTTGTGATAGTTTTCAAAAATTTTAAAGTCAGGAGGGCGAGAATTTAACGAAGTTACAAACGATAAAAACAGGTGAGGGCATTTTGGTAATCTTTATTTATTATATATAAAAAAAAGAAATTGATATAACAACCGAATGGCTTCGAGAGGAAGCCATTTGGCTGTTAAACCGAGAGGGAGACGCGAGAGAGGGAGAGAAAACGCTGAGCTCCGACGACGGCTGGCGACCGGAGGAGAGGTTAGCGGCAGCCGACGTGGGTAGGGAACTCCGACGGGTCGGGACGACGTGTAGCTCGACCATTCCCGTGCTGAAGACTCAAGGTAAATCGCCCTCCTCCATTTCAATTTCTGCCAGCAAGTGGGGAGTTCGGTTGCTTCCGAACTCCCGCTTTGTTTGATCCTGGTCCCTGGTGTTTAGAGGCTAAGGTGGGTGTGCTAGGGGCTCAGCATTCCTGCCCCAAACGCGACCAAGAACAGGTGGGGATATCCCCTGCTCCTCTTCTATTTTGGTGGCCGAAGGTGTAGTATTACCTGTGTTCCTGCCTCGGCTAGTTGTGCCAAAGTGTTGAGGAATTGCAGCAGGGGAGGAAGGGTGGGCATCGGTGGTGTCCTGGTTTTGAGAAGAAAATCGGGAAGGGTTGTGCTGCCATTCAAACTTTCTGATCGAGAATCTTTGAATTGTTATTAGTTTATGCATATTGGATTGTAATGTGGCTGCTTGGTGAAGAAACTGGTGAAATTGGGTCGAAACTGAGATTTTCAATTTTTTCGTATAAAAACAGATTCTGTTTTTGGCTGTTTTGGCTAGGCTTGGGTTGATCGTTTCAAATTATATTTTTGTACGTTAAACTAGGTTGTTAGAGAAACGTATGGCCGCTAGAATCGTTTGATTCCGGTATCCGACGCAAACGTTATGCGCGTCGAAAGTTTATGTCGGATTTTGGTCCAAGTCAAATTAGTGAGCGTTTTAGTAGAATTTTGGCCTGTGATAGTGGCATGACTGTTTTTGGTGCGTAAAGCCAAATTTGAGTGAGTTTTGGTTGAAGAAAAACAAAAATGTGAAATTGGATAAAAATGGCAGATTCGGTTTTTGATATTTTTCACCTATCTGCAGCTTACCGTTTTAAAATCCGTCTTAGTATATTAAACTTGGTTTCTAAGAGGGCGTTTAGCCACTTGAATCGTTCGATTCCGTTAACGGACGCAAAAGTTATGCGCGTCCGAAGTTTGGTCTTGTTTTCGGCCAAACAACATTGGTGACCCGTTTTAACTGGAATTTTATGGATTTGATTAAGGAATGTCATTTTATATTGTTTGGTGAGTTTTGAATTAAAGATTAATGAGTGAATTATTTACGTTTTAGGTTGAGGTATTTTTGGCGAAGCGGTGCGTCGAGTGAGCGTAGGACGCCAGGTAAGTAGTGCATACATGCGTTTTGCCCAAGTGGGCCTACACTGTAGAACTTCAGAATTTATGTTATTGATTGTGGTGTACGTGCGTATTGTTTAACATGCATCATATTTTAAAAAGGGAACGAAAATGATTTTGAGCATATTTTAAGTAAGTGGTGAGACGCGTGGCGGTGGTACTGCGGATCCTGCTAGCGTGTGGGCCGGTGCGTAACCAACCTCGGATTTCACTCGAGGAGTGGGCCGGCTGAGCCATCACGTGGCGTGTATGTGTTGACGGTGAGGGTAATGGGGCAGTGGTATCGCAGATCCTACTAGTGTGTGGGCAGGTGCAACACCAGTCGCGGATTCCGCTCGAGGAGTGAGCCGGCGGGATGTTGCGAAACGTGTGTGTGTGGCAACTGTGGCCCCGTGCTGGGGAGGCTGGGACGGGGGCGACGTGTCAGGGTGTAGTGTGGCGCGAGGTACACCCTCACCCTAATGTGGTTGCTGTATGGTGATGCGTGTGTGTAGCTTGTGGGCCTCATTGCTGGGAAGTCCGGGACGGTGGCGACGTGTCAAGGTGTAGGGTGGCGTTAAGTTCCTCCTTACCCTGGTGTGGCTACACTACGCGTCACAGATGTGACAACATGAGTGTGAGTGTAGAGACTACATGTGATATGATTGCATTGACAGCTTTTACTTTCATATTGTACTACTTACTGAGCGTTAGGCTTATGATGTGTGTTCTATGGTGTAGATGCTGACGACTTTGCTGGTGAGCCTCGAGAGCCTAGTCTTGAGGCATAGGATGGTTGGCGGCGTGTGACCGAGCACCCAATGGCGGATTTTATTAGGGCAACCCGACCCGTGGTGGTGGTACGTGATGGTGAGATTCGTTGGGTTGTTATTTTATGTCGAGTATTTATGCAGATAGGGGAGTTCGTATAGATGCCAGTTGTATAGGATTGTATAGAGTGATTGTAGTGTTTAGGAACGCGTACGTATTTTTACATGTTAGACTATGATATTGCTCCATAAATGTTCCCCTAACCCATCCACCGACAAGACGATTCAGCGACTTGGAGTTGGACATCCTCACCTTCGATTCCTTCACCTACATTCACAAGGTTTAACTATAAGACTAATGCTTAGTAAAAGATACACTAATGCATAAATGCCACAAAATGTATGATACTAAGCAAAACATGTCCTTTTTCTTTATATTTACTTTCATTGTACATGGGTTAGGGGAACATTTATGGGGAGCAGGCAGATACATATACATGAGCATTGTCTACCGAGGTAGACAAACATAAGCCATCGGAATGGGAAATATGGCTATACTCACCCTACCCGCTGAACCAATTGCTTTGATCACGTGCCTTATATAGTTTTTTTATATAGAACGTGAATGGAAAACATTTTGCATGATACTTTAATAGAACATGATGCATGAAGGAACTTTGAACGTAAACATAACGTACATGAACATCATCCATTATAATCCTCCATCGTACACAAGTGTAAGCTAAAACATTAACAACTATACAATACCAAATCTCTACCCCTCTCACCCAACATCCCAACAACATCTCATTATACTATAAAATTCATTAAATCCTAGTACCCTTGCGATGTAAGGTCTTAAGGGCCGAACACCTAGTATCCACTTACCTCAAATCCTTAACAAGGTTTTTGGTCACCTTTATTCTTGGTCGCTTTCACCTATACACATACATTCATAAAGTTTAGAAACTTATCAAATTCCTTAAAGGTAACTTCTTAAAATTTTTGGCATAGTCTCCCTCATTTCTATCCATTATCCAACATGTCCAAAGTAAATGGAAAGCTTATCAAATTAACCAAATTCTAGCCAACAATTCAATGGAAGTCCAAATTAGCCAAGAACAATTCAATCCAATGCATATAAATAACTAAACCTGGATTTGCATAAATTCGAGTGAACTTTGAAAATCCATAACTTTCTGTACACTTAACCAAATTCAGCGATTAAACATGATATATAAAATCCTTAGAACGTCTCAACTAGCATGGTTGAATCCATTTTTCAAAAATCCAAACCAATAAATAACAAAAATTGTGAAACCGAAACTGCTCTATAAACTTCACATTTTATACACAACTCAACCATTACTCACACAACTAACTTCCAATCAAATTTCAACATTGAATACAAGTAATTTAAGGTATTGGGCATAAGATGCATAACAAATTTACCAATTTTCGTACATCATACAAATTTGAGCACAATTTTCAAGATCAGTATATGTTTCCTTCGCTGCATCCCTTTCATTTGTATGTTGTTGAAGATACATATATCTCTGGACTATCTCAATTTCCATATTATTGTGGAGAGGAAAACTATTGGCAAAACGCATTAGAGTAGGTTGCAGCTGAAATAGCTAGAAGGCTAGCAAGGGAATTAGGGTGCTGAATTGGCAACGTTAGTTATGTAACGGTGTGAGTAGGCAGGCTGGGCCTAGCAGTAGGGCAATGATTTTACAGAAGGAAGGATAAAAAGGGGGAAAGAGGAGGATTATTTTTACATTGTTTTTCTGCGTTTTGTATAGTGATATTTCTGTATGGTTTACTGGCTGATAGAGGTCTGCCAGTTGCAAGGAGTCTGTAATAAGGGGTAACCACGCCATCACTTGACCAACCATGATAGAATCTCTGAGCTTTTAGCTTCCCGCAGTGAAAATTTTGGATCATTAACTATCAAAAATAAAGATTTGGGGAAATAATCTTTCTTGATTATTATTCTTCTAAACATATATTTAAAGGAGAAAAAAAACTCAAATCTAGGATTTATATGGTAATAAATAAATCAAATTTAAAAAAAACTCAATCTTGGTCGGACTAGATAAATTTAATCCTATTTATTAAAAAAACTACTATAATTAGATAATTTTTAGAGCATATTTCAAACTAACCTTTAGTTCTTCCTTTTCTCTAAGCATCCCATGTTTCCTTTGCCATGGATGGAACAAAATTAATTGTGACCACCTAAAAAAGTTGTGACTATTTAGATGATGGGATGTAATTTGGAGACTTGATTTTTCCATGAGAATCGTAGTATGGCTTGGGGATGATTTTGATAGGACCCTAGAAATTAGAAACAATCAAAATATAGAATAAAATTAAATAAGATCAGCCAAAGATGGTTGATCGTTTTTACAAATAACTAGCAATTTGAGAAGTCAGTTTCCTCCCTGACTCATTCATGGCCGCTAGTCTCTCCCTAAACATTTTACTCAATTTTCTTCTCTCCTTCTAACTAATATCTCCCTCGTATATATTGAAAGAACCCTCTATTCTCTCTCTCTCTTAGAGCTAATTCCATTTCTACTTTCGGCCCACATAGATTAAGAACTATGATTACTCCCGTTAGTAAGTCACCTTGTCCGCTAGGTGAGAAAATAAGAAATTAAATTTGGATGAGTGCCAAAAGCTTTCAACACTACCTTTACATGACCAATGATCAGTTGATATGATTCTACTGGATATGCTTCCAGTTGAAGCCTTGCCACTGGAAAAAATATTGTCTCATAGTTGTCGCAGATATTTGAGAATTCTCTCCGAAGTCTAGAAATATATGATAGCTCGTTTAATGGCTTCTTTTGGATTGAAAATATTTCAATGATTTCCATGAATGGCATGTATCCATCTCTTCCTTCCCATTCTATCCCAATATCAGCAGCAGCTAAGGTGAGGACGTTATTGATTCCGTCACTCACCATTCCAACTATGCCCTCATATTTCAAGAATGAGCAAATTAACTTCAACGTTTCCTGCAGGCATTACTTCTGCCCTCACTTCTCCAATACCAGCCTTCTTGGCAACAACACGTGTTGTTCTCCTATTGTCCCCCTGCCTTGTTACTGGAATAACACTCATTTTACAAAGTCCCCTATGACCATAGCCGCTTCTCTCCTTACAGGGTCTGCTACTTTCAACTCACAAATCAAGTTATCATTGTACCCTGTAAGTATGCCTGTCTCTGCATTCTCTTCTAGCTCCACTACAGATTTCTCAACATGTGATTCTATTTTCATTTATCAATTCTTGTTACCAACCAAAATTCATTTTCAATCAACGGAACGTTGGACCACCACCCCTGGCTCTATATATAGAAATTTTAGATATCAAAATGCTAACTACAAGGCTGCGTGCTGTGGTTTTTGGAACTCATCGTTGCAGATGGCATGTCTAAGAAATGGAAATGCTGAACATATTCGAGTAAAGCTTTCCCCAACGAGTGTTCACGGGTAGACTTAGACTCAGAAGTAGCCACCAATTTGAGAAATTCTCCAATCAACTTCCCACCTGTATTTTTCAGAACCAATAAAGTTGTTGCTGGGGAAAGTTCTACCAACTTTTTGTTAGCAAAACACGCCAAATACTTTCAAAACAATACAAATGTAATGAGCGTGGAACTTATTTCAAAGTATGTCAAAACCAAAAGTCACTAATTGCCTCGTACAGAAGTGCACAAACAAAGTAGAGGGTGAAGTATTGACGCGCTTGTGGCGTGCAAATGGAGCATTCTACCCACACAAAATGGTTAGCACTAAAAGTGTTCAGCCAAGTCGAGGTGACTTAAAAATAGGCAGAAAGTTCACATGATAAATGAGTTTCAAATCACTTGAAATTTTAGGTGAATCTTATCATATGAGTTAGAAGTAACACCATAAAATATCAAAGCAAAATACGTTTAGGAAAAGAAGTTATGTAGAACAAAACCAAGGCTATCTGATAAACAAATATTCGAGCTCTCGGCATACACTTATTTCTAAGGAAAGAAATGGCAGCTTAGGAAACAGGTTTAACCACCTTCTTCTGGTTTCCAACTCTTAAAAGAGTGAAGAGAATGATGGAACAATCACTCAGCAAACAACCATGAGCTTGTGAGCAAAAAGGAGGCACACTCATCCCGGTTGGCAACAACCGAGGCTTATCTTTTGGTAACTAAAACCTCTCTCGGTTTCTTTAGCAAAACAGAGTTATTCTCATTCATCCAATAACCATTACAAACATCAATAATCATGTTTATATAGACCTAAGGATAGCTAGAGAGTTTGGTTGAGTTGTGCTCTCAAAGAACCGTTTGAGGTTTTAGTCAAACACTTGGACAAGATGACTTCAAAACTTCATTTGGGTGGCCGAGATGAATGTGTGCAATTTGTTCCAATGGCTAAGGGCTACCATGTCATTGATCCAAAGCATTCTTCAAGAAGGGAAATTCTAACATAGTATCTTCATTGGCAGCAAGGTAATCGGCCAAAAGAGGTAATGGTCGCCACTCTATTTTGGCGCTCAAGTTGGTGGTTCTCCTTGGTTGCGCGGTCCTTGCATGCAAGTCATACAAATGTAAGTTGAACCAATTCGAAACCATCATCTAGCATAGCATACATCTAATCCTAATGTCTAATGATGCATGCAATTAATAAAATTAAATAAAAGTCAATATTTTCCAACAAAATACAAAATAAGGATAATGTTTGCCCGAAAGCATAAAAAGTAAGTGCTTGGTTACATGGTGATTTTAGGGTAGACAAATTTCCTCTTCATGAGCTTAGTGAGTTTTCTCTCTTATCTTCCAAGTAAGCCTATGTAAGGTTGCTCCAGGTCTTGTGCAATTGGCTTCCATTACAAGTCTTGAATGATGACTTCAACACCTACAAAAGAATTAAGTTTGTTAGCAATTAAGTTAGTTAAAGCTTGGAGCTTAATGTGGGATTAAGGGAGTGGTTTCCTTGGCACATCAAGTACCCAAGAGAACTAATTCATCCATGTTCTCTTAACCATTTTAAAGATCCCTAAAGTGGCAAGGTACAATCCGTTCCCAAACAAAAATTGCGCTACACTCACCAATGCCCACTTCAACCAATCCTCCATAAGCAATTGCCCACATTGCTGGAATATCAAAAAATAAAAGAGGTATGTGTGGACAAATTACTTGAATAAAAATGACTAGAATCTCAACCCTCTATCGCATCTCCCAATCAACATCTCTGAGCTTTTGCCACTTATGATCCGTGTTCACAAGAGCAAGACGGCTCAATGTCTTAGTTTGAAAGCTAATCTATAGTTTATAGCAGCAGTCATCTCAATCCTATTCTAATAAACTAAGCTATGCAGAATAGGCTTTTTCTTATATTTTTCCTTTTTAACTCTTTTCATCCATTAAAAAAAAATCTCATTAATCTAGGTTCTAGATAACTTCAAGCAACTTGCTTTTGTCATCATTACACACTCTGGTTTCTTAGGATCTAAATCACCAAGCATTATTATCAATGTATTTGCCAAAATTCTAACTGAACGTCGAGGATTCTCATTGCAATTCCACCTCTTTTACTTTTATTACCATTACACACTATGGTTTCTTAGGATCTAAATCACCGAGCATTATCATCAACGCATCACCAAAATTCCACATGGTCTAAATTTCTAGCAAAATAAGACAAAGAGCATCAGAGTTGAGTGATGTCGGAAGAACAACCTCCCTTATTGTCAAGTTGGAGAACAAAGAGGAAGGCTCAAACTCTTGTTGGTTGATAAATTAAGTCTGGAGAAAGTTCTGTTATGTATTAGTAGTGGTTAGAAGCATAAAGTTTAAGCCCAGGTCGAAGTGAGTTTTCCTTAATAGATTATGTTGATGGTTTATTATTTGGGCCAAACCGATCAGACTCACCATCCCGATGAAGCCCCTAGGTTTTTCGATTGACGACAGTGGCTCTTGATGATAGATATTCGATGAGCTTCCTTCATCCATCTTCAGTCCAAGTGTTGCCGACCAAAGCTTTTTTTCACTCAGACTAGTTGACGTTTTGACGCCCAGCTCCAATTCAGGAGATGGTGGCCTGGCAAGTTGCTGACTCGATTCCAACATCATTGATTTGAAGATATTTTCAGTCTTGCCGCACATAAATTCATTATAAGCTTAGGACTCAAAATTCAATAGCGGATGCCTTGTCTCGTGTCTCGCTTCCATCCACTTTGATGGCATTTTTTATGGTCCACAACCTGGGATTAGAGGACATTGATGGGTTTGTCACTGATAACTCCAAGTTGCATCAGATTATGACTCGGCTTCAAGCTGATCCAATTTGAAAACCAGGATGTTTGGCCATATGTGCCACGCCCCAAAAGGATTCCAAGATAGAACGGGGAACAACCAGGCCCAAAAAGTACTAAATCGTCTGACCCTTAATCTTATTCACTTGAAAAACGCAGTGAAAAATTTTATAATTGAATATAACGCTAGGAACCCAAACTGATCAATTAAAACAGGTTCAACAAGTGACACTAGATAATATGATGATATAAATCCAAACAAATGACACTGTGCAATAAACAAATTAAAGCTCACACATTTTCAATAAATGTCCAACTTCAAAATTTAAAAATGAGTCTTCAAAGGGGAAATTTTCAATTTATAGAATTTTGCTTCCGAATTCGGTCACTAAAACTCTTCTTGATTCGATCCTGAAAAAAAAATGAAGGCATTTGGGATAAGTTGACTAAACTCAATAAAGGTAGAGTATTCCCGGTAGCAATAAAATATATATGCTTATGTTGAACGATTGATAACATTTTATGAAAAAAATTAAGAGAAAATGCAGTCAAACACAACGGGTTCGATCATGATTTAAAACTTTGACATTCGGCAATCGTACGCCATGATTTAGAAACATCAACGCTCAGTAGTCGTTGCCACATAAATACCCAGATCAGGTTTAGAATTTCTCACCCAATGACACGACTCATACAATTGTCCTATTACTTATAATTAAAACACAATCAATTGACAAAAGTATGCAATTAATAAAGATGTGAATAAAACAATTGACATAAAATGAAATAAATATTTTATTCTTTAAATAAACTTAACTGAAAATAAAATAAACCCTTACCTCGAATGTGCTTACTGTCACGACCCAAAAATCGTAGAGTCTTCGGACCTCTACTCACTGACTTCTCTATAGATTCTTATTTTTAAATCAATTGAAAACGTTTTGAAATGATTAGACATTTTTTAAATCATTTAAATCCGTAGTAGAAACGTTTGTATTCGGTGGAAAACCTTTCGTTTAAATTATCCCTTAAAATTCAAACGTAAAAAGTAAAATATAAATTTTTTTTTACTATTCATGTGAACAGTGTCTGGCACTGTGCGCGTGAACAGTACCGCAATGGGTACTGTCAATCACCCCTTGGGGCAATGCATCGCCCCTGGGGCGATTTGCATCCCCCACTCTAGCAAGTGGGGCGATGTGTTTTCCATACATATATATCATTTTCTTGTTCAACCAGTAATGACATAATCCTCCCAATTTACATAATCATGTTGTTTTTCCAGGATCCCTTTTTTTTTAAATAAGCAAGCAGAAGTCTTTAAAATAAATATAAACTCATTTTTCTAAACATATTTAAAGCAAAAGTTAAGTTTAAACAAACCTTTCAAAACACAAATTCATATTTTCCAAAAATTATAAGTCTATCTATCTATACACATTCGTCAAAATACCTATAGACTTGCCCACGGGTCAAAATTGCCTTACTTAGCACAAAACACCCGCCACGAGCACCATCCAACGACAGGACTATTCATCGACTTAGAGTTGGACATCCTTACCTTCAATTTATTCATCTATATTCACAAGATTTAACTATAAGTTTAATGCTTAGTAAAGAATACACTGATGTATAAATGCCATGAAATGTATAATACTAAAAACAAAACATGTCTTTTTTTCTTTACATTTACTTTCATTGTACATGGGTTAAGAGAACCTTTACGGAGGGCAGTCAGATACATATACATGAACATGGTCTACCGAGGTAGACAAACATAAGCCACCGGAGTGGGAAACATGGCCATACTCACCCTACCCGCTGAACCAATTATTTTTATCACGTAACTTATTATTTTTATATAAAACGTGCATGAAAAACATTTTGCATGATACTTTAATAAAACATGATACATGGAGAAATTTTGAGTGTAAATATAATGTACATGAACATCATCCACTAAAATCCTCCAATGTACACAAGTATAAGCTAAAACATTAACAACTATACAATACCAAATCTCTATACCTCTCACCCAACATCCCAACAACATCTCATTATTCTATAAAATCCATCAACTTCTAGTACCTTTGCGATGTAGGGCCTTAAGAAACAGACATCTAGTATCCACTTACCTCAAATCCTTAGCAAAGTTTTTGGTCACATTTTTTCCTAGTTGCTTTCACCTATACACACACATTCATAAAGTTTAGAAACCTATCGAATTCCTTAAAGGTAACTTCTTAAAATTTTCAGCAATCTCCCCTGTTTCCATGCGTTACCCAACATGTCCAGAGTAAATGACAAACATATCAAATTAACTCAATTTCAGCCAACAATTCAATGGAAGTCCAAATTAGACAAGAACAATTCAATCCAATGCATATAAATCACTAAACCCAGATTTTTGCATAAATTTGGGTAAACTTTAAAAATCCATAACTTTCCATACACTTAACCAAATTCAACGATTAAACATGATATAAAATCCTTAGAACATCTAGAATAGTATGGTTTAATCCATTCTTCAAAACTCCAAACCAATAAATAGCAGAAATTGTAAAACAAAAATTTCTCAATAAACTTCACATTTTATACACAACTCGACCATTACCCACACAACTAACTTCCAATCTAATTTTAACATTGAATACAAGTAATTCAAGGTATTGAGCACAAAATGCATAACAAATTTACCAATTTTCGTAAATCATACAAAATTTCCAAATTCTTCATCCAAATAATTCAACAACTAACAATCCAACCCCTAAAATCACCAATTAATCCAATGAATAGTTGTCTTACCTTAAATTTCCAAAAATATAGGTGGACTCATGGGAAATCTTCAAGAAATAGGAAGAAACTTGGAAACCCTATCATTAATCCACAAAACACATAAATTCCACCGACTTAAACTCATATATTACTCAACCAATACTATAATCCATCCACCAATAATTAAACTCATACCTTAATCTTCAAAAATATGGGATGAAATCACAAAAGAAAGGAGTAGGGCATGGTAGAAGAGAAAATGGCCGAGAGGGAGAAGGAGAGGGAGAGAAAGAGAGAATTGTGGAGGGGGAGAAAATGAGGGAGAATAGAAGGGTTTTCTCCCTTTTAATTGCCACCTATTCATTATTTTTTTTTTTCAAAACTACCCTTCCATTGATTTCCAAGTATTTAGTTAAGGTTTTAGTTACTCCAATTGAAATCTTCTTCTAATTGTTCCATCTAGTTTGATTATGGATAAATTTTTCTTTCTCCATTGACCCACATTATAATGCTAATTTCCTAATATTATTTTCCGTTTTTAAAAATCGAATCTCCATTTGTAAAAATAACGGATAATATATTAAAATCCATCACATAAAAGTTCTGAGTGCTTCACTTACACTATGTTAAACCCGGTAATTCCAAGTATCAATAATCAGTGGTCCAAAAGACCAAAAGTCAATGAATCCACATCTAATTCGATAACTTTGTATCTAATCAAGAGTAAAATAGTTTAATCTTGGACTAAGATTGATACACTTAAAGTCTAAATTATTTACTCAAAATATTCTTCTCTAAATAGGTAATTTATTTTTAAGCTGAATAAAATTACGAAACGATAGTTATCCAAGTCAAAACCGATGCCTCATATTCATACTCTCAAAATTTTATTCTTCTAATCAAAATTTTCAACTCAAAGAGACGCAAAACATCCAAATTTTTCTACATTCTAGAAACTTTAACAGTACCTAGAACATCAAACATTTTCTCAATATATTCGTCTAAAATTTCAGCAAGCTAACTCAAAAAAATTTGCTTATTATTCACGAAATTTCTTTTCAAGTATTCAACATAGAGCAAAGAAGGCATAATCTAAGATTTATTTTAGTTAACATAGAGGGAAAAAGGACTAAGAGGAAATCATATTGTTACCTTCAATTAGCAAATTTTTAATTGATTTTTGGCAATTTCCTCTTCTGTTCCAATCCAAGAGTAACTCAACCTTTTAATGAAGAAAAACTTGAATCAATCCAATAGAATCACCAAATTCTAAAATAAAAGAAAGGCACTTGACTTACTAACCAGTTATCTAGATCAGTTCGAAGGTCAAGCTTTGTGCTCTGAAAGTTGTGTTGAAGATAGTTGAGGAAGAGAAAGAATGGTTCTATAGGGAGAGAAAGAAGGAAAACAAGAAAAAAAAACTTCTGTAGAGGAAGCTTTACAGAAGAGAGTTTTATGAAGAGAGACCAAAAGACAGGGAGGTAAAGAGGGAGGTGAATAATTACGAAGGAGAGAAAATTTTCCACGCATTCTCAACATACACATTTTCTCCCTCTTCCTTTGCTCCTTTGTCGGTGTGATCCCCATTTGAGGTGGTGGGTCTCACAATATGGGGCCATCTTATTTATCGTGATGGGTTGGTGCTTCGCAGAACTCAATTCTTGTCTAAATGGTACTTCAAGAATGTCATGATAATTGTGTTGGTGGTCATTCTGGGGTATTAAAAACCATGAAGCGGGTAATAACTAATTTCTACTGGTGGGGCTTAAAAAAAAGAAAATAGCAAATAAGTCTTGAAATATTGAGTGTGTCAACACAAGAAATATAATGTGTTGTCCACTGTCAGTTTGCTTAAACCACTACCCGTCTCAGGATGGGAATATATCTCCGTGGACTTCATCAAGGAACTTCCACCCTTCTCGAGATGAAATTATATTTTCGTAGTAATTGATAGACATAGCAAGTATGCCCATTTCTTACCCCTAGCCCATCCATTCTGCAATACTCAGAATTTCTATTAAAATGATTTTTAGAATTTCGTATAGGTAAACAACAGAGTTTAATCGAAATCAAGAGCAAAAATTTATACAGCGAACTAAGATATTATTTTAAGGCTAATAGACAAGTGAAAGTTTGAAAGATTAGAGGTTGAGAGCATTGTGGTAATTAAATTTATTATTATTATTATTATTTAAAAAAAATATAAAAACATCTTTATGGTGTTTTCTCCCCTCGCGCGAAACATTGCCCCCTATGCGAGTGTTCTCCTTCCCTCTCACGCTCTGCATCTCGCTTCCTCACGTCAGTGATCGACGCAACACCGTTCTTTTGTTTTCTCCTCCATTTCAACGGTTTAAGGTAGATTTAAGTAGTTGATGGTTTAGTTTTGGTTTAGGGTTCAAGTTTGATGAGAAATTTGTGGGTAAAGATTTAGGGTTTTAGGGTTTGAGTGTTTATTGGGTTTATTATTGATTGTTGTGGGTTATTGATGATAAATGGATAGAAATTGTAGGATTTTGAAAGACTTTTGACGATTAGTTGAAATTGGGGTTTTTGGTGTTTAGAAATTTAGGAAAAATACATAATTTGGGTAGGTTATGCCCAATTTTCTAGGGATTGACCTTAGAAAACTAGATAGAACTTATCGGTGAATATATAGGAGTTCGTAGGACTTTGAATTGTCCCGTGAGGTGAACCGCTAGGTGTGTCACTACTTCTCTTGCTTTACGTGTGTGGCCTTGTCCCGTGAAGTGAACCGCGAGGTGTTTCACCTTGATTTAGCATGTGAAAAAGAACTCAATAGTAAGATAAAGAATGCGTAAGAAAGAGACAAAAAAACGAAAGTAGAAACAAAACTGTAGAAACTGCATACGATGGTATATGTATTGTTTTTAGTGTTTATATTTTATATGCACTCCTTACTTAGCATTTGGCTAATAGATGAGTTCTATAATATAGGTGACAAGGCGATAATTGGTGAGTACTTAGAGCATGTCCAAGACTAGTAGGCAGTTGGAGGAGTGTGCTCGTGGGACGATCTGGCCGGCTGTTAGAGCGTTTTGACCATGTGTGTGTATATACGGATTTTGAGTCATTTTGAGTCGTTTTAATATATGGATGGATTTCAAACTTTTAGTAGTCATTTTTATGTATATAGTGAATTTTAGAATTCAGTGGAAAGTGTGGGTTCGAGTTTTGAAATTCTGTCCATTACTATTTATGGAAAATTTTCTGTTAAGGATACTGGTATAAAGTGTCAACCAGTATACATATATGTCGATCGAACTAGGTAAATGTCGAACGCGAAGATTGACCTACGGAGACAGAACAAAACCAAGTGTCCACCTGTATGTATAGGTGTCGACCGGTTAGTGTAAAAATGATAAAAGTGTCGACCACAAGGTTCGACCGGTGCAAACAGAGAAGATTAAGGTGTCGATCAGTATAACCAAGTGTCGACCTGTGCAAACAGAGTCAAACGAGTGCCGACTTGTGTATATAGGCGTCGACCCTTGTGTGCAGAATGAGTCAAGTGTTGACTGAAGATTTTAGAGGTCGACCGAAATTCCTTTTTCTTTGTTTTAAAACTTGAAACTTCATTTAGATTAATTTTGATTAAAGTCTTTTGTTGCGATGTTTTTAAACGTTTTCAAACATGTGGTTTTTAAGTTGGGAAAACAAAGTTTTAAATTTTACACGAATTTCGTTCGATTTTATGAGTATGGTTAACGACCCGGGTCCAGAGACGATTTCGGAATGCTACAATGTCGGTGTTAAACTAGTGGGTTTTCAGAACGCTACGCATTCACTGCTTCTAAAGTAGCCAAAGTCTTCACTAGCATGGTGATGCAGTTTCATGGCATTCCACAATCTATAGTTTTGAATCGTGACTAAATTTTTGCTAGTCATTTTTGGGCAGAGTTATTCAAAATTCAATGTACTTCTCCCAAAAAACAACAATGCTTACCACCCCCTAATCTGATGGACAGACAGAAATTGTCTACATTTGTTGTTTCATTTCATCTCATCCCAACCAGAGGAAAAAGTGGCTTCCTTGGGCAGAGCACTAGTACAACACGTCATTCCATTCTTGTACCGATACTACACCTTTCCAGACAGCTTATGGGCAAGATCCTATCTTTTGAAAGGGCGTAGTAGCAAATGCCTTGGTGAACCAGCAACTACTTGGTAGAGACCATTTTTTAGACATTTTGAAATGAATTTATAGAAGACACAACATAGAATGAAGTCTTATGCAGACGAACATAGGCGAGAGGCAAGCTTTGAGGTCGATGACTTGGTTTATCTTGAATTATGCCCTTACAGGTACAAGTTCATGGCCAAACAAGCCAACACTAAGCTCTCACCGTGGTACTTTGGCCATTTCAAAGTGCTCCAATGCATCGGCACCGCCACTTATAAATTTGCCCTACATGAAAATACATCACTCCACCTGGTTTTCCATATTTCTCAACTCCGACCAGCTGTGGAAGAGGCCAATCCACCTCAATTGAAGGAGGACTTATCCTTCCTCCGATTTGATGAACGCGAGGTTCTCATTCATTGGAAGGGTTTGCCGAACGCAGATAGGTCATAGGAACTCTTCAATGCCATCGCTAAGCAGTTTCTGCACTTCCAGCTTGAGGACAAGGTGTCTTTTGGAGGGAAAATGTTGATAACCCTACGATTTTGAAAGACTATTCTATAAGGCAGAAGGAAAGACAACTCGCAAGAAGGTGCAAGGAATGTGTGAGGATGACGTGGCTAGGGTTAGTGAGAATAAAACAGAATTTTGAGTGGAGAAGGGGTATTGAGAAAATTGTTACTTTATTGGAAAGTAGGGGAGTACGAGCCTCCATTATTTAGCTCGAAGGGTTGGTAAATTTTTGGTTTCTTCTATGAAAATTTTCTTGAATCTCTTTCTCATTTGTTTGGTAACACCAGATTTCTGCAGCCCATAATTTCCGAATAATTCTGACTGTCAGCTTCTCAAATGTTCTTATACCTTCCAATATCTAAAATGTGGCCAATGTTGATGTTGGATTTTAGAAATTGAGCTCATATAATCTCATAATTGATTGCAACTGGACAAATAGGGACATCAAGCATACCCAAAAATTCCTGCATTTATTTTGTTATCCAATATTTTAATTCAGGAATGGGCCCCTATGGTAATCTTTGAAATTCGAATTAACATTTCTGAGCATAAATACTATTATTAGAAGAGATCGCGATAGGCATTAAATAAAAAGAAAAAGTCAATAGGCCTTCTTTTGTCTAGTTTGATGGGAAGTTTTGAAAATAGATACTAACAGAAACAAATTTAATTTATGCAAAATGTTAAGATGTTTTGATTTTTTCGGTGCAGTTTATTATTTTATTTGTTGGTTACAGCTGGAGATCTGAGATATGGTTGATTATTTAAATTCCTGCAGATTGTTTTCCTGCTACGGCGTGTTCCCTTGCTCCCATTTAACATGTTGAATTAGCTCTTATCAGTGACACCTGTTCCAATATGGCATTACATGTTGGCTTCCTGGTTAGGAATGATGGTTTGTTCAACATACCCCCTTTTCCATTTACCTTGATTTTTACTCTGCACACATGTTCTCCCTTAATCTTTATCTCCTATTCAGTTCGACTGTCTTTTGCTATGCAAGAGATAGCTCGCAGAGCTTAGCTAGTCAGTAATAATTTAGTACATGGCAGCATCTGGTTTAGACTTCCGCATAGTGATTTCTATCTGTAGCTTCACTTTCACAATTACTCATTTGAGATATCAAATATCAATCCAGTGGCGGTGACCTTGTCTGAGACAAACATACTGAGGCAGTTTCCCGAGGAACCATGTGATGATCTTTTTTCAGTGACTATGGCTTTCTTGTTTTCAATAATTTGGGTAACTTTGAAAACTCACTTCAAAATCATTTACGGTAGGTTTGATGGTATTTATCATGAACTTCCATTTTTTATTTCCATGCTGGTGTGGAGTCCCTTCTTAATGATGAATGACCCACGTCATTTAATAAAAAAGAAAATTTCAATTTTACTTCTGCCTTTTATAAAAAAAATACAGAAGAAAAATTAAAACTTTCTTCTGCGTAATGTGTGATGTTTTGTCCTCTTATGAAGAAGTTTCTCTATAAATAGAGAGTTACTGAAAAAAAAAAAATAATTCAAATAGAAGTGAATTCTTCTATCCAAAAGAGAACAAAAAAATAACTTCTGAAAAAAAAGAGAGAAATAATGAGGATTTTTTTATAGAGAGAATGTTAGATTCAAAATCAATTATTGTCCGAATTAGTTATTGAATCTAAAGATTATCGAAAACATAATTCCCAAAATCATCCACGTTAGAAAACCTACAAGCAAATTAATAAAGTAAAAATGATATATCTGAATCCATTGTCTGAATGTAAAATATCGTAAATCGGGTACGTGGATCTTCCAAATTCAACAATCGCCCTCTGTAATGCTCTCTAGAATTATGGCTCTTCCATAGAGGCAAAAGGTTCGATTATGAATTGCGGACCATAACCGTTCAGTTAAACTGATTTTGTAATTTACCAGTTTGTTTATCACAAATTGGTAAATTACCCCTAATGTCTCTACACATATAATATGACCATATTATATTCCATATACTCCAAAATCCTTTAAACTATATTAAATTATTTTAATATGGATTTAAACCCGATGATAAGATAATGAATAATTTATAATTTTACAATTTAGATCCAAATAGAATTATAAATCCTTATAATTCCAACAATCTCCCACTTGGATCAATTATAAACCAATCAATTACACATTATAACCTTATCCTTCTGATATCAATTTTTGTTATCTTTAAAACAGAGTATACTCTAACAATCTCGTCCATCAATTACATAAAATGTTGGATCAAAACGACTTTTGTTATATTTATCATAACTAAACCTATCAATGATCACAAACACCAACATAACCAAATGATATAGATCAAATATGGATGTGTAACATGGAAATTATATGTAATGTAATTTAACATACCTATTTCCAACTGGTCCAACCAAAATTTTATTGAAATCATTAAAACTCAAATGCTATAGTGAATTAAATGAATACCTCATAAAATGAATACTGGAGTAACCAAAATATTCATTATAAATGTCTATAGAATAAAATCACATAAAATGTACAGACTCTCACTAAATCGCAATATCTCCAAGAGATACAACCCTCATATGAGCAACATGCTCATGAAAGACCTTGGGTCGTAATCCCTTGGTGAGCGGATCCGCTACCATGAAGTTTGTTCTAATGTGATCTATAGATATTTGACCACTCTATACTCTTTCCTTCACAACAAGAAACTTGATGTCTACAAACTTAGATTTTGAAAAGCTCCTGTTGTTATTGGAGAACACTACAGCTGACTGGTTGTCACATAAAATCTGAAGTGGTTTTTCAAAACCATTCGAAATTTGTAATCCCGTGACAAAGTTACTCAGCCATAATGTCTGATTGTATGCCCCATAACATGTTATAAACTCAGCTACCATAGTAGAAGAGGTCGTAATACTCTGCTTGACACTCTTCCAGGAGATAGCTCCTCTAGCTAAAAGAAAAATATAGCTCGACGTTGACTTCAAGTCATCTTGGCATCCACCAAAATCAGGGTCAATGTACACAATGATCTCGAGCTGATTTGATTTTTTGTATTTGAGCATGTACTCTTTGGTTCTCTGTAAGTATCTGAGTACCCTTTTTACAGCTTTCCAATGATCTAATCCAGGATTACGCAAATATCTACCTAACATGCCAACTATGTACGCAATATCTGGACGCGTGCATACTTGAGCATACATTAAGCTTTTTATAGCCGAAGCATAAGGGACCTTTTGCATTTCTTTGACTTCAAAGTCACTTGAGAGGCATTGACTTTTATTTATTTTGTCTCCTTTGGCAACAAGGGTATCTCCTGGTTTGCATTCTTGCATGTCAAATCTTTTCAAAACTTTCTCGATATAGCTCTTTTGTGATAATTGAAGTTTACCTCGACAACGATCTCAGTATATCTAGATTCTTAATACAAAATAGGTGTCACCAAGATCTTTCATTTCAAATTTCCTTGAAAGAAATTTCTTGGTGTCATGCAACAAGCCTATATCGTTGCATACTAGTAATATATCATCGACATATAAAACCAGAAACATAATTTTATTCCCACTAAATTTGTGGTATACACAATCATCAACTTTATTCGCCTCAAAACCATATGAGGTGACTGCTTAATGAAATTTGTAATACCATTGACGAGAAGCTTTTTTTAGCCCCATAAATGGATTTCTTTAGTTTGCAAACTAAGTCTTTTGATTTATCCAAATCAAAGCACTCGGGTTGCACATATAGATCATTTCATCAATGTCACTATTGAGAAATGCCGTCTTTACATCCATCTGATGTAACTTTAGATCAAAATGAGCTACTAGTGCCATTATAATTCTAAAGGAATCTTTCGTAGATACCAGAGAGAAAGGTTCCTTATCGTCGATGCCTTCTCTTTGAGTAAAACCTTTAGCAACAAGACGTGCTTTGAATATCTCAATGTTACCTTTTGAATCCCTTTTAGATTTAAAAATCCATTTACAACCGACGGGATTCGAACCTGCAGGTAATAGGACGAGATCCTAAACGTCATTGTCCTTCATGGACTTTAACTCTTCATTCATGGCATCATGGCACTTTTGAGAATCAGAACTGTTAATGGCTTGATGGAAAGTGACAGGGTCATCTTCTACCTCGCCGAATTCCTCATGTTCTTATAGGAATACGATGTAATCATCCAAAATCGTACTCTTTCTCTCTCTAGTGGACCTCCATAATGGCATAGTTTCTTGAGGGTGTTGAGCTTGTTCATCAGGAATGACTTCCTGAAGAGGTTCATAATAATTTTTTGAAACAAAAAACAAGAAGTGATTCAACATTGTCTCTATCATTATCCATTTGATCGAAATCAAGGGAAACCAAAGAAAGAGGAACAACTTCCTCTTCAAAAACAATATCTTCCTTATCTCCCCTCACAAACTCTACATCGTCAAAAAATTGGGCATTTCCCGTTTCAAAAAATGTCTTTACAGTGAGATCGTAAAATTTATAACCCCTTGACCATTCAGGATACCCTACAAAATAACAACTAACAGTCATAGAGTCCAGTTTCTTTTAATAGGGCCTATAAGGCCTTGCCTCAACTGGTCACCCCCATACGTGCAAATGTTTTAGAACAGGTTTTCGACCCATCCAACACTCGTATGGGGTTTTGTTAGTCGTTGCCTTAATAGGTACCCTATTAAGGATATAAGCTGTTGTCTTTAATACTTCACCTTAGAGAGATTCAGGTAAAGTCGAATGAACAATCATGCTTCTCACCATGTCCTTAAGTATTCTGTTCCGTCTTTCAGCGACACCATTCATGTTGGGTGAACCCAGCATGGTGTACTGAGGAACAATACCACACTTCTCTAGGTATTTAGAAAATGGTCCTGGACATTAATCACCTGGCCCGTTATACCGACTATAGTATTCACCACCACGATCGGATCTAACGACCTTAATCCTTTTATCAAACTGATTTTCAACCTTAGCTTTAAAGGTTTTGAACACGTTTAAAGATTGAGACTTCTCATGAATGAGATATAGGTAGCCATAACGCGAGTAATCGTCAATGAATGATATAAAATAATATTGACCATTCCAAGATGTCGGAGGAAAAAGTCCACAAATATCCATATGTATCAATTTAAGGACTTCTGAAGCTCGATTAGCTTCCTTTTCTTTCATTTGTTCTTGGAAGACGACACCAAATGAGCACTTTTGGTCCGATCATGCTTAATACACTCTTCCTCTTGGACGCAATGAGAGATTAGTTCATTAAGCGTCCACTTATCCTTCTGGTAGTTATAACTTATCTTAAACTGTCCAAACTGAGCAGGAAGAGAAATCAATACTAAGTGAACAAACATGTTTTCTGACAGCTCTAACTTAAGTTCCTTTAGTCTTGAAGCAAGATAAGACATTTTCATTATGTACTCCCTGATATTTCCTTTTTCATTATACTTGAGTGAGACATGTTTAGTAAAAGTGTGCTTGTCTCAGCCTTATCATTTTTCTCAAAACATTTCTCAAGTTCTTTGAGGAATGTTTTGACATCAGTGTCTTCCGACATGTTGCCTCGAAATGCTTCTTGAATGGTGTGCTTCATGATTATCAGACTTACACGATTCGAACGCTTCCATCTTTCCAGCTCCTTTTTATTATCAAGGATACTTGATGCTGAAAGAGGTGAGAATCGTGCGATCCTAAGTGCAATGTCTAGATCCATGCAGCCGAGAACAATAATAACGTTCTCTCTCCAGACTTTATAATTGGTCTCGTTAAGCATAGGAACTACATTAACGTTACCCATTATACTTGAGATGTTAACTGTAACAACAGAGAAAATGAAACAATATTAGCTCACAAAATAATGTATATAGATGACAAGAATAGAACTCAAAATATAATGCATCCATCAACAAGAAATCGGTACAATATTAACACTTAGTTTTTTGACTAAAAGTATTAACTTGTAAGTGATAACTTAGTCCAATATATAAACATTGGCAATAAGACCTGTCAAACAGTGAACTTATCTTTGGACAAGTTCAATGTTTACATGGTTGCCTGATAATTGTCACATATTTTTAGTACTACTAACAAGTCATGCCATTGTACAAACGTCAACCTTCCTTTGGGCCGGTCGATATTCATACAATATTATGTCTCATGCCCAACATATAAAAATAGGATAATTAAAGTAAAATGGGCTAATTTTATAGCATGTTACCCAATCATCCTATTTTACAATGCAAAACTCCATAAAATTGCACTAAAAAAGAGTTAAGAAAAATCATAGATATACATATTCAATAGCTAGGCAACCATAGTAGTCAATTAGTAAACCAAAAGATCAACCAATCTAGAATAAAAGGTTCAAATCGGCCAAAACTGGGAAAAACAGAGTGAATCGGGGTGAACCGAGCCATGAATTGTCCAGAAACAGTCATTAAAAATACCCAAAATAGCCGAACCAAAGTGAACCAAGGCCCATTTGACCAAAAGAGGCAACCTGTTTTTTTTTTATACTGAACCGGACAGGATCAGACTGAACCGAACCAAACCGGACCAGACCGAACCAAACCAGACCAAAATCAAATCGGTTTGGGTCGAACCAACCAAAGAACCAATCCGTGCCAAAACTGAACCCAATCGAAACGGTTTGGTCCTGCTAGGATTGAACCCAAATGGTTTGGTCAAATTTGGATCAAACCTAATGCAATCGATCCAAACTGCCAGAGAGGGGCGAGCTGCAAATCAGCAACAAAAAATATCAACATCTCATCGATTTCGGCAAATTTTCACCCCAAAATTGTTCGATTTATCAAAATAATGATAGATCGAGCAATAATCTTTAACATACATCACAAAAAATCAATTAGCTGAATTAGATGCATAAAAAAATAGCCCAAAAATATTTCCAAAAATTGAAAAATAAAATTGATGCTGAATCCGATTTCAATTAAAAATCGATTACTTGTAGTCTAACGTGATTGCTCTAATATCAATCGTTATATTCAAAATCAATTATTGTCCGAATTAGATTATTGAATCTAAAGATTACCGAAAACCTAGTTCCCAAAATCATCCACGTTAGAAAACCTACAAGCAAATCAATAAAGTGAAAATGACATACTCGGATTCATTGTCTGAATGTAAAATACAGTAAATCAGGTACGTGGATCTTTCAAATTCGACAATCGCCCTCTCTAATGCTCTCTAGAATAATGGTTCTTACAAAGAGGCAAAAGATTCGATTATGAATTGGAGATCATAACCCTACAGTTAAACTGATTGGGTAATTTATCAGTTTGCCCTTCACAAATTGGTAAATTACCCTTAATGTCTCTACACATATAATATGACCATATTATATTCCATATACTCCAAAGTCCTTTAAACTATATTAAATCACTTTAATATGGACTTACACCTGATGATAACATAATGAATAATTTATAGTTTTACAATTTAGATTCAACTAGAATTATAAATTCTTATAATTCCAACAGAGAAAAGAAAAAGTGAGAAAAAGATTGATGTGGTACTTTTGTGCACATTGAGAGTTCTAAGAGTAGTGATTTCTCTTAATGAATATTTTCTAAATTATTCGATATCTAGAAAAATATTGTAAATCCTATTTTTCATAGTGAGATCTTTGTGGACTCGGTTCCCGTGATTTTTTCCCGATTTGGGTTTTCACGTAACATTCTCGGCATTCATTTTTGACTATTACTTTTCTTACTTCTTGGTTTTTATAATCTTACGGCGCGGGAAAATATTCCTTGAATTTTTCAGATCGCATCTGCTACCGTTTCTCGTACCGCTTGCGGTGATATTGTTGTCATCGTTCCCGCAAGATTTCGTCGGTATTTTTCCCAACAAGTGGTATCAGAGCACAGGTAATCTCTTTAAATCTAGTATGCTCTGTGGTTATGGTTTTTAACTGATTTTCCACATCAGAAAAATTTTTAAAGGTTATTATGGCGGGAAAGATTGAAATCGAAAAGTTCAATGGAAATAATTTCTCTCTGTGGAAATTAAAAATGAAGGCGCTATTGCAGAGAGATGGTTGTGCGATGGCCATTGACGACAGACCTACGAACGTTGAAGACAAGAAATAGAACAAAGCTAATGAGGATGTAGTGACTATTTCGCATCTTACTATTGCAGATGGAATTTTGTCAAGTATCTCAGAAATGACAACGGCAAAACAGATCTTGGATACGTTGACAAAATTGTACGAGAATAAGTCGTGGTATAATAAAATTTTCTTGAAAAGAAAATTATATACCCTTCGGATGTCAGAATCTACAACAGTGACAGACCACGTCAATACTCTCAATACATTGTTTTCTCAACTAACAGCAATGGAGCACAAAATCGACGAAAATGAAAGAGCTGAACTTTTACTTCAAAGTTTGCTAGATTCATACGATCACCTCATCGTAAATTTGCTCAATGATATTGCAAAAACAACATTGATGTTCACTGATATTGCAGGCACTATTATTGACGAAGAAAGTAAGCAGAAAAACAAAGAGCAGTCCTCTGTGGAGGCTTTATCAATAACGTGAGTGAGATCAATAGAATGTGGGGTCTATGTAGCTAGCACGTCAGGAAGATCCAAATCGAGAAGTAAAAAGGGCATTAAGTGCTATCATTGTGGCAAGATGGGCTAGATGAAAAAAGATTGCTGCAAGCTGAAGAAAGAACAAGGCACAGAAGGTGCTAAAGGAGAAATGAAGAATATGACAACAACTGTCTCTAAAGGTGAAAATGTGTTTGTATGTGAAGATGCTGTAAACCTCACGATGAATGAATCATGTTGGGTGTGTGATTCTGGAGCATCTTACCATATTACTTCAAAAGTGGAGTATTTTTTCTCTTACACCAACAGTGATTTTGACATTGACAAAATGAGGAACAATCGTATTTTCAAAATAATTGGAAAATGGGACATCTGTATCCAGATCAAAACAGGATGTGAGTTAGTGCTTAAAGATATCAAACATGTTCTGGATATTAGATTAAATCTAATATCAGTTGGGACTCTTGATAATGCCGGGTACACGAGCAAATTTGCTGGTGGAAAATGGGATCTCAGCAAAGGCTCGCTAGTTGTAGCGAGAGGAATCAAAGAGTCTAGTTTATATGTGACTCAAGCGATAGTGAAGGAAGCATCAATAAATGTTACACAAGATGACTCGTATATTGAATTATGACACAAACGGTTTGGTCACAAGAGCGAGAAAAGACTTCAATTGCTTGGAAAGAAAGAATGTCTGCCAAATCTCAGATATGAATCTTTACCAAGCTGTATTCACTGTTTGGCTGAAAAACAATACAGAGTTTCCTTTCAGAAGAATTCTATATCAAGGAAGCCTAACGTGTTAGAAGTTGTTTATTCAAATGTCTGTGGTCCCATGTCAACGAAAACGTTAGGCCGTGCCCAATATATGGTGACATTCATTGATAATCACTCAAGAAAAGTTTGGATTTATGCACTCATGGCCAAAGATGAAGTGTTCAATATTTTCAAATAGTTTCATGCTTCAACAGAGTGAGAAACTGGAAAGAAGTTAAAATGCATTCGCACAGATAATGGTGGTAAATATATAAGATCATTCAATGATTACTGCAAGATGCACGAGATCAGACATGAAAGATCTATGCCAAAGACTCTACAAAAAAGTGGCGTTGAAGAAACAATAAACAGAATGATCGTGGAGAAGATAAGGTGCATGCTATCATATTCAAAACTTCTCAAAACATTCTGTAGAGAAGCAATGAATATTGCAGTAAATATCATCAACTTGTCTCCATCAACACCTTTGAGTGGAGAAGTGCCAAACAGACTATGGACTGGGAAAAACATCTTCTATAAGTATTTAAAAGTATTTGGATGCAGAGCGTTCATCCATATTCCCAAAGATAAGAGGTCCAAGCTAGATAACAAAGCTAATGAATGCATATTTCTCGGATACAGAAGTGATGCATTCAGATATAGGCTTTGAGATCCAGTGGACAAGAAAATTGTCAGAAGCCGAGATGTTGTCTTCTTTGAAAATTAAACTATTGAAGACAAGAAGAAAGATGTCACTGATGAGCATCCAGTAATAGTTGGTCTAGAAAAATCAACTTTTGATGGGGGAGATGCTGGAGAATTCAGTGATCAAGCAGCTGATGATGTTGAACAAAGAGAAGTACAGGTTTCTCCTGAATCAGCTACAGAACCAAGGAGGTCAATAAGAGATCGTCAACCATCGAGAAGATACTCTATGAATGAGTATGTGATGATCAGTGATAGCGATGAACCTGAATGCTATAAGGAAGCTATGGAGCATCGACAAAAGAAGAACTAGTTAGATGCGATGCAAGATGAGATGACATCATTGTATGAAAACCAAACTTATGAGTTGGTTCGGCTTCCAAAGGGGCGAAAGAAACTCAAGAACAAATGACTATACAAACTTAAAGAAGAAAATTCGTAACAAAAGTATAAGGCAAGACTGGTCGTGAAAGGCTTTGGTCAGAAGAAGAGCATTGACTTTGAGAAAATTTTTACACCTGTCGTGAAAATGTCATCCATACGAGTCGTACTAGGATTAGCCTCAAGTCTCAATTTGGAGATTGAACAACTCGATGTGAACACAGCCTTCTTGTATGGTGAATTAGAAGAAGAAATCTATATGGAACAACCATACAGGTTCATTGTCAAGGGAAAAGAACACCTGGTATGTAGATTGAAAAAGAGTCTGTATGGATTAAAGTAAGTCTCACGACAATGGTATAGGAAGTTCGACTCCTTTATGGTAAATCAAAGATACATGAAAACTTCCTCAGACCATTGTATATTCGTGAAAAGGTCCACGGACGGTACATTCATAATCCTCCTACTTGACGTCGATGACATGCTGATTGTGGGCCCAAACAGAGAAAAGATTGTTATGTTAAAGAATGAGCTTAACAGATCTTTTGCTATGAAAGACTTAGTACCGGCAAAATAGATACTTGGGATGAGTATCACTCGCAATAGAAAGAGTAGAAAGCTATGACTATCGCAGGAGAAATATATCAAGAAAGTTCTCAGCCGATTCAACATGGATAAGGTAAAGCCGGTCAGTACTCCACTTACTAAACATTTCAAACTTATTTCCGAACAAAGTCCTTCCACCGAAGAAGAAACAACAAAAATGCAGAGAATTTCATATGCCTCAGCAGTTGGCAGCTTGATGTATGCTATGGTTTGTACGAGACCTGATATTTCACATTCTGTTGGAGTAGTCAACCAGTTTCTAACAAATTCGGTCGGAGAGAATCAGAATACGGTGAAGTGGATTCTTAGGTATCTTGAAGGTACTTCTGAATTCAGTTTGTATTTTGGAAGTGAGAAGTCTTTGTTGGTAGGCTATACTGATGCAGACATGGCTGGAAACATTGACTCCAGAAGATCAACATCAGAGTATTTGGTTACATTTGGAAAATGAGCAGTTTCATGGCAATCTAAGCGGAAAAAATCAGTGGCATTGTCTACAACAGAAGCTAAGTTTATAGCAGCTACAGAAGCCTGTAAAGAAATTTTGTGGATTCAAAAATTTCTAACAGAATTGAGTCATAAACAAGATAAGTATATCTTGTATTGTGACAGTCAAAACGCTATTCATTTAAGCAAGAATCCAAACTTTCATTTGAAGTCAAAGCACATGGATATCAAGTATCATTGGATACAAGATGTGTTGAACAACAAACAAATGTATGTTGAGAAGATCCACACGGACGATAATGACTTTGATATGATGACAAAGATCTTGCAAAAGAATAAGCACGAATTCTGTATAGGATCAGCAGGATTGGAAATACCTCATCATAAGTCGGGAGGGGGAGTTTGTGGAGTCCATCCTTAATGATGAAGGACCCATATCATTTAATAAAGAAGAAAATTTCAATTTTACTTCTGCATGTCGTAAATGAAATGCAGAAGAAAAATTAAAACTTTCTTCTACGTGATGTGTGATGTTTTGTCCTCTCATGAAGAAGTTTCTCTATAAATAGAGAGTTTCTGAGGAAAAGAAAATAATCCGAATAGCAGTGAAATCTTCTATACAAGAAAAAACAAGAAAATCACTTCTGAAAACAGAGAGAGAAATAGTGAGGATTTTTTTAGGGAGAAAAAAGAAATAGTGAGAGAAAAATAGGTGTGGTGCTTTTGTGCACATTGAGAGTTTTAAGAGTAGTGATTTCTCTTAGTGAATATTTTATAGATTATTCGATATCTAGAAAAATATTGTAAATCTTATTTTTCATAGTGAGATCTTTTTCGACTCGGTATCCGTGATTTTTTTTCAATTTAGGTTTCCACGTAAAATTCTCGGTGTTCATTTTTTGCTATTATTTCTCTTATTTCTTGGCCGTTATAATCTTACGGCGTGAGAAAATATTTCTGGTATTTTTCGAATCGCATCTGTTATCGTTTCTCGTACCGCTTACGGTGATATTGTTGTCATTGTTGTTGTCAGATTTTGTCTGTATTTTTTCCAATGGCTGGTTCTCAGGAAGAAGTATTATTGGGAAGGAATACAAGGTTGTCAATTTGCAATTGAATAAGGAGAAAATACCATAAAAGTAATGATTTTACTCAATTCGATGATAAAATTTCACTTACCATGACTAATACAGTACATATCTGGTGTATGCTGATAAATGTTTTTTTACTACACCATAACATTACATCATTCTTATTTACTGTATCTGTTGCAGCCAATAACTCTTGCATTAGTATATATTGGAACATCGCTCAAAGATCTTTCTGATGTGACGTGTGGTTGGGCATAATATTTCCAGGACTCGAGTGGTACGCCTTTTGGTCTTTTTCACATCTTTTGTTGTTATCCTGCCGTTAAATTATGGAGGAAAAGTAAAATAGAAATGTTGGGACTTGCAGAGAGCTTAAGAAGTGATTTAGCAATGGTTTGTGTAAAGAGGATGCTGGGCTATCCTGTCGAGGTGGCTTGTATACACACTTTTTTCGTTCGTGAGCAGCTAAAGGTGCTTGGAGGATACATTACGGCTTCATTAAGAGTAGTGGATGTAATAATGTTTTGGTTACGTCCCAGCCATTTTGGTAATTCTGATTCGGCTTCCTTTCTTTGTGGCGAATACAGGTATTCATTCTGTTAGGCGTTCTTATTTCTGGTAAGTAAACATTTCCGGCATAGCTTGCACCATCCTAGTGTGGATGGCGGTTTTCTTGTCACATATTGCCTCTGTTTAAGAATGCTCCACCACTTCAGTCGTATTATACAACCATGCGGAATTTTGGTGACAATAGATTTTATAGAGTTAATGAAACTTCTTCTTGTCGGTTTTAAATAGATATGAAACGATATGAAGAGACCCACAGGCATTATGAGGAAGAATTTGTTAAGCTCTAATTTTATATCCTGTAAACTAATAAATTGAAAGATTTCCTGGATTTGGATGCAGTACTTTTGCTTATTTGTGTGGCAAGAGTTGCCAAGGCTGCATTGGCGAGATGTAGTTGTCTCTGGAGTTACAAGCTGTGGCTGAGCAACCTCCCGTGGATGTCAATCAGCCTTTCTCATCAAGATACACCTGGTTGAAGAAGACGGTAACGCCAAATGAAGAAAGAAAATAATTATTATTATTTTTTTGTAAATTATTCTCCTACCTTGAAAAGGGTGTCTATTTTGATGAATATTTAGGCGGTTAAAGATTGTGTATAGCCGCAATGGTGTAGGATCCGAAGTTGAAAATTCATACAGAAAAGGTGTTTTTCGATGTAGGCTGCTGTATGAAGCAAGTAATTTAGCTTCTCTTCTTTGACAAAACTAAAATAAAACCATTTGTAGTGTATTCATGCATTACTTTTTTCGACATCATACCTTGACCTTCATCTTTCTCATTTGAGGCCCAGCCATGGAAAGGGCCATCGTATACCATTGCGTGCCTAAGGCCGACTTCAATTCACCAAAATGAGGTTCATTTTGTATATTGATTGTGGACTCTTACAAGGATATAAAATAGATTGTTTACTATTGAATCGAATTTCAAAATTTGGGAGGAAAATCATGACTAACCTCACCCAATTATCTCTAATCATATAAATTTAAACCACGTGCAAGCAGGGCTACAATGCATTCTGGAGGGATGGAGTTAATTAAATGAGCTTTCCATAGACACAATTTTGACTTAAACGGAGGACAATATCTAAATTGTGATCAGTTAAAAAATAAAAAGTTCTTCTCATTAGTAAAAATAGTTTAAAGTATAATCTGTAAATCATCCAAAACCAATACAATGATGTCTAAATTGCCAAAACTCAAAGATTTTGTGCATTGGACGTAAAAGAGGGAGTAATAATTGTTGAAATAAAGGATCTTGACAATCCAAAATGTTACTGGCTTGATTCAAAGTCTATGGATACCAGGTGGGATGAAAAAGGGAAACATAAAACAGTCAACAAGGCTGAAACGAGACGAGTAATAATACAAGATGAAGAACATAGGTAAAACATAGACGACGATATCACTCTTTGTTTTTCTTCCCTAGTTTTCTCTCCAAGATTTAGATCCTCTCCTTGGCTTCTCTCAATTCGCTCCATCCAAATCCGAACATTTTAATCTCTTTTTCTTTCTTCAACTCTCTCTGCTCCTCTTTTGAATCTTCTCAACACCTGTTTAACAGCTACCCAGTAAGGCTTTTAGGATTAGACATGAATTTGCTAAAACTTTGCCAAAAAAATGCAATAAACACATTCTCACCATAAAATGAGAAGATAAAGATGGGAATTTTGTTTTACCAACTTAGCTTGGACACTGAAATCCAATTTGGACCTATGAAACCAGTTGTGCAAAAAGTATACTACACAAATATACTTATCGCAATCAAGTAATGGATAATTTATCGATCCTACGAGGATAAATGTATCAAATTCTAAACTAATGTAGAATGAATTCAATTGAGTATGATACTAAAATATTGACTTACTGAAAAAGAATAATAAAATAGATTTGAAAATCTAATAAGACAAGTATGAATTCGAATAGATTTCTCTCACTGTATAACTTCTTTACTATAAAAGTTGAAGGAAGTGTAATGACATTAAGTTAAATAACTTAAAAAATAATATTTAAATCAAAGTTTGTCATAATTACTTTATTAATTTTTTTCATATTTTTTCTAGACTTTTAAAAAATAAATATTAGTTAGAATTTCAATAAAACATTATTTTATATAGTCACAAAGATTAAGCAAGTGTATATGAAAATTTTTAGAATTAATACATGTCACGGTAAATTAATAATTCATGCAATTAAATACAAGTCACAATTCATATTTCATGACGTATAAAATAGAAATCTTAATATTTATTCACGCAGCATACATTGAATAAAATAATAATTAAGAACCAGCATTGAATTGTTCTATTTAAAATTGTAAGGTTCTATAAAAAATTATTTAGAATAACTAAGAATCAGCATTGAATTATTTTATTTGAAATTGCAACCTACCATAAAATATTATTTAGTTCCGCACTTTCTCATCTTAACCACGTGAAGTGAAGAATGATCATTGAGATAATAAAAACAAAGCACCTGAATATTCAATATAATTAAAATAAGAAGAAAATACGACACTTCTTTCTTCTTCACTCTTAATCGGTCGCTCCTTGGTGAAATTTTGGTGTTCCCTTCCTTCTCTTTTATCTCTGTCACTTCTCTCGCCCTCTGTTGCTTCTCATCCTTGCTCTTTGTATTCTCCTCTCCCGCTTTGCTGCCATCTTTCAAAATTCAGAAGTCAAAATTCCAAAACAAATTTTCTCTTTCTTCTCTTGAATTTCTCAACCCCAGATTTCTTCCATATATTTTAGCAACTCCTTTTCTCTGACTCGCTTCTATAGCCTCGCTTGTGTTAGAGGATACACTGTTTAGTTTAATTAGATGCACGACTTTTAGTTTATTTTTCTTACGCTCATCATGAGCTCTACAACATATACTTGTAAAAAGCTCAATTTCATTTATTATTGAAAACACGGAAGAATCAAAAACTTTTTCTCTTCTCTGCCGCCATTCTTCTTAGACTTCATCATCACCTTCTTTGCCTTCGTTGCACTATTCTAACTTGGTATTAGAGCAAGACAATGAGGTTCCCCATCTCAATGATTCCTTCCCCATCTTCTACTCCTCTTTCTCTTCCCCGGCCTTCATTTCCATCAGTAAACCAAGTACTAACCATCAAATTAGACAATGCAAATTACCTAGTTTGGAAGGCTCAGTTATTGAATGTCATTATTGCAAATGAAATCGACAATATTCTGGAAGACATATTTCCTTCACCCTAACAGTTTTTGTACAACCTTTCTTCCCAAATAAATCCAGAGTTCAGTATCTGGCAACGCTACAATAGACTCTTCATGAGCGGGATCTTTTCTTCTCTCTCAGAGGAGCTACTCCCACAATTGTTTCCTTTTCTACTGCTGCTAAAATCTGAACAACTCTTGCATGTAGAGTTTCCTCCTCTTCCTTAGCATGAATTACTGACCTTCGTAGCCAACTCCATTTCCTCTCCAAAGACAAACTCTTTGTTCCTCAATACATCTAGAAGATAACTACACTCTGCAACCTGTATCCTACAGGGTCAGGTGATATACTTTTTGGACGGTCTTGGCAGTGATTACAATCCTTTTGTCACTGCCATCGTGAATCGGTCTGATCAACCATCTCTCGAGGATATCTACAACCTTCTTCACAGCTATGATGAAACAAAATTCTATCAGGTCTCTTCAACTGCCAACTCAAATCCAAGCACATGCTGCTGTCTAGCGCCCTTTCCGGCCAGGATGGGTTCCCCGCTCTTTCCCCTCTGGGTTCCCCTGACCAAATTACCAGAACCATTTTCATCAAAATGGTTTCAAGCCAAACCCTACGGCCCCAAATGCTTCGCGACAGACCAGACCAAATCACTGACCCTGGTGCCAGATTTGCAACAGGCTATGCCACTCAGCCTCATCCTGTTACCATAGGCTAAACCCATCCTTTAGACCCAGCCAACTAAACCCAAACCTTCCAGCCCTAGCCTTCTATTCCACCTTGCCCTCTCCCTCCTTCAGCTTCCTCGAAATTCCAGTGTACTCTGTACCCACCGACTACCTCTCTCTCCCTCAGAATTTCACCGCCAGCCTCTTATTGATGACTTCCGCTACTGCTCCGTGGGTCCTCGACTCAGGGGCCACCAATCACTTTACCCCTCACTCAGCCAACCTTAACAATATACGACTCCAATCACGTTGCACAAGCCGACGATAAGACTGTTCCAATTGTTCAAAATGGTTCGGCTCTTACTACCACCTCTGGTCGTTCCCTTCATTTACGCACTATTTGCCACACACCTGTAATAAGTCAAAATTTGTTCGAATTATTTTAAAGTCCTGCCAGAAATTCGTGAGAGATTTTAATGGCCTTATTAATTTTAGGAAATTTAGGATTTTATTTGGAAGAGTATTTTTGAATTTTTACATCGAAAGGATGCGACCGAAGAGAGACAGAAGGAAAAAGATGCCAGCATGTTCCACTGCTCCGACGAGCAGAAGCCAGCTTGTGTTTCTGCTTTTTCGCGCCAAACCCGACCGAGAACAGGTGATTTTTTTTTTCCTGTTTCTTCTTTGTTTTGATGGCCGACTGTGAGACTCATTTGTGTATGGTTTGCGGTCAATTCTATGAGGAGATTGGTGTGAGTTAGAGACGAAATTATGGTAGTTAAGCAAGAGACAGTGAATGCCCATGATTTTGATGAAAACCAATGGGGGGATGAGATGAAATTTGGGTTTTGGTGTTCAAATTTTCAATTTCTGTTTAGATTATCTTTGAATGAATAAAATGTGGCTGATTGGTTAAGGAATTGGTGAAATTGGGTTGAAGTTAAAATTTTGTACGTTTTAGTGCAAAAATCAGGAACAATTAGTCGCTGGAATCGTGCAATTTCAATAATCGTAGCAAAAGTTATGCGCATTCAAAGTTTATATTGATTTTGGGCCAAGTCGAGTTGGTGAGCTATTTTGGCTAGTTTGTGGTGCATTGTGTTAATGACTCTAGTTTTAATGCGTAATATAAGTTTTGGGATGAATTTTAATGAAGGGTGGTTCTGTTTTAGGTTGAGCCTAGTTTTTAGAAAAATTGAGCACCCTTGAAAGCTAAGGGCGCCAGGTAAGTAGTGTTTGCATGCGTATTGCCTTTATGGGCTTACATTACAGAACGTTAGGGTTGGTTGTGTGTGTTTGTGATGTGCATGTGTATGGTTTGGTCATGCATCATGTTTTCAAAACTGTACGAAAATGAATTTATGCATGTTTGTAGTGAGAAAGTGGTGTGACATGTGAACGGTGAGAACGATGGTGGCATGGTCTCGAAGAAAGTGATTCGCCCTTCGATGCGGTAGAGAATCGTCTTGGAGAAACTGATCCGCTTCTCAACTCTGTGGTAGGATCGATGATGCGTGATGCGTGTGCAGCTTCTTGTGCCTCATTGCTGGCAGACCTGGGACGGTGGCGACATGTCAGGGGTGGTGTGGCGAGAGGGCCAGCCTCACCCTGGGGCGGTTGTACGAAGTGGCCTCGAAGAAAGTGATTCGCCCTTCAATGCGGTAGAGAATCGACTCGAGAAAACTGATCTGCTTCTCGACTCTAATGGAGGATCATATTCGCGACAACAGGAAACGACAAAATGAGTGAGAGTGTAGAGATTGCATGTGATAGAATTGCATTGAAAGTTTTACGTTTCATATTACACTGCTTGCTAAGCGTGAGACTTACGTTTTGTGTTTTGTGGTGTAGGTGCAGAGTTTACTGTCAGTGAGTTCCGAGAGCCCAGTACTGATGAAAAGGGTAGTTGGCGGCGCGTGACAGAGACACCGAACGGCTGTGTGTTAGGGCGACTCAGCCCATGTAGGTGGTAGGTGGTGATGAGGGTTATTGCTTTTGAGATTTGGAGTTTTGAGAGGCATTTTGAGCGATTTTGGTGATGTGTGTATAAATACTATGTATATGAGCATTGTATTGCTCTATACAGTCGATTTTCTTCGTTGTTAGTCGCTGGATTCATTCTTCTTCAATTTTGATTTCCCATGGTGATTTCTGGATGGATTTGATTGACGGATCATATGAGTGGTTTGGTTATGCAGGTTTAGTTCTTTTTTGGGATAGCCATTTTTCAGGCGTTACTCTGCCAAAATTTTGGGAGAGATGTCATAATGTCAGAGGTGGCGTGCACGAGGGTCGTGTAGTGCTGAGTGGTAAGGTGTGCGCGTGGGGTGCGCAGTGCCGAGTCAGGGTGTGTGCCAGAGGACGCGGTGCTGAGGACGCACGTGCGGCGCATAGTACCGGGTTAGGGCGTGCGCCGAAGGGCGCGACCCCGGGTGGGGTTTGTGTGTAGCACCTGGCCCTGGGTACGGCAGGCGCACAGACGCGCGACACCGAATGACGGTTGGCGCGCGGAGCTGCTGGCGCATGGCGCACAGGGCGTACATCAAGACCTCCTGTTCCCTTTTCGAGTTTTACCGTTTTAAACTATTTTATGTCGTTTTTTTAAAAACCCCAATGGTACATAAACATTTTTCGCTGCTTATTTATATCAAACTTTTGTACGTTTCCTTTTGGAACGTTTTCTTTTAGGGCGTGAGTTATTTCGAAGCGAGTTGAAAATTTTTATACTTACAAATGTTCTTTTGAATATGATTAAATGATAATAGTATCATTAGGTTGAGTTGAGAGAGAGAGAGAGAGAGAGAGAGAGAGAGAGAGAGGATCACGTCATTGCGTGCCCGGGGTGGCCGCGGAGCACTACAGTTATAGTGTCAGAGCAAACCGGAAACCAAGGGATTTTTCTATGCTCCACAGGTTATGGTATCAGATCCACGAGGTCGACGTTGTTTATTAGATTACCTAACACCGCCAGCCGATGCATGGTAGTGCTCCACCAACTATAAGTATTTCTTAGAACTCTTGTCTTTTCCTTTAGACTTATTAGATGTTATTGCGTATAGGATTAGCACCATGGTTAGGAGGTCACGCAGGACCGAGCCCCGTAGGGCTACTGGTGAGAGGGATGAAGCGATTAGGTGACTTACTGAGTTAGTCGACTGGCAATCTCAGCAGTTGTAGCGGTTTATGAGTCGAGAGAATCAGGGCCAGTCTAGCGTTAGTGCTTCAGCAAATCGTGGTGGGGATCATTTACACAGGCTCAGGCCCCTAGCATTTAATGGACTATCTCCGGATCCTCTCAGTGCTGAGGAGTAGGTTTGGAGCATGGACGACATGATGGACTATGTCAAGGTAGACGATCAGGACAGAGTATCTAGTGCAACATTTCACCTAGCCAAAGATGCACAATTTTGGTGGGATACAGTGAAGGCCATGAGAGATGTAAAGACTATGATGTGGGAGAAGTTCAAGACGGTATTCTTTGACAAGTACTTTAGTCACGCGATCAGGACTCAAAAGATGGTAGAGTTTGTTCAGTTGAGACAAACGGGTACAGTGGCCAAGTATGTGAAGCAATTTGAGGCGTTATCTCGGTTTGTCGGGCACTTGGTGAGCCTAAATGAGCACAAGGTACACCAGTTTGTGCAGGGACTTAAACCAAATATCTATATGGGCGTATGATTAGTGGGGACGCAGGGGGTACCCTATAAGGATGTAGTGGTAAAGGCCTTGGACATAGAGGAAGCTGGGATGAAGCTTCCTAGTTATAGGGAGCCGCCTAAGGAGCAGCCCAAATGATTTGATAGGGAAATACTACCTCAGCAGAGTGGGGGAGGATCATCGCAGTAGAAGGGCTTAAAGAGACCTAGTGATAGCCCGAGCAGTCAGGGGAGTAGCAAGCGACCACAGGGATTGGGGCAATTCCCTCTATGCCCGAAACGTAAGAAGAACCACCTCGGCGAGTGCAGGTTTGACGCAGGTCGATGCTACAACTATAATGAGACGGACCACATTGCCAGGATTGTCAGAAGCCACAACAGAATCGATGCTTCAACTGCAACGAACCATAACATTTTGCTAGGAATTGCTTGGCTATGAGCAAGGCCCCAACGAGGGTAGCACCGAGGGTCTTTGCCCTCATTGAGCCAGACGACACTTCCCAGCCATCGGTGGTCTCAGGTAGTATTTTCATTTTAGGTATGGAGATTTATACTCTTGTTGATACAGGTGCAAAACACTCGTTTGTGTCTACTCCTTTTGTGGTCAAGGCAAATCTATTGCCCAGCTCTTCCGGCCAGTTTTATGACGTGTTGTTGCCTTTTGGGGGCGCCTGTATTCTAATCAGGTGGTGCGAGGTGACATTGTGACAGTGGGAGAAAAACGATTGTATGTTGGTCTGATCATACTCGACATGAAGGGGTATGAAGTTATTTTGGGAATGGATTGGTTGTTCAGACATTTTGCCACATTAGATTACAGGACCAGAGAGATCCACTTTCGACTCCTGAGTGGGGAGAGCTACTCTTGTAGGACAGGGAAGGGTTTGAGCAGGATTTCAGCTGTGTCTTCTATGAGAGCCCAACAATTATTACGAGGTGGATATATGGGCTTCTTGGCTAGTGTCGTGGACGTGCAGTTTTAGGGCGGGGTTTAGTTTCAGGATACTCCTGTTGTACATGATTTTCTGAGGGTATTTCTCAAGAATTTGATAGGTCTGCCCCTAACACGATTCCACCCTCGAATGAGTCGTGTTTTACTCATAAACGAAACAGAAAACAAAAAAAGAGCAGAAAAACCGAATGTTGTCCGATGAGCAACCTTTTAGGCTCTCGGCATAACGATCTTCTGAAGGAAGACGACACGAACAGAACCGGTTACTGGCCACTCTCTTCATGTATTTTTCTCTGGAAAGAGAGGGAAGAAGAATGGAACAACGGCTATTCAAGCAACCTCGGGCTTGAAAGCTCGAAGGAGATGCACTCCTTCTCGATTCTTGACCGAACCGAGTCTTACCGTTCACCAAGCTTCAAGATACTTTGGCTGAACACAAAATGGGTTATTCTCATAGATTCAACAACCTTTACACACGCCAATAGCTATATATTTATAGACTTAGGGTGGCTGAAGGTTAGAATGGGCTTAGGCTTGGAAATGGGCCATATGGTTGGCCATTCTTGGTCCACTTGCACACCAGATCACTCTTCAAGCGTTGGCCCATTTGTTGCATCAATGTGCTGCTAAACTCCGGCCCAATTGTTGCTTCTAACCACCATCTAACTTAACAAATATCTAATCCTAATGCCTAAGGATGCATGCAACTACAAAACATTACAGAAATGCGAATGTTTGCCAACAAAAACATAAGGGCAAATGTTTGCTAAATAAAATTCAATTACAAATTAATTTTGAGGGAGACAATCTCTTCTTCATGTGCTTCCACCTTTAGCTCTCACAATAGCAAGTGCAAGGGTTGATCTTTGTCCTTTGTGCTCGGGTCCCATTCCAAGTCCGCGAAGAGGCATTCGACACCCGTAATTCCTACAAAAGAATTAAACTTGTTAGTGAACAGGTTTGATAAAGCTCGTGCCTTGGTTTGTGATCGAGTGATGACCCTCTGGGGCACATCATCCTCCCTAGGTGATTGAGGATTTGTCCTCAAATCCGTTAATGGGGTCACTTCGATGTCATCATCGTCTCCTTTGTATGGAGAGAGATCTTGGACATTAAAGGTAGAGTAAATTCCGTAGTCGCTGGGTAGCTCTGTCTTATAGGCATTATTATTGATTCGTTCTAACACCTTGAATGGTCCTTCTACTCTAGGCATTAACTTGGATTTTCTTTTAGCAGGGATCTTTTCTTTCCTTAGGTGCAACCGAATTAAGTCTCTTTCATTAAAGATAACTTCTCGTCGTCCTTTATTAGCGTGATTGGCGACCTTTGCATTGCCCTTCTCGATGGTTGTGCGTACAGTCTCGTGCAATTTCTTAATTTGTTCAGCCTTGTCCGCTCCTGATAGATTAGCTAAGTCTGTAAAAGGTAAGGGAACAAGATATAACGGTGTATATGGATTAAACCCATAGGCAACCTAAAAGGGCGATTGCTGAGTAATGGAATGGTGCGGTTGTAGGCAAACTCCAAGCCTGGGAGTACTATATCCCAGTTAGACAGTTTCTTACTAACAACAGTGCGTAAGAGGGTACCTTGGGTCCTGTTGACGACTTCTGTTTGACCATCGATTTGGGGATGAAAGGATGTGCTGAAACACAATCTAGTCCCCAACGTTTTCCACAAAGTGGTCCAAAAGAAACTCAGAAATTTAGTGTCTTTGTCCGACACTATAGAATGCAGTATACCATGCAAGCGAACGATCTCTTTAAAATATAGGTTAGCTATTAAGACAGAGTCATCGGTCGCGGCACAAGGAAGGAAATGTGCCATCTTGGAGAACCGATCCACAACCACCATTATAGAGTCTTTATTCCAGGCGGTCCGTGGTAGTCCTAAAACGAAGTCCATACTAACCTCTACCCAAGGGTGTGATGGGACAGGTAAGGGCATGTATAAGCCTTGAGGTAGAACTTTACTCTTAGTCTTCTTGCAAATCACCTATGTCTCCACCATGCGATGCACATCTTTCATCATGCAAGGCCAATAGAAATGTTCCTTAAGCGATTTTAGGGTCCTTTTCTCTCCGAAGTGACTTGCTAGGCCTCCGCAATGAGCTTCTTTTAGTAGGCATCGTCTTAAGCTTTCTTGGGGAACGTACAACTTTCTCGCTTTAAGTAAATAGTCATCAATGAGGCGATATTCGCCTTCGGCCTTGTCCATGCATTTGATGTAATAAAGTCCAAAATCATGGTCGGTTTCATAGATCTCCTTAATCCATTCAAAGTCAAAGAACCTAACCCCTAATTTGGTGAGTAGAATGCGCTTTCTAGAGAGTGCATCGGCCACGACATTATTTTCTCATTTCAAATATTTAAGTGTGTATGGAAACCTTTCTAAAAACTACACCCACTTGGCATGTCTCTTGTTCAACTTGTGCTGACTCTTGATATGTCTTAGGGCCTGGTGATCAGTGTTGATAACAAATTCTCGAGGTAGGAGGTAATGCTGCAAATGTTCTAAAGCACGTATAACTGCGTAGAATTCTTTGTCGTAGGTGGAATAATTTAGTATGGGTTCTTTCAACTTTTCGCTAGAATATGCCACGGGTTCGCCATCTTGCATAAGCACTGCTCCTATGCCGCTTCCAGATGCATTGCTTTTGACCTCAAAGGCCTTGTTGAAATCCGGTAGGGCAAGTACAAGAGAATGACATAATCTTTCTTTGATGAAGTCAAAGCACTTTTGACGTGCCGGAGTCTAAGAAAATTCTTTCCCTTTCTTAGTGCAATCGGTAAGCGGAGCAACTATCGAACTGAAGTATTTGATGAATCTACTATAAAAGGAGGCTAGCCCGTGAAAGCGGCGTATTTCTGTGATGGAATTCGGTATAGGCCAATCCTTGATGGCGTTTATCTTTTCTTTGCCCGCTTCCATCCGGTTTTTTGAAATGACAAATCCCAGAAAGTACACCTTGTCCTGTGCGAAAGAGTACTTTTCCAAGTTAGCCAATAGTTTAGCCTTTCTAAGGGTCTGAAAAAGTGAGTTAAGGTGGGAGAAGTGTTGAGTGAGATCCACGCTATACACTAAGATGTCATCGAAATATACCACAATAAATTTTCCTAAGTACTCTTTAAGCACATGGTGCATGAGTATCATGAACGTACTTGGAGAATTAGATAAACCAAAAGGCATTACCATCCATTCAAATAATCCATATTTTGTCTTAAAGGCTGTCTTCCATTCGTCGCCTTCCCTCGTTCTCATCTGATGGTAGCCGCTCTTAAGATCTATTTTAGAGAAAATAGAAGATCCACTGAGCTCATCAAACATGTCCTCGAGCCTGGGGATGAGAAATTTGTACTTAACAGTAATTTGGTTCACGGCTCGGCTATCGACACACATTCTCATGGTGTCGTCTTTTTTGGGAATTAATAAAGAGGGTATTACATAGGGGCTCATGGACTCTCTTATGTAACTTTTATCCAAAAGTTCTTGTACTTAGTCCTGCAGTTTCTTGGTTTCTTCGGGGTTCATTCGGTATGCTGGTCCATTAGGCAGTACGGCTCCAGGTAGTAGATCAATTTGGTGTTCAATGTCATGCAAGGGTGGTAGACCTTGAGTTACGTCTTCTGGAAACACATCTTGGAATTGGTTAAGTAAAGATTTAACGGTTTGAGGAATGACTCCTAGCTCCATAACTCTATCTCAAAAAAGTACCACAATTAGGGGATCTCCTCTATGCACGGATGTTTCTATCTCCTTCTTAGTCATGAGTAAAGTAGTCTTATCTTTGGCTTCCTTTCTTGCAGCGTCATCTTTCGATATTTGTTCGGGGGTCATGGGAGCAAACTTAAAGGTTTTTCTTTCAAACTTAAGGGAATAGTAGTTAGTGTAGCTGTTGTGATTTACCGTTTGGTCAAACTGCCAGGGTCAGCCTAGGAGTAAATGACTTGCACTCATAGGCATAACATCGCAGAAGACCATGTCCTCGTACTTCCTGAGGGAAAATTCAACTTTCACTTGCTTGGTAACCTTGACATCATCCCTATCATCTAGCCAACGTAGCTTGTAGGGGTGAGGGTGATTGTTGGTCTCTAGGCCTAACTTGGTCACTAACTCCGTGGAGGCAACGTTAGCACAACTATCTCCGTCTATAATCAGGAAACATAACTTCTTCTTGATGAAACACCTACTATGGAAGATGTTTTCACGCTGACAGTCTTCTCCAGAATTCTTAGTTACGAGAAAACATCTTCTGACCATAAGCATGGGTCCTTCAGGGGCGTGGAAAACTTCCTCTTGGGAGTCACTCTCCTCCTCATCTTCTTTTATACCTTCTCCCTCGTCTTCGCTCGTAAACTCACCAGTGTCCTCCTGGAAGATCATCACTCGTCTATTAGGACATTGAGCCATGAAATGACCCAAGCCACGACACTTAAAGCATTTGAGATCTCGCGATCTAGGGGGATTGACACTTTCTACTAGGGTTTTGTTTGGTTCTGGTTGTGGAGGGGTGATCTTGGGAGTAGTCTTGAGTGGAAATTTATGGGTGAAACTAGCTTTTCTCTTCCTACTAAGTTGGCGCTCTACCTTCATAACCATCTGTACTACCGCGTCAAGGGATTCTAGGGGATGCAGCTCAACAGTGTCTCTTATATCTTGATGCAATCCTCGAATAAATCGTGCAAGCACTTGCTCTTCGGGTTCGTCCATATCTCCACGAATCCTAAGGGTCTCAAACTCAGTAAGGTATTTTTCAACAGATTGACCTACTTGTCTCAGGTTTTGGATTTGTAAGAAAAGTTCTTGTCGGTATTGGCTAGGTATGAATCTCTTGGTCATGAGGGACTTCATCACTATCCAAGTGGTGACAGGGTCGTCTCCTATCTTCTGTCTTTGGGATTTAATGTTGGTCTACCAGACGGCCGCGTATCCCGTGAGCTTGACCAAAACTAGTTGGATCTTATCCTTATCCGAATATTCATAGTAGTCGAAGAATTTCTCCACTTTATCTATCCAATCTAGAAAGGTGTGACCATCGCATGCGCCATTGAATGACGGAACATGCAACTTAATGTTCCTAAGATCGTCTAAGTCTTTTCGACGGCTGGACCAAAAATTCTCTTCTTCATCTAGGGTCCACTCATCCTTATCGTGATAGTCAAAGTCTTGGAACCTCCTTCTTGGGTTAGCTAGTATCTCACTCCTCGGGAAAGGGTCCTAGAAGGGTATTCAGTTCTCTTAGGGTTCTCAAGTCTCATCCTAGGGAGATCATCTCGAGAGGGCTCTCTGGAGTTAATCTTGTTGAGGTTATCCATTATGAATTTCATACCAAGAGTTAAGTCTTTGAGTTGTTGGCCTAGATTACTAACTTCTCCATTAAGGCCATTTAATTGTCCTTGAAGGCTGGACTCTCGCTCTTGATGGATACGAGTCTCAGGTTGGGGCACGTCTTTACCCCGGTTCGGTTATCTGGGTTGAGTCCACTTCTAGTCTTCATGTGACTTCCTAAGGATGCAGGGAAGACATGTGTTCTTACGCTATATCGACCCTAAGTGTTAGGAAGGAGGGGAAAAAGTAGTGGATCTCGGGTGCCTAAAACTTCAAGCACAAATTTGAGGGCTTAAACGGCTTTTTTGGGGATGTAACATGGCTGTCACAAGCAAAGCAAGTGACATTGTCGTAGAGCTCTGAGAGATCTTCGATTTGATATATTACGGGCGAAAATCTGACACCCGTAGCAAAAATTATGACCGTTTTAAGTTCAGGGGGTTAATTCTACCAGAACAACTAGTGAACTCGGCATAAAGTTTTACAGGGCATTAACACATTCCGATTACAATGTATTTCATTTAGTGCACATATCACGCATCATCTCATTTATCATTAAAATCACTTGGTAAGGATACAATAACATAATTACAGTGATTCTAGAGTGTGTGCGCAGATCATATAAGATATTCGATTAGGCAAGTAAAATAGGGATTAACACGGTGTTCTGCCAACATGTCAGTAGACAACAATATCAGCACAAAAACAAAATTAAATCACCAAGTACAGAGCAGCAACAGAATGGTTTTTCCAAATAAGCTAATATCATTAGCTGCTACATAGCACACCATATGCATAATAACACAGCGTACAATACTAGTGGTCCCGCAACAAACATCTACCACCTACACCTCCTGCACTTACCCTCAAATAGCAGCTAAGCTATACGGTGTGCTCAGTTTTCACCTGCACCTCCCCCTCAAACAGTAGTCAATTAGTTGAGTAAAGGTTCTGCAGAAAACACAAATACGAATACGAACATCTAATAGATCAAACATAAGTTCCAAGCTTTAAAGAATAAATGGTTTCGAGTTTCTGGATTTACCACTTAAAACATAAGTTCCGGTTTTAAATCTTTGTCCAATAATAACATATCAAAGGTAGTGTTCAAGCTTAAACAGATCCTTATATGTTAGACACAAAAATAACAGAACTGGTTTCTGCTTTTTCCGAAACCAACGAACCAGAGAAGAAATACAAATTTTTACAGCAAACAAAATGCGTAACAAAGATCAATCTACTCATTTGCTGACATTCAGGGGAAGCTATCCATGGCTCTGATACCACATGGCACGATTCCACCCTCGAATGAGTCGTGTTTTACCCACAAAAGAAACAAAAAACAAAAAAGGACCAGAAAAACCGAATGTTGTCTGATGAGCAATCTTTTAGGCTCTCGGCATAACGATCTTCCGAAGGAAGACGGCAGAAAATGGATCCGGTTACTGGCCACTTTCTTCGTGTATTCGTCTCTGGAAATAGAAGGAAGAAGAGTGGAACAACGGCTATTCAAGCAACCTCGGGCTTGAAAGCTCGAAGGAGATGCACTCCTTCTCAGTTCTTGATCGAACTGAGTCTTACCGTTCACTAAGCTTCAAGCTACTTTGGCTGAACACAAAAGGGGCTATTCTCATAGATTCAACAACCTTTACACACACCAATAGCTATGTATTTATAGACCTAGGGTGGCTGAAGATTAGAATGGGCTTAGGCTTCAAAATAGGCCACATGGTTGGCCATTCTTGGTCCACTTGCACACCAGATCACTCTTCAAGGTTTGACCCATTTATTGCATCAATGTGCTGCTAAACTCCGGCCCAATTGTTGCTTCTAACCGCCATCTAACTTAACATACATCTAATCCTAATGCCTAAGGATGCATGCAACTATAAAACATTACAAGAAGGTGAATTTTTGCCAACAAAAACATAAGGGCAAATGTTTGCCAAATAAAATTCAATTACAAATTAATTCCGAGGGAGATAAATCCCTTCTTCATGTGCTTCCATCTTTAGCTCCGACGATAACAAGTGCAGTGGTTGATTTGTCATTTGTGCTCAGGTCCCATTCCAAGTCCGCAAAGAGGCATTCGACACCCGTAATTCCTGCAAAAGAATTGAACTTGTTAGTGAACAGGTTTGATAAAGCTCGTGCCTTGGTTTGTGATCGAGTGGTGGCCCTCCAGGGCACATCAGCCCCCTGACAGGGAGATAGAGTTCGTTATTGACGTGTACCTGGTGTTGAGCAGTGTGCAAGGACCCATATAGATTGGCACTTACCGAGCTGAAGGAGTTGAAGACGCAGTTAGAGGGGCTGACGGATAGGGCTTTTATACACCCTAGTTTTTCACTATGGGATGCGCCGGTGTTTTTTGTCAAGAAGAAGAATGGATCAGTATGTATGTGCATTGATTGTAGAGAGCTGAATAAACTGATGGTGAAGAACAAGTATCCGTTGCCACGAATTGATGACCTATTTGATCAGCTTCAAGTTGCGTAAGTGTTTTCTAAGATTGATCTAAGGTTCGGTTATTATCAATTGAAGGCTAGGGAGGAAGATATCCCAAATATCGTTTTCCGAATGAGGTATGGACACTATAAGTTTTTGGTGATATCTTTTGGGCTAACCAACGCCCCAGCAGCCTTCATGGATTTGATAAATCTAGTGTTCAAGTAGTATCTTGACAAATTCGTAATTGTGTTCATCAATGACATTCTGATTTACTCACGGAGCGAGGGGGAGCATAGAGAGCACTTGAAAATTGTGCTTACTACTTTGAGCCAACACCAGCTTTATGCTAAGTTCTCTAAGTGCAGGTTTTGGTTGGATGAGATCAACTTCTTGGCGCATGTTATTTCTTCCCAAGGTATTTCAATTGATCCAATGAAAGTTCAGGCTGTGAAGAAGTGGCCACGACTGACCAGTGCAAGCGAGATACACAGTTTTTCGGGGTTGGCAAGATATTATCAGAGATTCCAACATTTCAGCTCCTTTGACTCAACTGACCAAGAAGAATGTGAAGTACAGTTGGTCTGATGAGTGCGAAGGTAGCTTCTAGACATTGAAGCAGAAGTTGACTACGACCCCTCTATTGACGCTGCCAGTGGTGGGTGAGAAGTTTAGTATATATTGTGATGCATCCAGGATTGGTCTTGGGTCCGTATTGATTCAGAGTGGGAGGGTGAATGCCTATGCTTTTAGGGAATTGAAGCCCTACGGGCAGAATTACCCCATACATGACTTGGAGTTAGCAGCAGTGGTCTTTGTACTTAAGATTTGGAGGCATTAATTGTATGGGCAGCAGTGCAAGATATTCTCAGACTATCAGAGTTTGAAGTACATTTTTACACAAAAAAACTGAATTTAAGACAGAGGAGGTGGCTCAAGCTGGTTAAGGATTACGACCTGGAAATCAAGTATCATCCAAGGAAGGCAAATGTCGTAGCAGATGCCCTAAGACGAGTGACAACTTCAGCTTCTACTATGGTTTCAGCAGTGCAGGCAGAGCTAAGTACCGAGCTGCGGAGATTTGGTGTAGAGGTAGTTTCTTACTACACTCTCGGCTATGTCTTTGAGGCCAACTATACTTGACAGAATCAAACAGGCTCAGGTGAATGATTCTGAGTGCAGCAAGCTGAAGGCGAGTATGGAGGCCAATGCTAACTCTGAACAGGATGAGATTCTGAAGTTTCGGGATAGGTGGTACGTCCCTAAAGTTGAGGAGCTAAGGAAGGATATATTGTTAGAGGCTCATTCTTCTTCTTTCTCTGTGCATCCAGGTAGCATCAAGATGTATAGGGACTTGAAGCAGCACTATTGGTGGCCTAATATAAAGCGGGAGGTAGCCGAGTATGTTGAGACCTGCGTGGTGTGCCAGCAAGTAAAGGCGGAGCATCAGAGACCATCAAGTACGTTTCAGCCACTCCCTATACCGGAGTGGAAATGAGAGCGTATTACTATAGATTTTGTGGTTGGTTTGCTAAAGACCGCTAAGGCCCATGATGCAATCTGGGTGATAGTTGACAGGTTGACGAAGTCGTCTCACTTTTTGCCTATGAGGATGACTTATTCTATGGATCAGTAAGATAGTTAGAAAGAGTTTGCATAGGGCTATGGGTACCAGATTGGACTTCAGCACAGCTTTTCATCCTCAGATGGATGGGCAGTTAGAGCGAACTATACAGATATTGGAGGATATGCTCAGAGCCTGCGTATTGGAATTTTAGACAGCTTGGAGCAGGTTCTTACCTTTGGTGGAATTTTCGTATACTAACAGCTATCAGTCCACCATTAGTATGGCACCGTACGAGGCTTTTTATGGGAGGAAGTGCAGATCGCCATTATATTGGGATGAGGTTGGAGAGGCGAGACCGGCCTCGAAGGAAGTGATTCACCCTTCGACGCGGTAGAGAATCGACTTAGGAAAACTGATCTGCTTCCTGACTCTGATGGAGGATCGTACGCGCGACAACAAGAAACGATAACATGAGTGAGAGTGTAGAGATTGCATGTGATAGGATTGCATTGACAGTTTTACGTTTCATATTACACTACTTGCTAAGCGTTAAACTTACGTTTTTTGTTCTGTGGTGTGGATGCAGAGTTTATTGCTAGTGCGTTTTGAGAGCCCAGTACTGACGAGTAGGGCAATTGGCGGCGCGCGACCGAAGCACCGGACGGCTGTGTGTTAGGTCGACCCAGCCTGTGGAGGTGGTAGGTGATGATGAGGGTTCATTTTGAGGGTTATTGCTTTTGGAATTTGGAGTTTTGAGAGGCATTTTGAGTGATTTTGGTAATGTGTGTTTATATACTATATATATAAGCATTGTATTGTTTTATACTATGGATTTTCTTCGTTGTTAGTCGCTGGATTCATTCTCCTTCAATTCTGATTTCCCCTGGGGATTTCTAGATGGTTTTGATTGATGGATTATGGGAATGGTTTGGTGAATTGTATGCAGGTTTAGTTCGTTTTTGAGCTAGCCATTTTTTAGGCGTTACTGTGCCAAAATTTCAGAAGAGATGTTATAATGCATGCATGAGGGTCGTGTAGTGCCTAGTGGTGGGCGTGGGGCACCCAGTGCCGGGTCAGAGTGTGTGCCAGAGGGCGTGTCGCTAAGGACGCGCATCCCGTGAGGGCGCGCGTGTAGCGCTGGTGCAAGGCAAGCGCACAGATATGCGGCGCCGAGTGAGCGCGTGGCACTGCGGGCCCATGGTGAGGGTGCGCACGTGGGCGCATGGCGCACAGGGCGCACGTCAGGCCCTCCCGTTCCCTTCTCGCGTTTTACCGTTTTAAACTCTTTTATGTCATTTTTTTAAAACCCCAATGGTACGTAAATGTTTTTCGCTGCTTATTTATATCGGCTTTCGTACGTTTCCTTTTGAAACGTTTTCTTTTTAGGCGTGAGTTATTTTCGAAGTGAGTTGAAAATTTTTATACTTACAAATGTTCTTTTGAATATTATTAAATGATAAGAGTATCGTTAGGTTGAGTTGAGAGAGAGAGAGGATCACGTCATTGCAGGCTCGGAGCGCTACAATTATAGTGTCAGAGCGAACCGAAAATTAAGGGATTTTTTGGGGCACCACAGCACTATTATTTTCTCACAACCTGCTTAGTGTGAGTTAGCTATGTTGAGAGAACTCTGTATTTGTTGAATTTTATACTGATTGTTTTTTTGTCAAGGACCATAATTCTCATCAAACTCTCCTCTGGGGTTCTCTCTATGATGGATTGTATCAATTCCATCCGGCATCTCCAACTCATTCACTATCGGCCAGGTTGCTGTTTCCAGCCTCTTTTTCATCCCAAATTTGGGATTACTACTTGGGTTTTGTAAAAAACTGAAATGCCGATATTCGGTACTTCCTGTCAAATGAGTAAAACTGTAACATAGTAAAAACTGACACCAACAATTTTGACAAATTGAATGGGGTAGAAGAGAAACCAACACAAAAATTAATCTCTACCTAATTCATCTACGATCTAACTATCATTTAAGGAAAATGTTGGGATATTTTTCCTTTATATTGGATGATCGATGAGGAAGAAAATCTCATCAACCATCTTGCTCGTTATGAAAACATCTTACCTCGTCGGAAAACACCAACCCGATCTTCGACCTCCGCGAGTAGGCCCAATTCGTCCTTCGGTCGAACGTCCTCTGGCAAAAATCTCCTCGGCCAAGCCCTAATTTCGTGACAGACTTCTCTCGGCCTCCATGAAAGCCACCAACCACGTGAACTTCTTCCTCCTACTTGATTTTCATCTCTCCCTCGCTCTCTCCCTGTTCCTCTCCCTTTCCTTCTCTCTTTCCCAATAGAACGCGAAGGAGGAAAGGAAGAAGAAAGACTCCATTTTCTTTAAAATAGAATTGGTTCATTTAAGCAGAACCAAAATAGACCCAATAATGAACTGAACCAGAACAGTAAACCAAACTAGAGTAGTAAACCAAACCAGAACAATTAACCAAACCAGAATAGTGAGTCGAACAGGCCCAATTGACCTGAACTGGTTCAACCGAACTAAACTCGACTCAAATTCTATCTTGAATTTTACTGAACCGATCTAAGATTTTACCGGCAAAGAATTTCTGCCTAAATTCTTTTGAAAGGGATTTATTAAAGTATGAAAATAATATTAAGAATTTTATTTAGATAGAAAAATTCCCGGAGGTTGTCAAAATTGGCCTAAGATCACACGTAAGGAAATTCTGCCTAAACTCTGTCGAAATTGGATTTTATAACGCCCAGAACTTTCTGCTAAATTAATTTTTGAATTTACGTATTTGTAAACGGCGGAGTTTTAGTCAGAATTGACAGCGGAGAATTTGTACTAGTAGGTAAAAGATTATTTCGAAGCTAATGGAGAAGAGATAATTATAAAATTTTGACCAGAAACGAATTGAATAATAGTTTAATTAAACGATTAAAGAGTGAGAACGAAAAGGTAATTTGGATTAATTATATTAAATAATATAATTAATATATAAAAAAAAAAAAGGAGAAGGACCGTGGAATCTCCCTCCCCCTCTGTTCTTTCCCTTCCCCCACGAGACGAAGCTCTCCTCTCCTCCCTCTTCGGCGATCCTCTCTGCTCCTTCAACAATCTTCAAATCTACGGTAAATTTTAGTTAGTTTTTAGTAGATAGCTAGTCTTTTAGTTGTTTTGAGTGATAAAAGTGAAGTTAGAGGAAGTATTTGGTAGTTTTGGTGAGACCTAGAAGGGAGATACGAGATTTTGATATTTGTAGTCATTTTTATTCGTGTATTGGTGTTTAAGCTGGGAGTAGTAGTAGATTATCAGTCTTTATAGAGAAAATTGGGTGTTTGGATAGCGGAGGAACTCATGTTACAGAACGGTTTCCGTTCGGCCATTTTTGGCCCTGCTGAGGGTGTTGAGTTAGAAATTTGATGAGACTGTTAGGATTGGACGTCCCAAGGAGCCTGTAGCATTTCAAATCGTCTAAATCGGACGAGTATTTGATAAGTTATGCATTTTTGAAGGTTGGTCGGAAATTAAGTTGGGATTTGAGTTTAGATAGATTAGGTGTTAAATTGTATTTCCTTTTAGAGTTTTATGAATTGAAAGGAAAGTAGAGCTAATAAACGTGTGGTTTTATAGGTTTTTCAGTTAGCGTACGAAGTTACGAACGAGTTGCTAAGGACGCCAAATAAGTACTGTAGTAGGTGCTTTTGCCTTCGGGCCTACATCAAATTTCAGTAGGTTACATGCAAATTTATTTTTTGTTATGCTTTAATGATTATGCATCATGGTTTTAAAGTACGAGAACGAAATGAAAATGAATTTTCATGTTTTTACGAAATGAAACAGTATGATGTGACGAATGAAACGAAAATGTACGTAAGAAGATAATGAAGGTGGAGTTGAGTGGTCTTATCCCGAGAGATGGACCGCGATGTGTATCACTTCTTCTCCCACTTTACGTGGTAGCCTTGTCCAGAGAGGTGGACCGCAAGGTGTGTCACTTTACCAGATCGAGATTGGCCTAGTCCCGTGAGGTGAACCAGGAGGTGTGTCACCTTGATCTAGCACGTAAAGAAGAACCCAGTAATAAAAAAATAAAGAAAATATAAGAAAGAGACGAAAACGAAAGTAGAGACGAAACTGTAGAAACTGCATATGTTAAGAAATGTTTATTTCAGTGTTATGTTTTTGTTATGTGCATTACTTACTTAGCATTAGGCTAATAGATAAGTTCTGTGATGTAGGTGACGAGGCAGTAGCTGGTGAGTACCTTGAGCAAGCCCAAGACTAGGAGGCAGTTGGAGGAGTGTGCTCGTGGACGGTTTGGTCAACTGTTATGACGTCTTGACCAGAGCGGGCGTATGTAAGGGAGTTTAGTTATTTCGAGTTTAATTGGAGTCATTTTGAGTCGATTTGAAGTGTAAATGAATTTCAAACCTTTTGAAGTATATAATGGTTTTGAATTGATTGGAATGTGCACATTTTGTTATTTTCAACGTTGAGTCGAAGTTCGGCTGTTTTTTGAAAGTTTAAGGTTTTAAACAGATTTTGTGAAGGAAGTGTCGACCGATAGTGGTCGACCAAGGTTGGTAAGTGTCAACCGCGAGGGTTGACCTACGGAGACAGAGTCATAGCAGGTGTCAACCTGTGTGTGGAAGTGTCGACCGATTAGTGTAAATATGGTAGAAGTGTCGGCCGCAAGGCTCGACCGATGGAAACAGAGAGGATGAAAGTGTCGACTGGTGAAGACGAATGTCGATCGCTCTATGTGATGAGCGTAGAAGAGTTGACCACGAGATTTGACTGGTGCGGGCAGAGAGCATTAAGGTGTCGACTGGTGAAAGCAAGTGACGATCGCGAGGATCAGGGTGTCGACCGCTGCATGCAAGTGTCAACCGATTTCTCTTTATAATGTCTTGAAAAGCGAACTTTTATTTAAACTGATTTTGATTGAGTCTTCCACTGCGACGAGTTTGAATGTTTTTAAAATGTCGTTTTAGGTCGAGGAACAAAGTTTTAAATTTTTACACGAATTTTACCCAAGCGTATGTGTGTGAGTAGTAGTAGAGACCGGACCGGAAATCTACGAGTCAATTTTTGAGTCGCTACAGTGATGGTATCAGAGCAGTGTGTAGTAGTAGTGAGCGTATCGAGAACCGCCTAGGTTCTCGAGGTCGCTACAGATTTATTTAAGTAGAAATTTAATATAAGATTTTAATTAGGCAGGATATTATTGAAATATTGGATATTGGAAAAATCTCAGTAACACTAATCGCCCAGAATGCAGGTAAGTGAAAAGATCACATTTTTGTCGTTTTAGCTACAGCTCTACATCACAAAATCTATATTATTTTCTTATAATTATTTTATTATAGGTTATTTATATTTGAGTACGTATGTTCAGGCATTGATATAAAATTGTATAAAGATAAAATTGGTAGGACATTTCGTATGTATATGAATATGATGGAATTGATGAAAAATATATGATAGCAAAAGCCTGAACGACAATGACATAGTGAGCTTGAACATGACTACACCTGAATGACAATAAGAAGGCTAAGTCTATGGTTGGAAAATGAGTTCCAACTAGTCTGTAATTGTTAAATCAAGATTCGGTAAAAGTTAATGTTATAAATTGTTTTAAATTCTGCATTTATTTCAAGTTTCCTACAAAGTTATTTAATGATAAGATTCTGCGCATTTAATGTTTCAGTTACTGTTTAAAGAGATAGGTTTCTAATATTTTAAATTTAGGGTTTTAATGCTCAAATTTTATAAATAACTTTTGGAAAAAATTTTTAAGATATTTTCAAATTAGGGTTTCAAATCGGAGTTTTTTTTTAGAATTGGGGCATTACAAAAACTCATAATTTACCATTTCAAAATTCTAATTCACGTGCAAGTTTACCATTTGAAATTGTCCATGTTGATGTTTGGGGCCCATCTCCTATAAATTATGCTACTAGTGCTCGTTATTTTCTCTTATTTGTGGATGATTATACTCACTTCACTTGGTTCTTCCCGTTAAAATTAAAAAGTGAAGTTCATACCACTTTTGTTCACTTTCACCAATTTGTTCGTACTCGATTCGATTTATCTATCAAGGTCGTCCAATCCAATTGGGGTGAGGAGTTCCAATCTCTCTCTACTCTTTTTAAGTCATAAGGTATTCATCAACATGTGTCGTGTTCCTATACTCCAAATAAAAATAGTCGAATAAAGTGAAAAAATCATCCTGTTGTTGAAACAAGTCTCGCTCTACTCATCCATTCATCAGTCCCTCATTGTTTTTAGCCTTAATAAATTTGTTACCAACTCATGTCCTTAACAACAAATCCTCTTTCAAATGCTTGTTCAATTCTATTCCAGGTTACTCATTTTTTCATGTGTTTGGCTGTTTGTGTTTTCCTTTCATTCGCCTATTTAAACAACATAAATTACAACATTGTTCCCTTTCGTGTGTATTTTTGGGTCTCAGTCATCATCCCAAAGGTTACATATGCCTTGATTCTCATACTAATAAAATCTACTTCTCTCGTCATGTCAATTTTGATGAGTCTAACTTTCCCTTCTTCTCCATGTCCATGTCTTTTCCACATAAGTCCTCTTTCACCCTTCCAATTTCCTCTCTTCCTTTACCACCCTTTCCTACCATGCAACCTATGACATGACCCGAGAACCCCTCTGGGCTACCCAGACCGCATACACTAGACATAGAATGGAATTCATGTTTAAACATACGACACATTTGAAATTTCTTTAAAAATACGCAGCGGAATCGTTCGCGTTTCATTTGAAAACCATTCGATTAAAATCATCTTAAACCCCTTTGAAACGAGTGGGAGATATCTTTAAAACGTGTTTAAAAACACTCACTCAAAGCTGGAAATCAAAAATTTTGGAAAAACAAAATTAAAAAAAAAAAGTGTGCATGGGACGCTCCGTGCGCGCGTCGTCCATTTGGCGCGAGCGCGTCGCCCACTCGGGGCTCGCACTACTCGCTCGCGCTTAGGACCGATCGGTCGGCACGCCCCGCCAACTGGTCAACACCCTCTGGGGTGCCATCGCACCATCAACGTGATCAGCCGATTGATCGACCATAGCCGGCGATCGCATTACCCTGCACGGCGCCGTGCCATCCGCATGCGCCTATTGCGCGCGTCGCTCCTTGGCGCGGGCATCGTCCTCCCAGGTGCGCGCACAACGCCAGCACCCGGTACCACTTAGCCGATCGATAAGGCACCGAGCACCGATCGATCGTCAACTCTCTGCCCGCCCGTCGTCAATGCCATCAGGCACCAATCGATCGCGCGCACGACATCGATTGATCGGCAGACGCTTTGCCTGTGCCTCACGTATTACCCTCAAGCACTAATCGGTCGTGCCCGTTTGGTGATCGATCGGTTGGGCACGCCCCAATCCTTTTTTTTTCCATCTTTCCTCCTTCCTATTCTTATTCACACCTACAAAAATCCTCCAAAACTTAATCCATAACCCCCACCTTAATTCCTTAAGAAAAAAATCCTCCATTCACAGCAAATCAAAACCAAATTATCAACATTAACCCAACTCTTCAAACCAAACATCTCTCTATCGATTCAATTCTCCAAAACAAAATTTCCAAACAAACTCCAATTTGTCACAACACTACTCAACCAAATCCATCAACATAAAATACTCATCTAAAATCAACATTTCCAAATTAATCTTTCAAAACAATAAGCTTTCATCAAATATCAATCTCCCAACAAAATTATTTCGCAAAAGAAACTATCATAGTATACCAAAACATCAACACAAAACCCATTAAATCCACTACTCTCAACACATATATCCCAACCAAAACTATACATACATATCCATGGGTCAAAATTGCCCTAACAAAATCCACTGGATCGGCGCCATGTATCCATCCCTCCAACTGAGCCTTCTTGTCCTGTACAAGTTTTGGTAACTCACTAGTTTGTTCTTCATCATCTACATCACAGAATTCATCTACAAGCGTAATGCTTAGCAAAAAATGCGTAATGAATGAAAACAGTTTATATGCATCCTAATACATACAGTCTCTACGTAATCATTTCATATACATTTTTCGTATTCCCATACGTTACATAGTACAAGTGCGTGTCGTAATACTCCTTCATGTCGTAATACAGGTGCGTGTTGTAATACTTATGAGTGTCGTAATACAATTGCGTGTCGTCATAGTCATGCGTGTCGTAATACAGGTGCGTGTCGTAATACTCATGCTTAACGTAATACTCGTGCGTGGTGTAATACTCGTACATTTTGTGCAATTTTCCATCCGTTCATTCATGAAAACTTATGCAAAATTCATTTTCGATAACTTTCTAAAACATGATGCATGAACACGCATACATACGCTAAACCGTGAAACCTAAAACATAAACAACCTCCATCAACTTTGATTTAAGCATTCAATTCAACCAATCCATTCAAAATTCTTGAACTTCGGCTAACAATTTGTAGAACTTCGAAAATTCATATCAAATCCATTACTTACCCGAATTCAATAATTCAAAAGCCTATGTAAACCTTGAAGTGTTTAATTTCTCATGGTAAAATTCCCTAACAAATCAAAAACAATTTCAGCAGAAATTAACTGAAACCAAAACTGCCCCTGTGCATACGGTTTTCACCCAAACTTTCTAATCTAACTTCAATTCCTTTCATATGATCACCAACCAAACATTTCTATTAAATTAAACATCTAATTTAGTCATAAAAGGAAGAAAAGAACTCAGCATTTTCGGACAACTATGTAAGGTTAATCAAACCCTCAAAATAATCCATCAAATTACTCCTTTTTTGCCATAAACTAAAACTCTACCTAAGATCAACTAAACTCTTACGTTTAAAGATTCAAAATCGTCTAAGGAGAGGGGAGGCTTTTCTACTGTTCTTTGTGGAAAAAAAAAAAAAAGAGAGGAAGAGGGTTGGCTGCAAGTGAAGAGAAGAGAGGAATGAGAGAAGGGGAGGTTGGAATTGCGAAGAGGAGAGTAAAGGAGTAGGTGGGAAAAATGGAGATGTTTAGATGTGAGGACAATGGTGGCTTTTTGAAAAAGCCATTTAATTTTAAATAAAATTCAAACTTTTCATTTTTTACCCTCCCTTTATCTTATACATTCCAAATTTATAATCCTACACATATAGTTCTCTATTTCATTAATTCACTTCATCTCCTTCAAATTGGTAATTCCATCTAAAAATCTCTAGTAGTTCTTATACACAAAGTAAAGCTCTGAGAAAAATTTAGGATGTTACAACCTAACTCTTCTATATCACATGATCCCATTCCATCACCTCTCTCTCCCATAGAACCTCTCTCACTCACACTTCCATCATCTCATATCTTGCTTGAATACTCTCCCTCCCCCATTCCTCTGATTAGCATTACCACCCACGTATCTAATCTTCCTATCATCAATCATCATCTCATACAAACTTGAGCCAAAGAAGGTATTTTTAAGCCTAAAGCCTTTACAGTTGAATCCTCCCTTGAACCCAAAACCTTCCAACAGGCCTCTAAACACCTTCATTAGTTGGCTACTATACGAGAAGAAATATCCGCTTTCAATGCCACAAATACCTAGACATTGGCTACACCACCACTAGGAGCAAGAATAATCGGCTATAAGTAGGTCTTCAAAACCAAACTAAACTTTGATGATACGATAAACCGATATAATGCTTGCTTAGTCACAAAAGGGTATGAACAGACAGAGGGCATTGATTACGAAGAAACGTTCAGTCCAGTCGTAAGACCAGCATCAGTTCGTACTACTCTCTCCTTGGCCATCTCCTTTGGCTGGATTATCAGGCAACTCGATGTAAGTAACATTTTTCTTCATGGTGACCTGAACCTCATTTTTCCAATACTGCATGCAAGTGCAAACTGAAATTGCAAATGAAAATTAGGGTTAGGGTTTGGTTTATTTGGCTTTCAGTAAACATAATCGAGAACCAAACCAACAAATTTGGTTAGGTTGTTCAATTTTAAAATTAATTTTTATTCATTCAAAATTGAACAGAATGGTCAGTTCTGTACAATTGTCTGGTTCAGCTCAAAGTGAATTCTACTCCTAATTAAAATCGACAACAATAGTGAATGATGAAATCAATGTTTTAGATCACAACGACACTTGAACTCTTGTTGCTTCCTCTTTTGGGGTGCAAAGTAATTGGTTCTATACAGATTTACAAACATAAACAGAATGCAAATGGTACTTTTAGCCGGTCCAAAGTGCGGTTGATAGCAAAAGAGTTGGATCAAACAAAAGGGCTTTGGTTATTTTGAAACTTTCAACCTAATGGTCATGCCCTTGACAACTCAATTTTTTATGGCTTGTGCCTTTTTTCTGTAATTATCCCATCCATCATATTGACGTAAGTAATGCTTTTTTTTCATGGCGACTTAACTGAAATGATTTATTACATCTCCATCTATATGTTTACTAATACTCTTTCAGGGCCCGATTCCTCCTAGAACCGGATCCCGACGGGTGTTTTGGATTCTCAAAGTGGGACGCTCCTCAAACAACCTACTCAAACTATCTATTCCCTAAGTGGGAACTTCTAAACAACATATATCTTACATTTCCTACGTGACATCTTAAATTAAGGTATTTTCAATAACATCCAAACAATATACATGACAACTGAAGTATATTTCATAAGTTGAAATATGTTACATCATCATCAAACTCTTTACATCAAAGTACAACGAAAGCGAATTACAATATATATAAGTCACGACATGTGACTTTTCACAATTCCTAAAACCATTAACCATGATCTTTCACCTATGCCCTTTGCACACTTTACATTACCTTGATTTTTTCATATCGGTGAACGTCCTTGATATCTGAAAAATAAAGATATTCCATATAATGAGCTTTACGCCCAGCAAATAAGTCTTGCCACTAAAATAACTAAACTAGACTCTATCCACACTATCCAGGCCCAAACGCGAACTTCTATCTAATTAATAATTATTTTGAAATCAACTTAAATCAATTATGTTTTGATTTGAAATTCATGTTATTTATATAAAAATACATGCATGTTTGTAATTCGAACCATTTAAAATCTATGTCATTAATCACAGTTTAAAATAACTAACCTTTTAAAATTCTATCAACCGCGGTTTAATATTCGCAACAAATAGATAAATCTAATGCGTTATAGTAAATATGCACAATTTAAAAATATTATTTTACCAAAGCAGCCAATGTCATTTTTAACATTCAATTTGAAATGTAAAAATGCAATCCATTCTAATTGACATATGACCATCACACACCTACACATTCCCTAGCTTTCACCGGTAAAGCTATAGGACCCTACACATTCATTTATCCCAATGTTTAGAGACTTTCAACTCATGAAGGACATACAGTTAATTTTTTTCTCATTTTTATAGTCATATTTATCACACAAAGAGGCGAGTTTCGGCTTTCCAACTCCCTACTTTCTAAATGCATGCTTTAAAATAATTATAAAACAATGATATGCATGTTTAAAACGATGCAACTCAACTCACCATGCAATTGATAATTGAAATCAATATGCTCAATTTAATGAAAATTGTCATTTTCGAAATTTGTCGTTTCAATATTTCTTAAAAATCAGAAATATACAATTCAATGTTCAATTTATGTAAAAACAACATCTGATTTGTTCAATTATTAAAAACAATATCAAATCTTTACTTTAACATTCAATCAAATCTATTATATTCAGATATAAAACAGTAATTAAAATTATCTCCACCTATCAAGGTAATAAAGTATAAACTAAATATTTTAATTGTTAAAGGTATTTACTGTATGTCGATTCCATCACTTCATACAAAATTTCCACTGAATCTTTCGATTCTTCAACAAAAACGCTCATCTCAACGAGCTAAACAATTTATCCTAAAGTACGAATGACAAAACTCTCAATTTCTCCTCTTTTTTCCCTTTTTCGTTTTTCTTCTCTCGTTTCTCTCTTTTCTCTCTCCTTCTCTAGTTCTCCTCCTTTTTCTTTAACTTTTCTCTTCTTTTCCTGCGCGAAATCACTAGATGAATGCCACATTTCACCTTTTGTAATAGTAAAACATGGTTAATTACTTATTAACCATGTTTATCCTTCTTAAATTTACCCTTAGTTACAATAACATCTTGATTAATTAATTCTTAATTCTCATTAACTTTAATCTAATACTAATTAGATTTATTTTAATCTAATTTTTGTAATTAGTGGAATTTTAATCTGATAAATCAAAATTACAAATTAATCTATAATGTACATCTGTAATTATAAATTTTGTTACAAGATTTTCAAACCATTACATACTCAGTTTCATTCCCAGGTGGATAAGTTACACAAAGCTCTCTCCATCTTGAAGCAATGCATGGTTTAATAAACTCGGTTCAACCCTTCTCCAATGGGGTATTTTAGCTTCCAAAGCTAAGTCTTCAAGGTTTGACAAATTTCACATTCTCCTAATAATGTTCACTTGTTCTAACTGGCAGTGACAGTAAGTCCGTTCATTGTCTGATTGATTATTTAAATTCTTTTTTTGCAGTCAAAGGATTTGGTGTGTTACATTACTTCTTTGGCATCACTGTTATGCCTAAAGGGATAAACTTTTGCTCAATCAAACTATGAAAAATTCTAACCTTCTTATTCGAAATTGGATCATGCAAGTCAGTTTCCACACCAATGGTGATAGACACACCTGTATCCAAATCCTCTGGACTTCCTCTCCAAGATGGTTCTCGGTACAAAAATATAATAGGGAGTCTCCAATATTGTTCATTCAATCGTCCATTGATATCTTGTGGATAATAAAATCTCTTAATTCGTGCATGGCCCCGATTCTTCCACCTGCATTTACAAGAGATTCGGATTAGGATGCTAAGTTACTTGGTTCTATTTTCGAGAGAGGTCCAAGGGATGCGGGATACTTCCATTTTATAGCATTATGACACTCGAGCGGCTTACAGCTCAAAGCGTAGAGGCTTTACATTCATTAGATCCATCTAGTTAGTAAAAATTTGTTATCAAAAGAAATTTGTAAAATAGTTACTCGAGAGTCATATAAATTAATTGACAATTTAGAATAACATGACAAAGGATATGAAAAAAGAATAATGGACGATTATGATATTCTTTAAAAAAAAAAAAGCAAACGTGTAGTACTTTTTAATGATAACTTACCAAATAGAAATACTTATATTAATACGAAACATATTGATAACCCTGATTATGATCAAGTAGATGAATTGACTTTGATAGATCATGCACAAAAATCAAACTTAGCAAGCTTTGAAACACATATTGTGCTGTATAACACTATCTCCTCTCTTGAACTTCATTTAGCATAGATACGTCTACAAAACTCACATGCTTTACTAATGTCGATTGGTTATCATGTCCCGATGACAAGCATAGTACTCAAGCCTATCGTGGTTCTTACTTTATCTCTTGGACTTTGAACAAACAAAAGGTGGTTTTAGATCGGCTATGAAGTTTGAGTACAACAATTTGGCAAATGACGCCGTCAAGATTTCCTGGATCCAATCGTTGATGCCCAAGTTGCTAATCAAATTCCTTTCTCATGGTTAATATTATGCAACAATATTAGTGTCACATACGATCAACTTTGTCCTCTGGTAAATCCAAGCACGTAGAGTTGGATTATCATTGGAGAAAGTTCTAAATCACGCTCTCACATTCTAATTTACTCCTTTTTAATATAAAGTGGCAGATTCTCTCACCAAATCGTGACTATCTCCAAGTTTCATCTCTACGTAACAAGCTTCATGTCTTCCGTTCTTGAGCTTGCGGGGATGTTATGGAATGACTTGATTTATAATATTGTATCATTTTTATATAAATATTTTTTTTATTATTCTTTATTTTTAGCTAGAACCACTATATGTATAGGTTGTTAGGATTTTATTTCCTTCTAATTATTACTTCTTATAAAAGTTGATACAATAATTAAGATTACTATTCAAAAATTAAATAAAATATTAATTAACATCAAATAATAATCATCATGTCACAAAATAAAGTATAAAATATAAAAATAAACGGTAAACTTAATTTTATTGAAAAATTAATAGTTTTGAGTATAGGTAGGGGCAGTTTGTCCATGGGCTAAATTTTGAGGATCATAGTGCTCAAAAAATGACTCAGACTATCAATTATCATGACGCAAAAGTTAAAAAGATTAAATTACGTTTTATTCATAAAAAATAAAGAAGAAATAGAGGAAAGAGAGCTGATCTAAGATGGGGCTGGCTGGCAATTGGGAAGCGTTGAGATCCATGATCAAGAATGAAAAGGTCATTTGTCTTCCATTAAAAACTTAGCACGTTGAAATTCAACAATAATACCATCCACTTCCTCTTCCAGCCTTCCTGCTTCTCTCTCTCTCTCTCTCTCTCTCTCCCTCCCTCTCTCTCTCTCTCTCTCTCCTGCGATTCCCACTCTCTCTGAGATCCAGACTCGTTCATTTTCCTTTCAGCAATTTCCCCTCTTCTGCAATCTGTTCCTCCAATTTTCTCCCCACCCGAAAACTCAGCCAGTGTTTTTGAAAACCCCAAGCCATTATTTTCGTAGACCTTCATTTTTGTGTTCGTATTTTCCATTTTTAATTGCGCTTGTGATTATCGCCATCTGGGTTTTCTTGTATATTATTTTTACCCCCTGACTTCCCCTTTCAGTACAACTTCGAAAGAATCAACACTTGCCCTCTGCTCTCTACGCTCTTGTTAAGTGCTACATTTTTTTTAAGACCTCGGCCAAGTTATTACTCTGTAAGCTTTTCACTGCATTTTCCATTATTGCATTCTGCTTCTTCCACCTGGAAATGTTCATTCACTGCATGAGTCCAAAAAGTAGCCACTTTAGCCTTAAAGATCTGCTTGGTCTTTCACCTTCTCCTTTGTCAAATAGATTTGGAGTTCGAACTTAGATTTCCTGTGTATATACCTTAACAAATATAACTTCTTTCTTCTTGATCTTAGCTTTATAGTGGCTGTTTCAGTTAATCTAAGTTTGGCTCTTTGGCTACTGGATCGTTCAATATCTAAGTCAAATTTTGTGGGTAGAGGAACTTTGGTGCTCCTATTGATTACTTACTTTTTTCGGGAAGGGTTTCAATGCTAAGATGCAGCCCGATCAGAGAAGAAAGGTGGGCCCCTTTTTTCCGGTCTTTATTTGCAAACTTCATTTATTGGAATGCCTTGTATTGTCAAGGTAATAAAGATTGATTATATATTGTCGCCTTTGTAATTTGATTATACACCTAAATCCCATTTTCGAGGAATTTAACGTGCCTCCGCATCTCATTTTGGTGCTATTTACTTGTTTGCAGTCCTTTACGTCGTGGTCTCTTTATCATGATTTGAAAAAAACAGTTTGCAGTCTCGATTCTTATTATATTATTTCTTTGTCATATTCCTTCACTCATTATAGCAGATAGTTAATGTGCTTAGGACTTAGGCTTTTATAATGGTTAGTTGTTGAGAGGTATATCAAACGTGTGTTTCATTTCATTAAGTGTCCTTTAGGCAACTTTCCCTCCCTTGAGCCAACTTCCCTTCCTAATTTTGATCCCATCTTAATCTTTCTCGAATATATATTTACTAATTTTTGGATGTCAATGACCATTCACTGGATAATGTTTAGTTTATTTTTGAGTCTTTGATTCGTCTTTGCTTTCTTATCTTGGAACTTTGTAACGTGAGATAGAAAAAAAAGAAAGCAGATCAACCTTTTTCATGCTTCTTTTCAAATTTCTCAGTGTTGGAAGTAATGCTGCATTCCTAAAGCTTATGAGATTAAAAACAGGTTCTAATCTCTTATTGAGGCCATAAATACTGAATTGTTGGCAATGTTATGCAATTTTTTTTTCTTATTACAATCATGGAATAGTCCACTTCATGAGGTATGCAATAACACATTCAAATAAGTTTACAATTGTGCATAGTGGTGCTTTCTAATTCATCATTTAGAATTATGGTTTTGTTTCGGTGAAAATGAGCCATTTATTTGTGGAAATACAGTCTTCTGTAGATGTGGATTTCTTCACAGAGTATGGTGAGGGTAGCCGATATAGAATAGAGGAAGTTATTGGTAAAGGAAGCTATGGTGTTGTTTGTTCGGCGTATGATACACATTCGGGAGACAAAGTTGCCATTAAGAAAATCAATGATATCTTTGAGCATGTTTCCGATGCGACCAGGATTCTTCGCGAGATTAAACTTCTAAGACTTCTTCGCCACCCTGATATTGTGGAGATAAAACATATTTTACTACCTCCTTCTAGAAGGGAATTCAAAGACATATATGTGGTTTTTGAGCTTATGGAATCAGACTTGCACCAAGTTATTAAAGCAAATGATGATTTGACTCCAGAACATTATCAGTTCTTTCTTTATCAATTACTTCGCGGTTTGAAATACATACATACCGGTGACTTTTCTACAAAATTTGGAAACTTTTTCCCCTGGTCATTTGTTTTTCTTTTCTGATTATTATTACTGATTTTGCTTGCAGCTAATGTCTTCCATCGGGATTTGAAACCGAAAAACATTTTAGCAAATGCTGATTGCAAACTCAAGATCTGTGACTTTGGCTTGGCAAGAGTTGCTTTTAATGATGCTCCTACTGCTATTTTCTGGACGGTACGTACCTTAGTATCCTGTTTATTTTTTGAGATTTTTTCCTTGTATATATTTATCCATAACGTGATCCTTTTCCTCATAGGATTATGTTGCAACAAGATGGTATAGAGCACCTGAATTGTGTGGATCTTTTTTCTCAAAGGTGCCAATATTTGTCTCTGCCAGTCCATTCCCATTCGATTGCTTGATGTTTGTTGGATTTGTTATTAATGTGCTATTACTTGTAAATTTTACAAAATCGATGCTTTTTAACTCTGCTCTAACCTCTTATGTGTGGTTTTCAGTATACCCCAGCAATTGATATTTGGAGCATTGGGTGTATATTTGCTGAGCTTTTGACTGGAAAACCACTCTTTCCTGGGAAAAATGTGGTCCACCAATTAGATTTGATGACAGATCTGTTAGGGACACCATCTGCAGAAGCCATTGCACGGGTTTGTTTACTATAGAACCTTTTGTTTAGTGAAGAATATATTTCTTTAAAAATATGGCTCTGTTTGCAAATGGCTGTTCATCTCCATAGCTCTTCCCCCGGAAATTAAATTTTAGATACTGAGATTTTAAATATATATGTATTCTAGGTGCGTAATGAAAAGGCTCGGAGATATCTCAGCAGCATGCGAAGGAAAAAGGCCATTCCTTTTTCCCAGAAATTCCCTAATGCAGATCCTCTTGCACTCTGTCTGTTAGAAAGAATGTTGGCATTTGAGCCAAAAGATCGACCAACAGCTGAGGGAGTAAGCATGTCTATCCTGAATCATATTTGTCTGTTTTATTATTTTCTTCGACGATATTGGTCTAAGAAGACCTTTTCATTTTTCACTTAGGCTCTGGCAGATCCTTATTTTAAGGGCCTGGCAAAAGTTGAGAGAGAGCCTATTGCTCAACCAATCACCAAGATGGAATTTGAGTTTGAGAGACGAAGGATTACGAAGGAAGACGTTCGAGAGCTTATTTACCAAGAGACTCTTGAATACCATCCGAAAATGTTAAAGGAGTTCTTAGAAGGGTCAGAGCCTACAAGTTTCATGTATCCAAGGTATACTTGAACCATAATGCTCTCATTCTACTGCCATCTACCAGAAAGCATTATGTTACCATCAATTTTTCATTATATGGGTTGAAACGTTGGACATTTTGCCAAATCCACAGAAGATGGCACTTATTATTTGTTACTTTTCATCATCTATAGCAAATGAATTTGATTCATTCCATTAATGAGCTTCAAAAGCTTGGTTGATTATGGAAATGAAGTAGATGTTATCTTAGTGCTTCTTTTGTATGAACATCTTCTTGTCAATCTTATTCTGAAGCTTCAACATTTTTACCCAAAAAATCTGGGATTCATTCTATTTCACCTGAAAGTTACTTTGACACAAATATTTTGGTAATTTGGGCATCATGTGAAGTAAATCAAATCTCAATATTTACTTTATTTGGACAGTGCTGTTGACCATTTTAAGAAGCAATTTGCCTACCTTGAGGAACATTATAAAAATGGTTCAACTGGTGCTCCTCCTGAAAGGCAACATGCATCATTACCAAGGTATTTGTTTCGACATATGGACGTTCTCGTTTGTTTTTCAGTCTTCGAGGTGTATGCTAATTTGGACTTCCATCTTGTCTCTTAGGCCAAGTGTGTTATACTCGGATAACATAGCACAAAATTCATCTGATATCACAACTGATCTCTCCAAGTGTTCAGTCAAAGAAATTGAAAGGTCACATGTTGAAACCAATTATGGTATCCCAATGGCTAGACTTCCTATCCAATTTCCTCAAGGTATATTCTCTCTACCCATTTCAAAAGCAAAATAGTAAAGTTGGCTTCTTTATGATGGTAATCATTGAGTTGGTAACAGGTAGCGCAGCTAGGCCTGGGAAAGTGGTTGGCTCAGTGCTGAGATATAACAATGGCACAGGAGCAACGTCGGAGGCTAATGAACAGAGAAGGATAGCAAAGCAAAACCCACATCTACCAACTCAACATCCTCCTTCAAATTATTCGTATCCAAGAAGAAACCCGGTCCCGGCTTGTAAAAACGAGGGAGAAGACGAAGTTGAAGTTTCCAAAAATTTGCAGCCTAAGATTCCGTACATGGCTAGGAAAGTTGCTGCGGCTCAAGGTGGGTCTGGAAGCAACTGGTACTAACTGCTGATGCCTATGGATCAGCCATGATCAATGAGGCTGTAGATTTGAGCTTCTCCTCGAAGCTTTCCATTTCAAACAAGCACTTAAATTTCACAGGGTGATTTGACAAATAGGCCACTCTAATTTAGCAGGTGTATTGTGTATCCGTTATTTCATACTTGTCGAAGAATATGATATATATATATATATATTCTCCAGATTGAGCTACAATGGAGAGAAATTAATCAAATCTGAAGCAAGCAGAGTAGCTGTTTGATTCTTCCTGCCCACCCTCAGTCGCACAATTTTTATGTATTTTATTTTTAAAGATATTTTAACAATCACCTAAAACTTGGATATGAGACCCGAATTATACAAAATCACTGATCAACCATTAAATAATCACAACAGTTTTCTCACACATTAAAACCACTTTTTCATTTCTTTTTCTTTCCTTTACTTTCTTTCCCTCCTGTTTTCTTCTAATCTGGGTCTACCATTTTACATAATACAAACAACAAACCCCGAAAATGTTTTGGCTACATTATCAGAAACCTGCCCACAATAATGATGTTAGAATCATATCCAAACCTCATCGATTCTGATTGTTTTTGAAGAAGTTGAGATCCCATCGACGAATCAACCCATCCATTATATGGCCGGATGGGTTCCGAACGACGGTCAACGTAGCTGTTGTGTTTGCAGACAAGTCAACTTCTGATGAATTTTGGGTGCTTTTGGATGATTTAGAACCATTAATGGCCGGGTTGAGAATCAACTCACTTTTATCAGGAAATGGAAGCTCGCTTGAAGTGGGTTCTGGTTTACTTGCCAGAGGAGCCTCAACTGAAGTTGACGTAGAATCTACTTTAGATTGCAAAGTTACATCGCTTGAAGCGGAGGGTGTCTCTCTCTCTAAAATCCCACATTGCTCTGATTGAAGAGCTTTCTCTTGAGAGTCTTTATTTGAAGATTCAAGAGAGTGAGTGCCATTACTTGGAACACATTCATCTGCCTCAGAAATCTTTGGTTGGAATTCTTTTAGTGATTCGATCATTGCCGCCATGATCATCTGAGGATTGTCCAAGAGGAATAAAAATCAATGAAAGAAAAAAGTCATCCATGAGAGTACAAGATTTACCCTTTCTTCTTCTTCAGCATTGGAAGGAAAACCTGATAAGTCATCAAGTTGATACTCCACATACAGATCATCATCCTCAATCAAAGTTGGTGCACGTGGCTCATATTGATGGCCATTCGAGAATTCAAAGCTTATCATTTTTGATGAGGAAGAGCAAACATCATTGTCAGAATTTTCATCCTACAAGAAAGGATTTTAAGGAAACAGATGTCCAGGTTCAAGTCTAAAATAAAAAGAGTAAGACATTGGGGAAAGCTCAAATCCAAGTTATAAAGAAATATAATACCTCTACTTGAGTTGAACTGTCTTCGGACGGAAGACCGGAAGGGACCTGACAATGCATACAGCATATCAGGTTATCAAACACCCACTTCCCGTATAGAAAAAGAAAAGAAGACATGCTAGACCAAGGTTTAAAACGTAAATTCTGGCATGGAAGTAGAAGAGTCTCCAAATTGCTTAGCGGTTCATTTATTTATTTGGTATGAATGTATAAATGTATGTGTTGATTGGAAAGCGCATTGTATCTTCTAATATCTGTCAGGAAATAGTCTACCAAACGCATGAAGATAATTCAATATAAAGTCATTTAATGTTGAGGAAATATGAAACGAATCACGCACCTCTGTCCGACTCATGGGTCTTCGTGGATGAGGTTGCTTATTGGCATCTGATGGAATGTTGGTTCCTGATTCTGTAATTCAAAAACATCATTGGTCATGAAGACAGCACAAAGAGAATAAAAAAAAAAACATTATTGAAGAATAGAATTAATTAAACTAAAGACTCGTGCCTTTAGATGATATTGAAGGTCCATGGTCTTGCACTGCTCCCCAATTGCCCTAAACGTAATATGACAGTCAATAATTTGTTAAGGACTTGTACAAATAAAATCATGCAAATTAATGAATTTGTTTTTTCTTTTTTGAGCATTACAGCTCACATAAAGTTGTGGAGAATAATCATAAAGCAAAACTGGATGTACGGCATATTTATTACCTTACCGAAGTAGTGTGGCATACTTTCAATGAAAATGTCCCCAAAATCATCTTCAGGAGGTTGCAAAACATTATGGAAAAATATGTTAATAGAATCGAAGTAAAATTGGGGGCGTGGAGAGTTGTGATCTCCCTCAAACTTGATGATATTTTTGTCTCCCTGCATAAGAATATTAAAATAGAATTAGCAAACAAGTTTTTGTTAAGGGATCAAAATGGAGAAGTGGCTAACTACTTAATTAAGTAAAATATATTTGACATAGATGCCTCATTGAGGGTACACATCATTTATCAGGCATTTGATATCAGTTCACGTAAAAAATTACTTTGAAATCCGCATACCCATTTGATTCCTTGTTTTGGTGATTTAGGCTTACCATATAAACATCATGTATTCTATCAGAGTGATGTGGGCGTATAAAATCATCATCAATGGCATGGCCGATCAAGACCGGAACAAAAGAAGATTTTGCAACCTGGAAATGAGGATAAACGCAAATTCCACAATTTGAGAATCAAAAGCTGTAAAATGACAGCTATGGGGTCATGAGTATCATTATGCCATTTCTGATTCTAAATTTCTTTTCTTTACAATCAACCTTTGTAAATTAACAAGCTCATCTATTTGTAGCAATTCTTTCCAGTTTCCCCTATCCCTACTAAGTCAGTAGAGAGACTTACGGATCCATGCAACCTTTACTCATAAAAGATTGTAAGGAATCAAATTATTCATAAGATTAAATTATCAGTCAATGATTGTTCTTCTGAGTCCACGACATCCTTCTAAAAGCAGCAAGTCTAAGGTTAATACATCATATGTGACAATACAGTTAAACATGCTGAACCTTTCATTAAAAGAAAAGTAAAACATGGAAAAGCGTGGCTGACAGAAGAAAACTCTTTGGCAGCACAAATTATGAAATCCAGCGAAAAGTCTGACCATTTTATTTAATCAGAATCATTCATAGTTTTCTCAACATATTATCAGGTACAGATATGGGAAATTCTCATTCTATGGAGAGGTTCAGACATGGACAAAAGACAATGCAACTCAGAGCACCAAGGATAAATTACTTCATTAATAAACATTAGAAATACCCTGCAGGAAAATACCTTGATAGTATTCAAGTCCATTATGTCAAATTTTGCCTTCTTTTGGATCGCTCTTCGCATGTATTGAATAGCAAACTTTACCTAAGCAGAGAAAGAGAACAATTTAAGATAGTACAATAAAAACAAGCAAAAAATTACATTCTTACTCTTCACCAATGCATTCTTCAATATTGGTAATACAAAGAACCTTAAAGACAAACAACAGGACACAGAAATCTTGAACTTCTTAATTCTCGACTTAAGACTAAACTGGGAAGAGAAGTCACCACAAATGAAAATTTAACTGTGCGAGGTTTAGCTCAATGCAAAGGTAATATGGAGAACCAAAAATCATTGTCCAACAGTCTGACAAACAATTTTCTAACCATTAACTCAATTTTCTAACCGTGAACTTAGGAAGACGGAATTTAGAAGTATCAACTAGCTCCATCATCAGGTCAACCAAATCAGAAAAAGGGCTGTCCAGAACCATCCCTGCAATCGAAGGATCTTCAGCACCGTACATTAAGCTGTGAAAATGTTATGTGCTGTTAGTGGAAGATGAAGAAACAGGACGACCTAGCATTATTAAATATAAATTGACATGAATCATAAACATAAGGGAATGCTGAAGTGTATTAAATTCTCACTTCTAGTATTGCAATTCTCACCAAATATTACAATGCTCACCAAAAATTAATTCGATTGTTACCTAATAACAGATTTTACATTACCAAAAAGTAAGAAAATTACTAATTTAAATTGGAACGCGTTTACAGGCATCTATACTAATGCTTGCATGTTTCAAAATGTTCAGTAAAATTTTGACAAAATGGTAACAAAAATACAACAAATTTAGAAAAATTTAAAAAACAAGTTCTTTGGTTTTTGTGTTAAAAAAAAAGGTATTTCTATATTTATAAAACCATATACATAAAATCATGAGAACCTGGTCACAGCACCCATTGAGCGACCCCACAATCCAATCATAGAAACATTTCCATCTGCCCTCAGATAATCAACCACAGCCCTAAGATCATCTTTCTGAAAGCATTCAAAGCGTATAATTCATAGAGGAAGTATATAACATAAAAAAAACCACTAAAATAGCTAGGTAAAAAGATAAAATTGCAATAACATCAGTACATTTGTAGTTATCATCGTGACTCTAAATATAAAATAGAAAATAGAAAAAAAGGTACAAATCTATCCGCGGGCATATTGGAAAAAAAGAAAAGAAGGATCTCTGAATGGGCTGAATATTTTCATTTTAGCATTTAAACACAGTTGACAAACATTTCCCAAAAGTGGACACAAGAAAAGATGTTAATGCTATAAAAAAATAAACCGCTTCATACTTCATTCCACCCCAAGGTGACGTGCTCTCCTCCAGACAGTCCAGATCCCGAAAAATCCAGTGTGAAAACTGTAATGTTTGAAGGTAGTAATATAATAGCAGCCTCACTCCCATCAGCTCTACATCCACTGCCAAAATGTTTCCATGTACAATTGAAGTTAACTTTCCAATGCAGAGTTCTAGTGCATCACACATTGAGATAATAGCCTAATACTATACCAAATATAGGACTCATTTGCAATAGCTTTTGCTAATGTCTTTTCTCAATAGAAAATGAGAAGATTTTCAATTATTGCTTTAATATTATACTTTAAAAGGACTTTTACACCAAAAGATGAAATGAGAGAAAATTCATTTCTTCAATATGCATTTACATAAGGAAGAAAATAAAATTGATAACAAAAATACAAAAAACTTATCCGGTTAAATGCTTTTAAAGAGAATTAAAAAGAGCACAAAAGCTCAGGATGCCAACAAGCAGCATTTAAAAGTTGTGTTAAATAGACTCATGATACCTAACAAGGAGCTAAATTGACAGGAACATTTTCTCCTAATGGAAAGTTGCACACAGAAACGTTTTCTCCTAATGGAAAGTTGCACACAGGAACTAATACGCAATATCTAATGCAACTTACAAAACATGGGTCCGCGCCTACATAATAAGTCCCCTACTAGAAATAGTTTTCCACTAAATTAATATATGTTGTTTCTTGTCATCATAGCTTGCATAGTTATTCTACTTCGATAACATTTTTATGTTTTAATATTTTCTTCTTCTAGTCTGTTAAACTATGACTGACAGAAGAATTATATTTCTAAAGTACTCCCATCATATGACTGACAGAAGAATTATATTTCTAAAGTACTACCATCATTTTAGGATCTTGCGTCTTTCCTATTCTTTCAATTTCTACGTACAATTGATTGCATAATCCAGTAAAAGGAACAACAAATTTATAACAAGGGCACTAAAATTTTAAAGCCATACACAACTAGATGAGAGTTCCTCGTACTATCATATAACAACTAACGAACTATTAAAAAGAACAAGATATTCCTTGGTTTCACAAAATGATAAACAATTCATTACATATATTTAGCTTTGCAAATATTGACAGAGAGCCAGAATCATTTCTAAGTACCGCTATAGCTATATTCTCCAAGTTTAAAAAAAAAAAACTATAATTCTGCACAAGCTCAAACTTGTACCAGTACGCATGATTATTCATTGTTGTAGTCACCTGTTTCCGTGGCAATATATTACACAAGGCAAAGACTTCCCTTCAGGACCAACAATAGGCATGTAGTGACTGCACTGGAGGACATCTCCTCGACTGTTTTTAACCTGAACAAATTTGAACTCATTCAATAAACATAATTTCTGAGAGGCTTAAGATGAGCATTGTAATTGAGTAAGTAGTAGACTTAAATGTTGTATAACTACAGTTTGGAGGGGTACATAAAAAAATATAAAGAGGCAAAGGTACACACAAAAATATACTGAGACAATCTATTGTCTACATTGCCATAAGTCACAACAAGCTAACCTTTCCGATATCCTGTTAGAAATCAATAATAAGGTATAAAATCCATTAGAGGCCAATTGAATATGTATTACAAATCAACAAAACTTTTTAATTGTTATGTATCTCATAATAGAATGTGGATTCCATCAATTGGTTTAGAAATACACGAATTTTAAGGGAGACAAGTAAGCTAATCCACTTGATTACATAGAATATTATAAACCAAGATACAGAAAGATGAGCTAAAAAAGGCTCCCACAGAAGCAGAAGTTCAAAAACAAGATGATGAAGAAAGTAAATCAGTCGGGCACATGTTCATAAGCATAGCGTGAATTCTTACCTCTATATCTTTCCTTTGATATATTTTTCCTCTTAGAGTGAACTCTTGTTCAAGTAAATCATTTTTCGGGTCGTATTCAGCTCTGCAGTGTAAAACCATACTCATAAACTTTAGAATTATCAGTGCTGAAATGAGATGGAAAAAGGACACCAAAGAAACTAAGACCATGAAGAATTTCACTATCATGGCATGTAAGATTTAACATGGTAAAATTATTTTTCTCAATCAAAACATGCTGTACACCAACGAGTTTCAACGATTCAAATTTGACGCTCCACCTCCAAATTCTGCATATCTTACAATTAGATAGAGCAAAACAGAGAATCTCCAGTCAGGGAATTCGGAAAACCTAAAAAAGAAACCAACAATAAGGCTACAATCCGGGGAAGATACTACCTACTTATTGCGCTCTGCATTCTTCTTCTTCCAATCGACAAAAAATAACAAGGTTCGGTTCAAAATCGAGGACAATGAAAGCTAATTCGACATTAATTGGTCCGAAAAGATCAGATGCACAGAGAACGAAAGCAACAAAACTTGAAATTCAAACATTTCACTTTCTCCGCAGTCAAACGCCCAAAAGAAAATAAACCCATCACCGATGACACAGAGAAAAACGACAAAAAAGGGTAGAATCACCTCGGCGGACGAATTATGAAGTTGATGAGCTGTTCCATTAGCAAAAGAAGAAGCAGAATCCACAAGAGAAGGATCTGCTCTCCCCTGAGCCTTCTTCTAGATAGAATAGAACCAACAAACAAAAAACAGATTGGAGAAGTAAGCGAAAACTAAGAAGAATCAGAAGAACGAAAATTGGTGAAGAGTTTGATTTGCAAAAACGCATGTAATATAATATTTTATCGGTCTTACCAGTTGCCACTGGCCATCGGTCTCCGACGCGCGTATTAAAACAGAGAGCGCGTGGTTAATCTAGTTGAGGATGGCTGGATGATTAATTATATTAGGAAAATTATCAATTTGAACCTTAAACTATTGTGGTTCAAATTTTGAAATCCTAAAATATAAATGTTAACAATTCAAACCTTAATATATTGAAAAACTAACAAAATAAACCTTGCCGGACGTTCGATCTCCGTCCGTTTTTGAATTTTATCGTCGAACGGACGCACTGTGTTAGTGCGTCCGTTCTATAATTTTGCCGTTAAACGGACGCACTGTTGAAAGCACAGTCCGTCCGTTATAGAACGAATGGACTCTCTACAGCACCGTCCGTCCGTTCTATAAATTATGGCTAGAGCGGACGGTCAAGACCCTCTAAGAGTGCGTCCGTTTAGTCGATTATATCATAACTCTAGCCTAATTTTTCGCGGAATATTATCGACAGCTCGCGATTTCCGCTCGGACCATCACCATTTTTTTTGTCGAAAATCGACCAAAATTTACTTCAGGTTAGTTTACATTATCGATTATGAATATTGTAGTTCGATTTTTAGGTAGTTAAAGTGGGAAATCCGAAAGTTTCACAGAGATGACGGTCACCATCCTGAGAGAAATCGTCCGATCTCTGTGAATTTCACCGAGCGGACAGTCACCACCCTCATAAGGTGCGTTCGATCTCTTTAATTTTAGAGAGCGGAGGGTGGTGACCCTCCGACAGTGCGTCCGATTGCGGAGGGTCACCACCCTCCGACAGTGCATCCAATCTATCTGTTTGCACTGAGAGCGGAGGGTCACCACCCTCCGACAGTACGTCCTATCTATCTGTTTGCTAATACCATGTTTTTCTCTTTTCGATCTTTGCCGATTATCATCATAAATGGCCGAGAAATTGGTTGATGCAAATGAGCATGCGAACATAGAGTGGTATTCAGAAGAGCACCCTCCCATATACGGTAATATTCATACATTCGATCACCTAGATGGTGATGACGAAATAGAGGTGCATTCAATATCGCAAACACTAGACGATGAGCTTCGATCACCATTGAGATCGGATAATGATGAGACGCAAAATGTACAAGTAAGGGAAGATAATTCGGATGATTTTGCTTTGGGTAGACAATATAGTTCTTTACAGGCTATTCGAGACGAAATACCAGATTATGCTTTGAAAAATAGATTTGATATCAAGTTCGTTAAAAGTGAGAGGACGAGACTCACTGCAGAGTGTCAAGGAGGATTTAATTGGCGACTGCATGCTTTAGTAATGCAAAATCAGTTGACATTCCAAATAAAATCTTACGTTAAAGATCACAGTTGTGCAAGGATAATTGATAATAGACACGTTTCGGCAAATTGGTTGGCAGTACAATATTCAGATAGGTTCAAAAGTCAACCAGACTGGGAAATTCCTTCTAGTATCGAGACGATGAGAAGTGAACATAGGATGAACATTACGCCCAGTCTCGCTAGAAGAGCAAGAAGCAAAGTAAAAGAAATCAATTATGGGAGGGAAGAAGAACAATTCAAGCTACTCCGTGCATACTCAGAAGAAATATTGAGATCAAATTCGGGGAGTAAAGTGAAAATACATGGTAACGGGTGGGTGAGGGGCGAGATAGGAAGATGATATTTGAAAGATTGTACATATGTATGGTTGCTTGTAAGACAGGTTTTCTGGAGCGGGGTAGACCTATTATTTGTTTAGATGGATGTCATCTCAAGGGTTCCTGTCCCGGCCAATTACTCACTGCTGTCAGTATTGGTGGCAACAATGACATATATTCCATTGTCGTGGCCAATGTAGAGTCAGAATGTAAGGACTCGTGGAAGTGGTTTTTGGAGTTATTGCAAGACGACTTAGGCACTAACGACGGACGAGGATGGATAATTGTGTTTGATCGACAAAAGGTATGTAGTATTATTATTATTATTAGTATTATTATTTTTATACTGAGTTTGTTTTTTTTTTTAAATTGCAGGGGTTGTCAACTGCTGTGGAGGAGACATTTGCTTTAGCCGAGCACCGCTTCTGCCTTCGGCATATGTATGCAAACTTCAAATGACGATTTCGAGGCAAAACATATAGAGATGCGATGTGGACTGCAGCAAGGGCAACCACGAGGGAATATTTCGAGATAGCAATGAAAAAAGTTTATGACCTTGACAAGGATGCCCACGCATGGCTTCAACGAGTACCGATATCTCATTGGGCTACTCATGCATTTTCTCCAATTCCCAAGTATGATTTGAGCCTGAATAATTTGTTCAAGTCTTTCAATGCAGCTATATTGCCGGCTAGGGACAAACCGATCCTGACTATGTTCGAGATGACTCGAAAGAACTTGATGACTCGCATTGTAAAAAAATACGACGAGATGTTGAAGGTAACTGATATCCTGTGTCCGAAGATTAGAAAACAGCTGGACAAGCTAAAAGAGGCCGCTAAAAATTGGAGTGTTGATGTAGCGGGAGATGCACGCTTTGAGGTTAGCAATGACAACGAACAATATGCTGTTGACATTAATGTAGGCGAGTGCACATGTCGGAGGTGGGAGATTACTGGAATCCCCTGTTTTCATGTCATTCTATGCATTAATTTCATGAGACGGCCGCTAGAACAGTTTGTACATCAATGCTATCACCGTGCTACATATTTGGCGATGTATTCAAACTTCATTCGGCCTATTAATGGCCAACAAATGTGGCCGGAACCCATTGATCGGACCCCAATCGTTTCGCCGAGCGAAGGCGCCAACCTGGTAGGTCAAAAAAGAAAAGAGTGCGCGACGTCGAGGAGCCGTATACTTCGAGAGTTTCGAAGAAGAAAGCTATGATATTCTGTGGTAAATGTCGGCGTCAGGGACATAACAAACGCACATGTATTGAGATGAGTTCGACTTCAGGCGCTGCCACTTCGCATGACACATTTATGAGATTCCAAACATTTGACGGGATGCAGGTACATTTTTCATCCATTGTTCTCATAAACAAACTTTAAGGCGATGACGAGGAGATAATAGAACATTTTTATTTTACGCACTAAAGGACATTATAGTTTATAATGTGAAACGATGTACAACCATTGTATTTTATAATTGAAGTTGTACTTGTAATTTATGGACATATTACATTGAAGAATTGTAATTGTAATTTACGCTCATGGTAATCTATGTAATTGATTGGTTATCTAAATATGTAAAATTGGATACTAGCCATTAAATAAGAGTTAAATCAATTTGAAAGAAACGATGTCAAAGAGTTCTTAAGTTCTTCAGATCAATTAGCCGATATCTTCACGAAACCCTTAGATGAGAAGTACGTTAATTATATTCGTGTTCGTTTGGGTCTGATTAGAATTGAGAGGTGATAAAATTGAAATCTCATTTTCAAGTGTCGACCACTTATGACATCGGTCAACACCTCAAACTCTCTGTTTTCCTCTCCAAACAACATACGTGTCGACCGATACTAATACCGGTCGACACCTAGTCTGTTGTTTCGTTCAGGTTACGAATCAAGTGTCGATGATAACTCTTAAATTAAAGTTATTTTATACTATTTATTATTAATAAAATTCGTATGATTTAAATGAATTTAATTAGAATATGGTCAAAATTATAATAATTGCTATAAATTATTAGCATGGAAAGAATTTAAGATATTAATGATTTTTATGCATATATTTCCAATTAAATCAGATTATGAGCATTAATAATTATTTTTTATCTTTGGCCACAGAATTATGAAAGATTGGTTGCATATTTGAACAACCTAAAAGAGAGGAAGATGAATGGAGAATATCCTAAAAGCATGAAAATTAAATTGATGGAAAAACAAGAGAGAGAAGAGGAAGAGAATGATGATGTGGCCCTAAATGACAAAAGAAGAGTGATGTGGCGCGAAAAGAATGAAGAGAAAGTGGCTAATGAGAGAATTTAAAAGGCAATAAAAGAAAATTTAAAAGGAAAAAAAGAGGATTTTGGAAGGAGAGAGAAGATTATTCTCTCCCTCAAAAGGGGGATTTCGATTTCTTCTCTTGATCTTTTCAAAAAACTCTCCTTTTTACGGGTTCTCTCCTTTTTTACTCACTTTCTCTCTGGCTCTTGGGGGCTCTCTTGCTCTTTGGCGGGCGATGTCCAGCATCTCCAGAGGAAGAATTCTCTGAAGGGGGATTATTCTAGAGAAGAACGAAGACCACAATTTCTTCTCTACTTTTTATTTTTCTCTTTATGAATATTTTTATTATGATTTTTATTAGTATGATTTTAGGCTAAGTTTTTAATCTTGGTTAGAAGAGATAGTACTCGTTATGTATTTTACTTAATTCTATGAAAGTTTACGTATTTTTTATGGAACAATTTATCATGGTGTTTATTGCTTAATTTGAATTGTGTCGACGGACAAACTTAATGTTACATGTTACTATTGTATCGATAGGTAGATAGCAATTTTAAGATGCATGATAAATTAAATAAATTAAATTATTGCAAGGTTGTTGACATTAATTTATTTGGCATTAAGAATAGGGCTGAAAAGAAATTCAATTCAAGTTTTATACTTTCAAAGTCGAAAGAAATCTTAGGTTGAATTTAACTAGGCAATTCGATAGAACCCTAGAAAAATATTTGTTCTTGCTGTTTCGTAGGAAATGCTGTAGCTTTCTGTAGCATCAGTAATAAAATTCATGTAACGAGGAAATCGACCCTAACCAAGGCTTTTATTATCGTAATTATCTTAAATTAGTTTAATTTATTTCTCTAGCATATCTAAGTGATTTTCAATTTTATGTTATTCTTTCATCACGTTAATTGTCTTATTAATTCATCTTTATTTAATATAATTTTATAGCAATTAAAATTGATTAAGAATATCCTCGTGGGATCGACTTTTACTTACTATTTATTACTTTGTTAGCGACACGTGCACTTGCGTTAAGTGTATAAAATCCACTAACAAGTTTTTGGCGACGTTGCCGGAGATATTTCTTAGTTATTTTATTTTGCTATAATTTTATCTTTATAATTTTGTTTTAAGTTTTTTTTTATGTTTTATTCATTTTTCTTTAGGTACCAATTACTTAATGTCTGACGAGGACAACCAAGATCTTGTTCAATACGATCCAGAGATCGAACGTACATTTCGAGCAAGAAGAAGACAACAACAATTACCATTTATTGAAGAAGACAATATGGCCAACCAGGAAGAAATAGGAAATAACCCTAATCGTATTATTGATTACTGAGATCGACCTATTCAGGATTTTGCTATTCCAACACTTGATGATCTGAATCCTTGTATTGTGAGACCAGACTTATTTGGCATTAAGAATAGGGTTGAAAAGAAATTCAACCCTTACCCTGTCAACCGGGACGGTGGCGACGTGTAAGGGTGTAGGGTGGTATGAGGTTCCTCCTTACCCTGGTGCGGCTGCACTACGCGTCACAGATGTGACAACATGAGTGTGAGTGTAGAGACTGCATGTGATAGGATTGCATTGTCGGCTCTTACTTTCATATCGCATTACTTACTGAGCGTTAGGCTTATGTTGTGTGTTCTATGGTGTAGGTGCTGACGATACTGCTGGTGAGCCTCGAGTGCCTAGTCCAGAGGCGTAGGATTGTTGGCGGCGTGCGACCGCAGCACCGGATGACGGATTTTTGTTAGGGTGACCCGACTCGTGGAGATCGTAGTTTGTGGCCGGGTTGGTTTGTGGGTTTTTCTTTCTTTTGCGGTGATTATGTACGGAGGATAAGATGGGTTGTTGTATATGCATCAGTGTATAGGTGTATACGGAGTGCGTGTGATTTTTGGCGACGTACGCATATATTTTATATGTTAGAGCATAGTATTACTCTATATTGTGAACTTTCTTCATTTGTATTTGACGGATTTTCGTTGTCTTCTTACTCTGATTTGGTTATGGTGATTTCTCTGGATGATGGATAGATAAACATTGTTGGATTATGGTGAATTGTGTGCAGGGTTTAATTTTTGGGATAGTCAGTTTTTAACCGTTACTCTGCCGAAATGTCGGGAGAGAGGTTGGGAGTCGAGAGGATACGAAATTGGTTGAGGTGTGAATAGTAAATGGTAGAAAAAGGTAGATGAGCATGGGAGTGCGGCGTGATCGCAAGTGCGCGGGGCATGTGGCCCTGCGGGTGCACACGGGTCATGCGGCGCCGGATGAGGGCGTGCGCGCGGACGTGCTGTACGGAGGCAGGGTGCGTGGGGCATGCAGCGCTGTGAGCGTGCGCGAGATACAGTGACGTTGGATTGGCACGTGCGGCACCGCGAGGGTGTATGCGGGGTGTCGGAGTGTGAACGTGAGTGCGTGGGACCGGACTATGTAGTTCGTGGGGTGCGTGGGATTCTTTCCTAGGATTTCAAGTCTTACCGTTTTATCTCAAATTGTTTTAAATGGTTTTCTTATCCGCTGCGTAGTTTTATGTTGAGGACTTCGTGTTCCCTCTTCGGGACGCGAGATGTTTTCGAATCGAGTCAAAAAATTTTCATACTCACAAATGTTCTTTTGAAAATGATTTGAAAACGAAAGGGGTATTAAATTGAGTGAGTTATGTCAAGTGTTAGTATGTGTAGTGTGTAGACGTACTGTAGCGCACCAGAAACGTGTGGGTTCTCGGGGTGTTACAGTTATGGTATCAGAGCCACGGGGTCGACGTCGTTCAGAGGATTACCTAACACCGCCAGCCGCTGCACGGGAGCACTCCACCAACTGTAAGTGTTTAGATTTGAATTTTTATTGTAGTACTAATGTGAGCTTTATATTTATGTGAAAGGTAAAAATGTCCGGAGAGGCGAGAGGTAGAGGTAGAGGGCGGCCACGACGAGAGGCGCCTCCTAGAGCTGTTGGCGACATGGATGATACCGTCCGGCAGCTTACCAAGTTGGTCCACCGTCAGTCTCAGCAGTTGGAGAGGTTTATGAGCAGGGACGACCAGGGTCAGTCTAGCGCCCAGGGTTCGTCTGACAGAGGAGGTGACAGGCTGCAAAGACTTAGACCTCCAACCTTTGACGGATCATCTTCGGATCCTCTCAGTGCTGAGGAGTGGATACGGAGTATGGAGAGGATGATGAGTTTTGCCAAGGTCGAGGAGTATGACAGAGTTTCTAGTGCGGCATTCTATCTTGCCAAGGATGCGAGCCATTGGTGGGATACTGTGGCGACCACGAGGGATGTGGAGGCCATGACCTGGAAGGAGTTCAGGTCGGTGTTTTTCAGCAAGAATTTCAGTCATTCAGTCAGGACGCAGAAGATGGGGGAGTTTGCACAGTTGAAGCAGAACGGTACTGTGGCTGAGTATGTGCGGCAGTTCGAGGCCTTGTCGAGGTTTGCAGGGCATTTGGTGAGCCTCGATGAGAATAAGGTACATCAGTTCGTGCAGGGCCTGAAGCCGGATATTTATATGGGCATGCGGATTGCGGGGACCCAGGGCATGCCGTACGAGGAGGTGGTGGCGAAGGCCCTTGACATTGAGGAGGCTCGGGCGAAACTTCCTAGTTATCGGGAGGTACCCAGAGAGCAGCCTCGCAAATCATTCAGAGAGTCGCTGCCACAGGCCAGCGGGGAGGTGTCCGTGTAGAGAGGCCTGAAGAGGCCTAGCGACAGTTCTAGCAGCCAGGGGAGCACTAAGAGGCCGCAGGGGGCGGGGCAGTTTCCAGTGTGCCCGAAATGTCAGAGGAGCCACCCGGTCGAGTGCAGGCCGGGCCCAGTGAGGTGTTATAATTGTGGCGAGGTGGGCCACATGTCCAGAGAGTGTCAGAAGCCGTGTCAGAACCGCTGCTTCAACTGTAATGAGGTGGGACACTTTGCCAGCAGATGCCTAGTGGCGAGCAGGTCATTAGCCAGAGTTACACCGAGAGTCTTTGCCCTGTTTGAGCCAGATGATGTTGCCCAGCCATCAGTGATAGCAGGTAACATTTTTGTTTCTGGTGTGGTAGCTTATACCTTGTTTGATACGGGCGCTACGCACTCGTTTGTGTCGACGAGCTTTGTAGTAAAGGCCAACTTGGAGTTCAGTCCCGCCGAGCGACATTATGATGTCACCTTGTCATCCGGGGAGCATTTGTATTCAGAACAGGTAGTGCGGGGCAATGTTGTGACAGTGGGGAGCAAGCAGTTATATGCCGAGCTAGTCATTCTCCATATGAGCGGTTATGTGGTGATATTGGGAATGGACTGGCTGTTCAGACATCATGCAGAGATTGACTGTAGGACCAGAGAGGTTCATTTCCGGCCTCCAGGTGGGGAGAGCTACACATTTAAAGCAGGTAAGAGTTTTGTCAGGATTTCTGCTATATTTTCTCGTCAGACACCACAGGTGTTGGGCATGGGTTACCTGGGATTTTTGGCAAGTGTTGAGGATGCGCAGTCACCGGGCGATGCTCGGATACAGGATATTCTTATTGTGCAGGAGTTCCCGGAGGTGTTCCGTGATGAATTACCGGGGGTGCCCCCTGATAGGGAGATTGAATCTGAGATAGATGTTTTCCCAGGTGCCGAGCCAGTGTGCAAGAAACCTTACAGATTAGCCCCTATTGAACTTAAGGAGCTGAAGGCTCAGTTGGAGGAGCTAACAGATAAAGGATTTATACGCCCCAGTTTTTCACCTTGGGGAGCGCCAGTTCTATTCGTCAAAAAGAAGGACGGATCCCTACGTATGTGTATTGATTACTGGGAGCTGAATAAGTTGACGGTGAAGAACAGGTATCCATTGCCAAGGATTGACGATTTGTTTGATCAGCTGTAGGGTGCCCGAGTGTTTTCTAAGATCGACCTGATGTCCGGTTATCATCAGTTAAAGGTGAAAAAGAGAGATGTACCGAAGATGGCATTCAGGACGAGGTACGGGCATTTTGAGTTCCTGGTTATGTCTTTTGGGCTGACCAATGCCCCTACAGCATTCATGGACCTGATGCACCAGGTGTTCAGAGAGTACCTGGATAAGTTTGTGATCGTGTTTATCGACGACATTCTGATCTACTCGCAGAGTGAGGTGGAGCACAGGGAGCACCTGAGGATTGTATTGACTATTTTGAGCCAGCATCAGCTGTATGCTAAGTTCTCAAAGTGCGAGTTTTGGTTGGACATGATTCACTTCTTGGGGCATGTGATCTCCTCTGAAGGTATGTCAGTTGATCCGAGGAAAGTTCAGGCTGTAAAGGAGTGGCCGAGGCCGACCAGTGCTAGCGAGATACGCAGTTTTCTGGGGTTGGCTAAATATTATCGGAGATTCATTGAGGGGTTCTCTAAGATCTCAGCCCCTTTGACCCGGCTGACCAGGAAGAATGCAAAGTATGAATGGACAGACAGGTGTGAGGACAGTTTCCAGACATTGAATCAGAGGTTGACTACGGCTCCTGTACTGACGTTGCCCGTGGAAGGAGAGAAGTTCTGCATTTATTGCGATGCCTCCAGGATCGGTTTGGGGTGTGTTTTGATGCAGAGTGGGAGAGTCATTGCCTATGCTTCTAGGCAATTGAAGGCTTACGAGCAGAATTATCCCACTCACAACTTGGAATTGGCGGCGGTTGTATTTGCACTCAAGATTTGGAGGCATTATCTGTATGGGCAGCAGTGCGAGATTTACTCGGACCATCAGAGTTTGAGGTACATTTTCATGCAGAAGGAGCTGAATTTGAGACAGAGGAGATGGCTCGAGCTGGTCAAGGACTACGATGTGGAGATCAGGTACCACCCGAGGAAGGCGAATGTGGTGGCAGACGCCTTGAGTAGGGTGACAGCCTCGACTTCTGCCACGACTACAATACGGCCTGTTGAGTTGTTGACAGAGATGCAGAGTTTTGGTCTGGTGGTGGTTTCTGATCTGGCAGCCACTCTTTCTGCCTTGTCGTGGAGGCCAACTATTCGGGACAGGATCAGGCAGACTCAGGAGGTTGATTCAGAGTGTAGCGAGCTGAAGGCGAGTATGGAGGCCAGACCTGATTCTGAGTTCAGCTGTTCAGAGGACGGGATTCTGAAGTTTCGGGATAGGTGGTACGTCCCGAAGGATGAGGAGCTGAGGAGGGACATATTATTAGAGGCCCATTCATCTTCTTTTTCTGTGCATCCGGGAAGCACTAAGATGTACAGAGATTTGAAGTAGCACTATTGGTGGCCTAACATGAAACGAGCAGTGGCCGAGTATGTTGAGGCCTGCGTAGTCTGCCAGCAGGTGAAGGCGGAGCATCAGCGACCGTCCGGAATGCTCCAACCATTGCCGATACCGGAGTGGAAGTGGGAGCGAATCACCATGGATTTTGTGGTGGGACTACCGAGGACTGTCAAGGGCCATGACGCGATTTGGGTGATTGTGGACAGGTTGACGAAGTCGTCTCACTTTTTGCCTGTGAGGATGACTTATACGATGGATTAGTTTGCCCAGTTGTATATTCAGGAGATAGTCAGACTCCATGGGATTCCGGTGTCGATTGTTTCAGACCGAGACTCCAGGTTCACGTCAAAGTTTTGGAGGATTCTGCATAAGGCTATGAGCACCAGATTGGATTTTAGTACGGCCTTTCATCCTCAGACCGATGGGCAGTCGGAGCGGACTATACAGATTCTGGAGGATATGCTCAGGGCTTGTGTGTTGAAGTTTCAGGCGACTTGGAGCAAGTTTTTACCGCTAGTGTAGTTCTCGTATAATAACAGTTTTCAGTCCACCATTGGTATGGCACCATACGAGGCCCTCTATGGAAGGAAGTGCAGGTCGCCATTATATTGGGATGAGATTGGGGAGACCCGATTGATAGGCCCTGAGATTTTGCAGCAGACTGTCGACAAGATTTCTGTGATACGGAAGAGAATTAAAGTGGCCCAGAGTCGACAGAAGAGTTATGCTGATCAGAGACGCCGGGAGTTGGAGTTTAATGAGGGCGATGAGGTTTTTCTGAAGGTCTCGCCGTTCAAGGGAGTGGTAAGGTTCGGAAGGCGGGGGAAGCTTAACCCTCGGTTTGTGGGACCGTTCCCGATTGTCAAGCGGATTAGAAGAACTGCATATCAGCTTCAGTTGCCTGCGTCGATGGATGCCATCCATGATGTTTTTCATGTCTCGATGCTGAGAAAGTGTATGCGCGATCCCTCTCAGGTAGTGCCACAACAGGATATAGAGATCCAGCCGACGCTGTCCTACGAGGAAAAGCCAGTGAAGGTCTTAGGATCAGCTGTAAAGGTGCTGCGCAACAAAGAGATACCGCTGGTTAAAGTGATGTGGCACAACCATGGTGTAGAGGAGACTACTTGGGAGCGGCGTGATGACATGGAGCGGCAGTATCTCGATTTATTCGGTACGTAAATTTTGGGGACAAAATTCTTATAAGGTGGGGGGGATGTAATAACCCGAAAATTTTGAATTTTAATTTTTAATTTCTGAGATTTTAATTTATCTCGGTCGGGGTTTTGAGAAATACTGCAACGACAAAATTTAAATTATAAGACTCGGAGCTTACTTTTGCGATGGTTTTTCAGAATTTAAAGTCGGGAGGTCGGGAAATTTACGAAATTACGGATGATTAAAACACGTGAGGGCGTTTAGATAAATTGTTATTTGTTTAAAAATAAAATAAAAAAAAAAAGATTAAAACACCCGAATGGCTTCGGGAAGAAGCCATTCGGCTGTTTCCATAGTGCACCCAAGTGCCGAGAGAAGACGACCGGGAGCCAGGGCGATCGTGAGCTGGAGTCGGAGCTGCGACGGTCGACGAGTGCGAGTGTGAGGTGTGAGTTGCGAGCAGGGGCTGCTATTCCGACGAAACGGAGCCGTTCGGTTCCAGCAGCCTGAGTTCCCGAAGTGAAAGCCGAGTGTTTCGGCCGACGACTGCGAGGGGCTGGTTTCCAGCCAATTCTGCCGCCAACGATTTGGGCGCCTTACTGGAGTCCTTCTTCTCCCGTTCTATGCAGAACGAACATCGCTCGATAAGTCCCTCTCTTCTTCCCTCTACTGTCTTGTCTGATTTGGCCGAGAGTGAGGTTCGATCTCCCTCAAGTTTTGGTGAATTTGGCCGAAATGTTGAGGGGGAGAGTGCCGGGAATTTGAAGGGGGGGGGGGGGGGGGGGGAAACCGAAGGTGTTCCCCTGTCAATTTTCCCCTGTTTTGGCCGAGCTTGGTGCTCGGCCTCCTTTCGATTCCAGCAAACTTGGCCGGAACGTATAAGTGGAATATGACTAGCTGAGTATAGGAGTTGTGAAATTTGAAATTTGAAATCAAGAATCAGACGTTTTTATTTTGGGGCAGCTTCTATTTTTGGCCGTTTCGGCCTATGTTCGACTGATAATTTTAAATTCTATTTTTGTGGGAAAAAATAGGTTATTAAAGAGACGTATGACCGCTGGAATCGTTCAATTCTGACATCCGATGCAAAAGTTATGCGCATCGAAAGTTTATGCCAGAATTTAGTCCAAGTCAAATTAGCGAGCGTTTTTCATGGAAATTCGACGTGTGAGAGTAGCATAGCCATTTTTGATGCATATAACTAGTTGGGAGTGAGTTTTGGTTGAAGAGAAGTGAAAATGTGAAATTTTAATAAAGGTGACAGATTCGGTTTTTAGCGTTATTCGCCTGTCTGCAGCTTATCATTTTAAAATCCGTCTTGGTATGTTAAACTAGGCCCCTAAGGGGACGCTTAGCCACTTGAATCGTTCGATTCCGTTAATGGACGCAAAAGTTATGCGCGTCCAAACTTTAAGCTGGTTTTCGGCCGCACCAAACGAATGACCCGTTTCAGTTAAAATTTCATGAGTGTAGTTAAGGAAGGTTATTTTTAGCTATTTGATGAATTTTTGAGATAAATACTGACGAGAGGTTGGTAGTGTTTTAGGTTGAGACACTGTTTGGCGAAGCTGTGCATCGAGCGAGCTTAGGACGCCAGGTAAGTAGTGAATGAATGTGTTTTGCCCAAGTGGGCCTACATTGTAGAACTTTAGGGTTTATGTGATTGATTGTGGTGTGCGTGCGTATTGTTTGACATGCATCATATTTTAAAAAAAAAGGGGAACGAAAATGATTTTTAGCATGTTTTGATGTATGAGGTGAGACGTGTGACGGTGGTACTGCGGATCCCGCTAGTGTGCGGGCTGGTACTTCACTAGTCGCGGATCCTACTCGAGGGGTGGGCCGGCTGGGCCGTCATGCGGCGTGAATGTATTAACGGTGAAGATATGGGCAGTAGTACCGCGGATCCTACTAGTGTGTGGATCGGTGCAACACCAGTCGCAGATCATACTCGAGGGGTGGGCCGGCTGGGCTGTCGCGAAACGTGTGTGTGTGGTAACTGTGGCCCCGTGCTGGGGAGGCTGGGACTGGGGCAACGTGTCAGGGTGTAGAGTGGCGCAAGGTACACCCTTACCCTGATGTGGTTGCCGTGTGGTGATGCGTGTGTGTAGCTTGTGGGCCTCGTTGCTGGGGAGTCCGGGACGGTGGCGACGTGTCAGGGTGTAGGGTGGCGTGAGGTTTCTCCTTACCCTGGTGCGGCTGCACTACGCGTCACAGATGTGACAACATGAGTGTGAGTGTAGAGACTGTATGTGATAAGATTGCATTGTCGGCTCTTACTTTCATATCGCACTACTTACTGAGCGTTAGGCTTATGTTGTGTGTTCTATGGTGTAGGAGCTGACAATACTGCTGGTGAGCCTCGAGTGCCTAGTCCAGAGGCGTAGGATGGTTGGCGGCGTGCGACCGCAGCACCGGATGACGAATTTTTGTTAGGGCGACCCGACCCGTGGAGATGGTAGGTTGTGGCCGGGTTGGTTTGTAGGTTTTTCTTTCTTTTGCAGTGATTATGTACGGAGGATGAGATGGGTTGTTGTATATGCGTCAGTGTATAGGTGTATATGGAGTGCATGTGATTTTTGGCGACGTACGCATATATTTTATATGTTAGAGCATAGTATTACTCTATATTGTGAACTTTCTTCATTTGTATTTGACGAATTTTCGTTGTCTTCTTACTCTGATTTGGTTATGGTGATTTCTCTGGATGATGGATAGATAAACATTGTTGGATTATGGTGATTTGTTTGCAGGGTTTAATTTTTGGGATAGTCAGTTTTTAACCGTTACTCTGCTGAAATTTCGGGAGAGAGGTTAGGAGTCGAGATGATACGAAATTGGTTGAGGTGTGAACAGTAAATGCTAGAAAAAGGTAGATGAGCGTGGGAGTGCGGCGTGATCGCAATTGCGCGGGGCACGCGGCCCTGTGGGTGCACACGGGTCATGCGGCGCCGGGTGAGGGCGTGCGCACGGACGTGCTGTACGGAGGCAGGGTGCATGGGGCACGCGGCGCTGTGAGCGTGCGCGAGATACAGTGACGTTGGGTTGGCACGTGCGGCACCGCGAGGGTGTATGCGGGGTGTCGGAGTGTGGACGTGAGTGCGTGGGACCGGACTGTGTAGTTCGTGGGGTGCGTGGGATTCTTTCCTAGGATTTCAAGTCTTACCATTTTATCTCAAATTGTTTTAAATGGTTTTCTTTTCCACTGCGTAGTTTTATGTTGAGGACTTCGTGTTCCCTCTTCGGGATGCGAGATGTTTTCGAATCGAGTCGAAAAATTTTCATACTCACAAATGTTCTTTTGAAAATCATTTGAAAACGAAAGGGGTATTAAATTGAGTGAGTTACGTCAAGTGTTAGTGTGTGTAGTTTGTAGACGTACTGTAGCGCACCGGGAACGTGTGGGTTCTCGGGGTGTTACAGGGATAGTGTTGGGCCATCGAGTTTCAGCAAAAGGTTTAGAAGTGGATAAGGCAAAAGTGGAGATCATCGAGAATTTACCACCACCGAGTACAGTAAAAGGAATTCGGAGTTTTTTGGGTCATGCAGGATTTTATCGACGTTTCACAAGGACTTCTCAAAAATCTCTAAACCTTTATGCATGTTGCTGGAACAGAATGTGTCATTCAATTTTCATAAAGATTGTTTGGAAGCTTTCAGTGTAATAACCCAGAAATTTTGAATTTTAATTTTGAATTTTTGGAATTTTTTGTTTAATCCCGGTCGTAGTTTTGAGAAATATTTCAACGGGAAAGATTTAAATTATAAGGCTCGAGGCCTACTTTTGCGATTGGTTTTCGGAATTTAAAGTCGGGAGGTCGAGAAATTAACGAAATTTCGGACGATTGAAGCACGTGACGGCAATTTGGTAATTTGTAATAAAAAAAAAAAAGAAATTTAATATAACAACCGAATGGCTTCGGGAGGAAGCCATTCGGCTGTTACTCCTTAGTGCCGAGAGAGCCGAGAGGGAGACGCGGGAGAGGGGAGAGCTTCGAGCTCTGACGACCGGAGGAGAAGATTGCGGCAGTCGACGTGGATAAGCTGCTCCGACAAGCCGGGAACGACGTGTAGCTCAGCCATTCCCGTGCCGAAGACCCAAGGTAAACTGTCCTACTCCTTTCGTTTTTCCGCCAGCAAGTGGGAAGTTCGGTTACTTCCGAACTCTCGCCTGGTTTGAGCTTGGTTCTTGGTATGAGGAGGCTGGGGTGGGCGCGCTAGGGGCTCGGCATTCCGCCCCAAACCCGACCGAGGACAGGTGGGAATGTCCCCTGTTCCTTGTCTAATTGTGGTGGCCGAAGATGTAGGCTACCTGTGTTCCTGCCTCGGCTTGTTGTGCCATGGTATGGAGGAGTTGGGAAGGAGCCGGTGGTGCCCTGGTTTCGAGAAGAAAACCAGGGAGGGTTGTGCTGCCATTCGAGCTTTCTGATCGAGAAGTTTCGAAATTGTTATGAGTTATGCATATTGGACTGTAATGTGGCTGCTTGGTGAAGGAATTTGCGAAGTTGGATCGAAGTTAAATTTTTCGCTATTTTTAGGATAGAAGCAGATTCTGTTTTTGGCCGTTTCGGCCTAGTTTCAGTTGATCATTTCAAATTCTGTCTTTGAGGGTTAAAATAGGTTGTTAGAAGAACGTGTGGCCACTGGAATCGTTTGATTCCGATATCCGATGCAAAAGTTATGAGCGTCGGAAGTTTATATCAGATTTTGGTCAAAGTCAAATTAGTGACTATTTTTCATGGAATTTTGACGTGTGATAGTGGCATGTCTATTTTTGGTGCGAAAAAGCTTAATCGAGTGAGTTTTGATTGAAGAAAAACAAAGGTTGGAATTTTATAAAAAAATGACAGATTCGGTTTTTGGCGTTTTTCACCTGTCTACGGCTTATCGTTTTAAAATCCGTCTTGGAATGTTAAACTAGGTTCCTAAGGGGACATTTGGGCACTTGAATAGTTCGATTCCGTTGTCGGACGCAAAAGTTATGCGCATCCGAACGTTGGGCTGGTTTTCAGCCAAACCAAACCAATGGACCGTTTTAGTTGGAATTTCATGAGTGTAGTTAGAGAAAGTTATTTTTCAGCTAATTGGTGAATGTTGAGATAAATACTGATGAGAAATTGGTTGTGTTTTAGGTTGAGGCTTTCTTTTGGCGAACCTGTGTGTCGAGCGAGCTTAGGACGCCAGGTAAGTAGTGCATGCATGTGATTTGCCCAAGTGGGCCTACACTGTAGAACTTTATGGTTTATGTGATTGATTGTGGTGTGCGTGCGTATTGTTTGACATGCATCATATTTTTAAAAACGTGAACGAAAATAATTTTTAGCATGTTTTGATGTATGAGGTGAGACGTGTGGCGGTGGTACTGCTGATCCTGCTAGTGTGTGGGCCGGTGCTTCACTAGTCGCGGATCCTGCTCGAGGGGTAGCCCGGTTGGGCCGTCATGCGGCGTGAATGTGTTGACGGTGAGTATATGGACAGTGGTACCGCGGATCCTACTAGTGTGTGGGCCGGTGCAACACCAGTCGCGGATCCTACTCAAGGGGTGGGCCGGCTGGGCTGTCGCAAAACGTGTGTGTATGGCAACTGTGGCCCCGTGCTGGGGAGGCTGGGACGGGGGCGACGTGTCAGGGTGTAGAGTGGCGCGAGGTACACCCTTACCCTGATGTGGTTGCCGTGTGGTGATGCGTGTGTGTAGCTTGTGGGGCTCGTTGCTGGGGAGTCCGGGACGGTGGCGACGTGTCAGGGTGTAGGGTGGCGTGAGGTTCCTCATTACCCTGGTGCGGCTGCACTACGCGTCACAGATGTGACAACATGAATGTGAGTGTAGAGACTGCATGTGATAGGATTGCATTGTCGGCTGTTACTTTCATATCGCATTACTTACTGAGCGTTAGGCTTATGTTGTGTATTCTGTGGTGTAGTTGCTGACGATACTGCTGGTGAGCCTCGAGAGCCTAGTCCAGAGGCGTAGGATGGTTGGCGGCGTGCACCCGAGGCACTGGATGGCAGATTTTTGTTAGGGCGACCCGACCCGTGGTGGTGGTAGGTGATAGTGGATTTATCATTTCATGTTGGGTATTTGTGTGGATAGCGGGGTTGTATAGACATTGATCTTTTGAGATTGTATAGAAGGGTTGTAGTGTTTTGGGGGACTTTCTTCATTTGTATTTGATGGGTTCTTGTTGTCTTCTTACTCTGATTTAGTTATGGTGATTTCTCTAGATGATGGATAGATAAACATTGTTTGATTATGGTGAATTGTGTGCAGGGTTTAAATTTTGGGATAGTCAGTTTTTAGCCGTTACTCTGCCGAAATTTCGGGAGAGAGATTGGGAGTCGAGGAGATACGAAATAGGTTGAGGTGTGAATAGTAAATGCTAGAAATAGGTAGATGAGCGTGGAAGTGCGGCGTGATCGCAGGTGCGCGGGGCACGCAGCCCTGCAGGTGCACACGGGTCATGCGGCGCTGGGTGAGGGCGTGCGCACGGACGTGCTGTATAGAGTCAGGGTGCGTGGGGCACGCGGCACTGTGAGCGTGCGCGAGATACAGTGACGTTGGGTTGGCACGTGCGGCACCGCGAGGGTGTACGCGAGGTGTCGGAGTGGGGACGTGAGTGCTTGGAACCGGACTAGGTAGTTCGTGGGGTGCGTGGGATTGTTTCCTAGGATTTCAAGTTTTACCGTTTTATCTCAAATTGTTTTAAATTGTTTTCTTTTCCGCTGTGTAGTTTTATGTTGAGGACTTCGTGTTTCCTCTTCGGGAAGCGAGTTGTTTTTCGAATCGAGTCGAAAAATTTTCATACTCACAAATGTTCTTTTGAAACTGATTTGAAAACGAAAGGGGTATTGAATTGAGTTAGTTATGTCAAGTGTTAGTGTGTGTAGATGCACTGTAGCGCACCGAGAACGCGGGGTTTCTCGGGGTGTTACAGTTATGGTATCAGAGCCACGGGGTCGACGTCGTTCAGAGGATTACCTAACACCGCCAGCCGCTGCACGGGAGCACTCCACCAACTGTAAGTGTTTAGATTTGAATTTTAATGTAGTACTAATGTGAGCTTTATATTTATGTGAAAGGTAGAAAATGTCAGGAGAGGCGAGAGGTAGAGGTAGGGGGCGGCCACGACAAGAGGCGTCTCCTAGAGCTGTTGGCGACATGGATGATACCGTCCGGCAGCTTACCGAGTTGGTCCACCGTCAGTCTCAGCAGTTGAAGAGGTTTATGAGTAGGGACGATCAGGGTCAGTCTAGCGCCCAGGGTTTGTCCGACAGAGGGGGTGACAGACTGCACAGACTTAGACCTCCGACCCTTGACGGATCATCTCCGGATCCTCTTAGTGCTGAGGAGTGGATACGGAGTATGGAGAGGATGATGAGTTTTGCCAAGGTAGAGGAGCAGGACATAGTTTCTAGTGCGGCGTTCTATCTTGCAAAGGACGCAAGCCATTGGTGGCATACTGTGGTGGCCACGAGAGATGTGGGGGCCATGACCTGGGAGGAGTTCAGCTTGGTGTTTTTTGGCAAATATTTCAGTCATTCAGTCAGGTCGCAGAAGATGGTGGAGTTTGCACAGTTGAAGCAGACCGGCACTGTGGCGGAGTATGTGCGGCAGTTCGAGGCCTTGTCGAGGTTTGCAAGACATTTGGTGAGCCTCGATGAGAATAAGGTACATCAGTTCGTGCAGGGCCTGAAGCCGGATATTTATATGGGCATGCGGATTGCGGGGACCTGGGGCATGCCGTACGAGGAGGTGGTGGCGAAGGCCCTTGACATTGAGGAGGCTCGGGCGAAGCTTTCTACTTATCGGGAGGTACCCAGAGAGCAGCCTCGCAGATCATTCAGAGAGTCGCTGCCACAGGCCAGCGGGGAGGTGTCCGTGCAGAGAGGCCTGAAGAGGCCTAGCGACAGTTCTAGTAGCCAGGGAAGCACTAAGAGGCTGCAGGGGTCGGGGCAGTTTCCAGTGTGCCCGAAATGTCAGAGGAGTCACCCGGGCGAGTGCAGGCCGGGCCTAATGAGGTGTTACAACTGTGGCGAGGTGGGTCACATGTCCAGAGAGTGTCAGAAGCCGTGTCAGAACCGCTGTTTCAACTGTAATGAGGTGGGACACTTTGCCAGCAGATGCCTAGTGGCGAGCAGGTCGTTAGCCAGGGTTACACTGAGAGTCTTTGCCCTGTTTGAGCCAGATGATGCTGCCCAGCCATCAGTGATAGCAGGTAACATTTTTGTTTCTGGTGTGGCGGCTTATACTTTGATTGATACGGGTGCTACGCACTCTTTTGTGTCGACGAGCTTTGTGGTTAAGGCCAACTTGGAGTTCAGCCCCGCCGAGCGACACTATGATGTGACCTTGCCATCTGGGGAGCATTTGTATTCAGAACAGGTGGTGCAGGGCAATATTGTGACAGTAGGGAGGAAGCAGTTATATGCCGTGCTAGTCATTCTCCATATGAGTGGTTATGAGGTGATCTTGGGAATGGACTGGCTGTTCAGACATCATGCGGAGATTGACTGCAGGACCAGAGAGGTTCATTTCCGGCCCCCAGGCGGGGAGAGCTACTCATTTAAAGCAGGTAAGGGATTTATACGCCCTAGTTTTTCGCCCTGGGGAGCGCCAGTTCTATATGTCAAGAAGAAGGACGGATCCCTACGCATGTGTATTGATTACCGGGAGCTGAATAAGTTGACGGTGAAGAACAGGTATCCATTGCCACGGATTGACGATTTGTTTGATCAGCTGCAGGGTGCCCGTGTTTTTTCTAAGATCGACCTGAGGTCCGGCTATCATCAGTTAAAGGTGAAGGAGAGAGATGTACCGAAGACGGCCTTCAGGACGAGATACGGGCATTTCGAGTTCCTAATTATGTCTTTTGGGCTGACCAATGCCCCTGCAGCATTCATGGATCTGATGCACCGGGTGTTCAGGGAGTACCTGGACAAGTTTGTGATCGTGTTTATCGACGACATTCTGATCTACTCGCAGAGTGAGGACAAGCACAGGGAGCACCTGAGGATTGTACTGACTATTTTGAGCCAGCATCAGCTGTATGCTAAGTTCTCAAAGTGCGAGTTTTGGTTGGACATGATTCACTTCTTGGGGCATGTGATCTCATTTGAGGGTATTTCAGTTGATCCGGGGAAGGTTCAGACTGTAAAGGAGTGGCCAAGGCCGACTAGTGCTAGCGAGATGCGCAGTTTTCTGGGATTGGCTGGATATTATCGGAGATTCATTGAGGGGTTCTCTAAGATCTCGGCCCCTTTGACTCGGCTGACCAGGAAGAATGCAAAGTATGAATGGACCGACAGGTGTGAGGACAGCTTCTAGACATTGAAGCAGAGGTTGACTACAGCTCCTGTACTGACGCTGCCCGTGGAAGGAGAGAAGTTCTGCATTTATTTCGATGCCTCCAGGATCGGTTTGGGGTGTGTTTTGATGCAGAGTGGGAGAGTCATTGCCTATGCTTCTAGGTAGTTGAAGGCTTACGAGCAGAATTATCCCACTCACGACTTGGAACTGGCGGCGGTTGTATTTGCACTCAAGATTTGGAGGCATTATCTGTATGGGCAGCAGTGCGAGATTTACTCGGACCATCAGAGCTTGAGGTACATTTTCATGCAGAAGAAGCTGAATTTGAGACAGAGAAGATGGCTCGAGTTGGTCAAGGACTACGATGTGGAGATCAGGTACCACCCGGGGAAGGCGAATGTGGTGGCGGACGCCTTGAGTAGGGTGACAGTCTCGACTTCTGCCATGATGACGGTACAGCCTGTTGAGTTAGTGACAGAGATACAGAGTTTTGGCCTGGAGGTAGTTTCTAATCTGGCAGGCACCCTTTCTGCCTTGTCGTTGAGGTCGACCATTCTGGACAGAATCAGGCAGACTCAGGAGGCTGATCCGGAGTGTAGCAAGCTGAAGGTGAGTATGGAGGCCAGGCCTGATTCTGTGTTCAGCTGTTCAGAGGATGGGATTCTGAAGTTTCGGGATAGGTGGTACGTCCCGAAGGATGAGGAGTTGAGGAGGGACATATTATTAGAGGCCCATTCATCTTCTTTCTCTGTGCATCCGGGAAGCACTAAGATGTACAGAGATTTGAAGCAGCACTATTGGTGGCCTAACATGAAACGAGCAGTGCCCGAGTATGTTGAGGCCTGCGTAGTCTGCCAGCAGGTGAAGGCGGAGCATCAGCGACCGTCCAGAATGCTCCAACCATTGCCGATACCGGAGTGGAAGTGGGAGCGAATCACCATGGATTTTGTGGTGGGACTACCGAGGACTGCCAAGGGCCATGACGCGATTTGGGTGATTGTGGACAGGTTGACGAAGTCGTCTCACTTTTTGCCTGTGAGGATGACTTATACGATGGATCAGTTTGCCCAGTTGTATGTTCAGGAGATAGTCAGACTCCATGGGATTCCGGTGTCGATTGTTTCAGACCGAGACCCCAGGTTCACGTCTAAGTTTTGGAGGAGTCTGCATAAGGCTATGGGCACCAGATTGGATTTCAGTACGGCCTTTCATCCTCACACCGATGGGCAGTCGGAGCGGACTATACAGATTCTGGAGGATATGCTCAGGGCTTGTGTGTTGGAGTTTCAGGCGACTTGGAACTAGTTTTTGCCGCTAGTGGAGTTATCTTATAATAACAGTTTTCAGTCCACCATTGGTATGGCACCATACGAGACCCTCTATGGAAGGAAGTGCAGGTCGCCATTATATTGGGATGAGATTGGGGAGGCCTGATTGATAGGCCCTGAGATTTTGCAGCGGACTGTCGACAAGATTTCAGTGATACGGAAGAGAATTGAAGCGGCACAGAGTCGACAAAAGAGTTATGCTGATCAGAGACGCCGAGAGTTGGAGTTTAATGAGGGCGATGAGGTTTTTCTGAAGGTCTCGCCGTTCAAGGGAGTGGTAAGGTTTGGAAAGCGGGGGAAGCTCAACCCTCGGTTTGTGGGACCATTCCCGATTGTCAAGCGGTTTGGGAGAACTGCATATCAGCTTCAGTTGCCTGAGTCGATGGATGTTGTCCATGATGTTTTTCATGTCTCGATGCTGAGGAAGTGTATGCGCGATCTCTCTCAGGTAGTGCCACAACAGGATATAGAGATCCAGCCGACGCTGTCGTATGAGGAAAAGTCAGTGAGGATCTTAGAATCAGCTGTGAAGGTGCTGCGCAACAAAGAGATTCCGCTGGTCAAGATGATGTGGCGCAACCATGGTGTAAAGGAGACTACTTGGGAGCGGCGTGATGACATGGAGCGGCAGTATCCCGGCTTATTCAGTACGTAAATTTTGGGGACAAAATTCTTATAAGGTGGGGGGAATGTAGTAACTCGGAAATTTTGAATTTTAATTTTTAATTTTCAGAATTTTTAGTTTAATTCCGGTCAGAGTTTTGAGAAATATTTCAACGGGAAAGATTTAAATTATAAGGCTCAAGGCCTACTTTTGCGGTTGATTTTCGAAATTTAAAGTCGGGAGGTCAAGAAATTAACGAAATTTCGGACGATTGAAGCACGTGAGGGCAATTTGATAATTTGTAATAAAAAAAAAGAAATTTAATATAACAACCGAATGGCTTCGGGAGGAAGCCATTCGGCTGTTACTCCTTGGTGCCGAGAGAGCCGAGAGGGAGATGCGGGAGAGGGGAGAGCTTCGAGCTCTGACGACCGGAGGAGAAGATTGCGGCAGTCGACGTGGATAAGCTGCTCCGACAAGCCGGGAACGACGTGTAGCTCAGCCATTCCCGTGCCGAAGACCCAAGGTAAACTGCCCTACTCCTTTCGTTTTTTCGCCAGCAAGTGGGAAGTTCGGTTACTTCCGAACTCTCGCCTGGTTTGAGCTCGGTTCTTGGTGTGAAGAGGCTGGGGTGGGCGCACTAAGGGCTCGGCATTCCGCCCCAAACCCGACCGAGGACAGGTGGGAATGTCCCCTGTTCCTTGTGTAATTGTGGTGGCCGAAGATGTAGGCTACCTGTGTTCCTGCCTCGGCTTGTTGTGCCATGGTATGGAGGAGTTGGGAAGGAGCCGGTGGTGCCCTGGTTTCGAGAAGAAAACCAGGGAGGGTTGTGCTGCCATTCGAGCTTTCTGATCGAGAAGTTTCGAAATTGTTATGAGTTATGCATATTGGACTGTAATGTGGCTGCTTGGTGAAGGAATTTGCGAAGTTGGATCGAAGTTAAATTTTTCGCTATTTTTAGGATAGAAGCAGATTCTGTTTTTGGCCGTTTCGGCCTAGTTTCAGTTGATCATTTCAAATTCTGTCTTTGAGGGTTAAAATAGGTTGTTAGAAGAACGTGTGGCCACTGGAATCGTTTGATTCCGATATCCGATGCAAAAGTTATGAGCGTCGGAAGTTTATATCAGATTTTGGTCAAAGTCAAATTAGTGACTATTTTTCATGGAATTTTGACGTGTGATAGTGGCATGTCTATTTTTGGTGCGAAAAAGCTTAATCGAGTGAGTTTTGATTGAAGAAAAACAAAGGTTGGAATTTTATAAAAAAATGACAGATTCGGTTTTTGGCGTTTTTCACCTGTCTACGGCTTATCGTTTTAAAATCCGTCTTGGAATGTTAAACTAGGTTCCTAAGGGGACATTTGGGCACTTGAATAGTTCGATTCCGTTGTCGGACGCAAAAGTTATGCGCATCCGAACGTTGGGCTGGTTTTCAGCCAAACCAAACCAATGGACCGTTTTAGTTGGAATTTCATGAGTGTAGTTAGAGAAAGTTATTTTTCAGCTAATTGGTGAATGTTGAGATAAATACTGATGAGAAATTGGTTGTGTTTTAGGTTGAGGCTTTCTTTTGGCGAACCTGTGTGTCGAGCGAGCTTAGGACGCCAGGTAAGTAGTGCATGCATGTGATTTGCCCAAGTGGGCCTACACTGTAGAACTTTATGGTTTATGTGATTGATTGTGGTGTGCGTGCGTATTGTTTGACATGCATCATATTTTTAAAAACGTGAACGAAAATAATTTTTAGCATGTTTTGATGTATGAGGTGAGACGTGTGGCGGTGGTACTGCTGATCCTGCTAGTGTGTGGGCCGGTGCTTCACTAGTCGCGGATCCTGCTCGAGGGGTAGCCCGGTTGGGCCGTCATGCGGCGTGAATGTGTTGACGGTGAGTATATGGACAGTGGTACCGCGGATCCTACTAGTGTGTGGGCCGGTGCAACACCAGTCGCGGATCCTACTCAAGGGGTGGGCCGGCTGGGCTGTCGCAAAACGTGTGTGTATGGCAACTGTGGCCCCGTGCTGGGGAGGCTGGGACGGGGGCGACGTGTCAGGGTGTAGAGTGGCGCGAGGTACACCCTTACCCTGATGTGGTTGCCGTGTGGTGATGCGTGTGTGTAGCTTGTGGGGCTCGTTGCTGGGGAGTCCGGGACGGTGGCGACGTGTCAGGGTGTAGGGTGGCGTGAGGTTCCTCATTACCCTGGTGCGGCTGCACTACGCGTCACAGATGTGACAACATGAATGTGAGTGTAGAGACTGCATGTGATAGGATTGCATTGTCGGCTGTTACTTTCATATCGCATTACTTACTGAGCGTTAGGCTTATGTTGTGTATTCTGTGGTGTAGTTGCTGACGATACTGCTGGTGAGCCTCGAGAGCCTAGTCCAGAGGCGTAGGATGGTTGGCGGCGTGCACCCGAGGCACTGGATGGCAGATTTTTGTTAGGGCGACCCGACCCGTGGTGGTGGTAGGTGATAGTGGATTTATCATTTCATGTTGGGTATTTGTGTGGATAGCGGGGTTGTATAGACATTGATCTTTTGAGATTGTATAGAAGGGTTGTAGTGTTTTGGGGGACTTTCTTCATTTGTATTTGATGGGTTCTTGTTGTCTTCTTACTCTGATTTAGTTATGGTGATTTCTCTAGATGATGGATAGATAAACATTGTTTGATTATGGTGAATTGTGTGCAGGGTTTAAATTTTGGGATAGTCAGTTTTTAGCCGTTACTCTGCCGAAATTTCGGGAGAGAGGTTGGGAGTCGAGGAGATACGAAATAGGTTGAGGTGTGAACAGTAAATGCTAGAAAAAGATAGATGAGCGTGGAAGTGCGGCGTGATCGCAGGTGCGCGGGGCACGCGGCCCTGCGGGTGTACACGGGTCATGCGGCGCCAGGTGAAGGCGTGCGCACGGACGTGCTGTATAGAGTCAGGGTGCGTGGGGCACGCGGCACTGTGAGCGTGCGCGAGATACAGTGACGTTGGGTTGGCACGTGCGGCACCGCGAGGGTGTACGCGAGGTGTCGGAGTGGGGACGTGAGTGCTTGGAACCGGACTAGGTAGTTCGTGGGGTGCGTGGGATTGTTTCCTAGGATTTCAAGTTTTACCGTTTTATCTCAAATTGTTTTAAATTGTTTTCTTTTCCGCTGTGTAGTTTTATGTTGAGGACTTCGTGTTTCCTCTTCGGGAAGCGAGTTGTTTTTCGAATCGAGTCGAAAAATTTTCATACTCACAAATGTTCTTTTGAAACTGATTTGAAAACGAAAGGGGTATTGAATTGAGTTAGTTATGTCAAGTGTTAGTGTGTGTAGATGCACTGTAGCGCACCGAGAACGCGGGGTTTCTCGGGGTGTTACATTCAGCATGCTAAAGCATAAATTAGTAACTGCGCCTGTGATAACAGCACCCGACTGGTCCATACCTTTTATTCTAATGTGTGATGCCAGTGATTATGCAGTTGGAGTAGTGCTGGGACAAAAGAAAGATAAATTATTTCATTCAATCTATTACGCCAGCAAAACACTCAATGATACCCAGAAAAACTACACCACTATAGAGAAAGAGCTACTTGTGGTAGTCTTTGCGTTCGATAAATTCAGGGCGTATTTGATAGGAACAAAGGTTATTGTGTACACTGATCATGCAGCCATCAAGTATCTAGTTACGAAAAAGGACGCAAAACCAAGACTAATTCGCTGGGTGTTACTTCTTCAAGAGTTCGATTTGGAAATCCGCTATAGAAAAGGGTGCGAGAATCAAGTTGCAGATCATTTATCTTGTCTGGAAAACGGGAACAAACAGCAATCTGGAGAAAGCATAAAAGAAACATTTCCAGATGAACAGCTGCTAAAAGCGGATGTATATTCAGTGCCATGGTATGCCGACTTTGTGAACTACATTGTAAGCAACATTCTTCCTCCTGAAATGCAATATCAGCAGAGAAAGAAATTTTTGAAAGATGTGAAACAATATTTTTGGGATGAGCCTTTCCTCTTTAAACAATGTGCTGACCAATTACTAAGGAGATGTGTTCCAGATGATGAAATGGAATCAGTGCTACAGCAATGCCATGCAGCACCATACGGGGGTCATTACGGAGGAACACGCACAGTCGCAAAAATTCTACAATCAGGTTTGTGCTGGCCCACTCTTTTTAAGGATGCTAACATTTTTGTGAAAAGTTGTGACAGGTGCCAAAGGGTAGGAAATATTAGAAGGAAACATGAGCTGCCACTCAATAATATTATGGAGATCGAATTATTTGATGTTTGGGGGATAGATTTCATGGGGCCATTTCCGACGTCGTTCAGCAATCAATACATTCTCTTGGCTGTTGATTATGTTTCAAAGTGGGTAGAAGCAGTGGTGCTACCAAATAATGAAGGAAGAGGAGTTCTAAAATTTTTACAGAAAAATATATTCACCAGATTCGGAACACCCAGAGCAATTATTAGCGATGAAGGATCTCACTTTTGCAATAGGTCTTTCAATGGATTATTAAGCGAATATGGAGTCAGACACAAAATAACCACTGCATATCACCCACAAAGTAATGGCCAAGCAGAGGTTTCAAACAGAGAGATTAAAAGAATTCTAGAAAAAGTGGTGAACCCCAATAGGAAGGATTGGTCTCAAAAACTGGATGATGCGTTGTGGGCATACAGAACAGCTTACAAAACTCCCCTGGGCACCACTCCATATAATTTGATTTACGGGAAAACTTGTCATTTACCTGTGGAGTTGGAACATAAGGCTTACTGGGCAATCAAGACATTAAATTTGGATTTAAAGAAAGCAGGAAGAAATCGATTTTTACAGTTGCAAGAATTAGAAGAGTTGAGGATGAGTGCTTACGAGAATGCTAAAATCTATAAGGAAAAAGTAAAGAGGTGGCACGACAAAAAGATTCAAAAGCGAGTGTTCGAAAAAGGACAAACAGTTTTACTTTTCAACTCAAGATTGAAGCTTTTTCCAGGTAAGCTAAAATCTCGGTGGTCTGGCCCTTTTGAAATAATAGAAGTTTATCCATACGGAACTTTGGAATTACGAGATGAAAAAACCGGCCGAAATTATAAGGTAAATGGCCAGAGAGTGAAGTTATATCTTGGAGAGAAATCGACGGAAATTACGTCAATACCTCTTGAAAACGGAGAAGCTACATGAAGCATGGAAAAGTCAGGCTGAAGACTTACAGATCAAGCGCTTATTGGGAGGCAACCCAATTTTTAGTATCCTTTTGTTTATTTTTAGTTTCGGTGAAAATAATGGTGATGCTACAATGTTAGCTGTAGCATCACACTTAATCGAAAAGAAAAAATATATATATATAAAGAATAAAAATAATAAATAAAATTAGTCAATCAGTTCTTTTATTTAGTGTTATTGAATCGTGATCTTTACCAAAGTGTGATTTTCAGCAAAATTTTAAAATTTCTTTCAAAATTGAATTTCCCCCTTTGCTTGTCTTATAAATGCTGCAGCAGCCCTAACAGATTTTTCACCCAGAAGAAAGAAAACTCTATTCCTTTTTGCAGATAAGCAGATACCAACATAAGGCCGAAGAGAACTGGAAAGAAAGCTGCTAAACATTTGTCTCAACCAGAATTTATCAACGATGTCGTAAAAATCCGATACGAGCAAGGGATGAAGCAGAAGACATTTGCGGTTGAGAAGGGCTTTGTAATTTCTGATGGCAGCTATTCAGGGTACCCAAGTTATGTTTCCTCAGTTATCCGGAATCACAATTGGACCCTATTTTGCACTCGCCCAGGAGAGGTCATCATGAACCTGGTTCATGAGTTCTATGCTAACTTCGAGGGTGACTTGCCTCAATTGGTAAGGGTTCGGAAAAGGGAGGTGAAGATTTCACCCGCAACAATAAATTCGTTCTACCAGTTGGAAGAAGGGGAGGATAATTTTTATGCTCATACTGACAATCAGTCTCCAGCATACCTGGAAGCTGTCCTAAAAGAGATTGCTGAACCGAATACTGACTGGGTCATCTCCAAAACAGGATCGCTCTCTCTCCCTCGCATTGCGCTACTACCGAAAGCGAGAGTATGGTATCATTTTCTTAAAAGCCGCTTACTCCCTTCATCGCATGGACAACATGTGACAAAGGATAGAGCTGTTTTACTATATTGTATTCTGACTGGGAAACGTATCAATGTTGGGCAGATTATATATAGAAATTTATGTGCTAATGCTTTGAGGCCCAAGGGGCAATTCCTGTTTCCCTCTCTGATAACAGGGTTATGTGAACTCTCTGGAGTAGTTTATGAAGAACAGGAATTGAAGCTTGCTTCAGCATCTGGAATTACTCCTTTGGCAGTTAAAAGAATAGCTATGGATAAACCAGGGGATGAAGAAGCTGATGAAGATGAAGAACCGAAGAAAAGAAAATCTCATGATTCAAATGCTGCAAGCGGAGCTACAGCATCAGCAGAGAGCATCATTTACCAACAACAAATCATGGAAGCACTGCTGCTGATCGATGAAAAATTGAACTATGCTTATGATTGAACAGAGAATCAGGCAGAGTGAGATTCTACAATACAACATTTATGACAAACTCCGCCGCATGAAACAAAAGAACAGGGTATTTTTGCGCTACACCCACCTCAAAGACAAGGCAATGGCAGGCAGTCTTCAGCGAGACTACACCAAGCCACACCCAACGTTTCCTCATTTTCCCACAAGCCTACTCCAGCAATCAGATTCCGAATCCGACAAAGAAGAATAGCCATCCAGGGAAGTACCTGCCTTTTTCTTTTTATTTTATGTTGCACACTATTTTGTTTGGCAGTGAGGACACTGCCAATTTTAAGTTTGGGAGTAAGGTGTATTAGAAAGGGGTAGGAGAAAGTGAAATTAGAAAGTGGTGGGAGAAAGTGAAATATCTACTATGCAAAAAAAAAAAAAAAAAAATTGTTCCTAAAAGTGAAGTATCTAGAATTTTCCTAACTCCGTAATTTTGTTGAAAAATTTCATTATCATGCATTAATGACATTTAACTAAGAATTATTCCCCTTAATCTAATTTTTCTTCATAACACACAAACTCCTCTCTAGTTTGCTTAAGGATATATCCTAATTAAATTTTCCAATTATATTTAGATGAAAAAAAATTAATGTTTACCAAGATAATTAGAAATAAAAGACTTCTTTGTGAAAAAAAAAAAAAATTTGTAAAAGAAAAAAAATGAATAAAAGAAAAAAAAATGAATGAAAAAAAAAAGAAAAGAATAAATTGCAATTTTTTAATCTACTTTCAATTTCAAGTGAGCCCTTTGGATACTTGATGAGTAGAAATTAAATAGAGGAACTTTGGAAGGAACTCCGTTGCAATATTATTATTGACTATACTTCTCTATAATATTATATGAGTATTTATCTTTAAGTGACACTACTGAGTAACCGGAGGCCTTCATGACCAATGTTGACACTCGCGTAAAAAGGTAGTGTGACTTGTAAGAGAAAGTCAATATAAAAAAGAAAAAAAATCTTTGAAATCTAATTAATTTTGGAAAAATATTGAAATGTTAGTAATCTATAATATTAACTGTGAAATTTAGTTTGGATGATTGAACTTCGCAAGTTGAAGAGGAGTTTGAGCACACACACACTTTGAGAAATTATTTTATTGGGAAATAATTTTATGTTAATTGACTTTGATTATGATACTGTTACTTTTCATAAAATTGCAAGTTTTGAATTATTCTGGAAATCACATGAAATTCATTAATGTTACCTTTGAAATTTTTAATATTGATTTTATTTTGCATCACTCGAGGACGAGTAATGATTCAAGTTTGGGGGTATTTGATAACTCTTAAATTAGAGTTATTTTATACTATTTATTATTAATAAAATTTGTATGATTTAAATGAATTTAATTAGAATATGGTCAAAATTATAATATTTTGCTATAACTTATTAAGCATGGAAATAATTTAAGATATTAATGATTTTTATGCATATATTTCCAATTAAATCAGATTATGAGCATTAATAATTATTTTTTATCTTTGGCCACAGAATTATGAAATATTGGATTGCATATTTGAACAACCTAAAAGAGAGGAAGATGAATGGAGAATATCCTACAAGCATGGAAATTTAATTGATGGAAAAACAAGAGAAAGAAGAGGAAAAGAATGATGATGTGACACTAAATGAAAAAGAAGAGTGATGTGGTGCGAAAAGAATGAAGAGAAAGTGGCTGATGAGAGAATTTAAAAGGCAATAAAAGAAAATTTAAAAGGAGAAAAAGAGGATTTTGGAAGGAGAGAGAAGATTATTCTCTCCCTAAAAAGGGGGATTTCGATTTCTTCTCTTGATCTTTTCAAAAAACTCTGCTTTTTACGGGTTCTCTCCTTTTTTACTCACTTTCTCTCTGGCTCTTGGAGGCTCTCTTGTTCTTTGGCGGGCGACGTCCAGCATCTCCGGAGGAAGAACTCTCTGAAGGGGGATTATTCTAGAGAAGAACGAAAACCACAATTTCTTCTCTACTTTTTATTTTTCTCTTTATGAATATTTTTATTATGATTTTTATTAGTATAATTTTATGCTAAGTTTTTAATCTTGGTTAGGAGAGATAGTACTCGTTATGTGTTTTACTTAATTCTATGAAAGTTTACGTATTTTTTATGGAACAATTTATCATGGTATTTATTGCTTAATTTGAATTGTGTCGACGGACAAATTTGATGTTACATGTTCCTATTGTATCGATAGGTAGATAGGAATTTTAAGATGCATGATAGATTAAATAAATTAAATTGTTGCAAAATTATTGACATTAATTTATTTGGCATTAAGAACAGGGCTGAAAAGAAATTCAATTCAAGTTTTATCCTTTCAAAGTCGAAAGAAACCTTAGGTTGAATTTAACTAGGCAATTCGATAGAACCCTAGAAAAATATTTGTTCTTGCTGTTTCGTAAGAAATACTGTAGCTTTCTGTAGCATCAGTAGTAAAATTCACGTAACGAGGAAATCGACCCTAATCAAGGCTTTTATTATCGTAATTATCCTAAATTAGTTTAATTTATTTCTCTAGCATATCTAAGTGATTTTCAATTTTATGTTATTTTTTCATCACGTTAATTGTCTTATTAATTCATCTTTATTTAATATAATTTTATAGCAATTAAAATTGATTAAGAATATTCTCGTGGGATCGACTTTTACTTACTATTTATTACTTTGTTAGCGACACGTGCACTTGCGTTAGGTGTAGAAAATCCACTAACAGTCGACCGCCTTGAATTTCGGTCGACACTTCAAACTCTCTATTTTCCTCTCCAAACAACATACGTGTTGACCGATACTAATACCGGTCGACACCTTAGTCTGTTGATTCAGTAAGGTTACGAATCAAGTGTCGACCGCCTTAAAAACCAGTCGACGCCTGATTGGCTCTATAAATAAAACTGGTCGGCCGAAACCCTAATCACGCGACCCCTTTCAGTTTTTCCTACGATTTTCCTTCCAACTTTTCAAATTTTCGCACACATCTCTTCCAGAAATAATCATATTTAACCTCTAGACCTCAAATGACATCATTATCACGGAGTAAAGTCGTCTTTCGCCAAAAGAAATCAAAGAATTCTGCTCAAGAAACTAGGCAAGAACCTCCGTCACAGTGGCCGTCTCCACTCTTCAAAAATGCAGAGGCTTTAGATGGGTATCAACAAGATTTTTAGTTCTAGCCATTAATTTTGAGTCGAAAAGTAGAATTTACGGACCTATTTAGTTTAAATTTGATTCAACCCCTAAATATTATGTGGCTGTATGACTTGTTTGACTTCGATGACCCGTATTATGAGAGTTCAATAAGAATATTCTATGCGAATTTACAGCATTGTCTGAGACAGCTTAAAATTGTGAGTTATGTGTGTGGAAAACACATTGAGATAACCCCGCGCTCGATAAATGCTACTTTGGATTGCGAATTTAACAATGTTAGTGAACGGTACTATGAAGCAGCTTAGCATCCTCACTTCATAGGAACGAGTGAAGGTACTGAATTTTTAAGGATGATCGTCAAGGAACCAAACCGATCTGTTCCCCCAAAGCCGAAGGCTAAAGATTTGAATGTGCGAGCTAGGATCCTTCATCACATGATTACCTATAACTTGTTACCTCGAGATGGACATCGAGGTAATGTTAGTGGGATGAATCTCTATGTCCTTTACAAACTCTATCGGGGTGAACCATTCAATGTGAGATACCTAATTCTGAACAGGATGCTTCAAGTGTTCAACAACGCTTCAAAATCTCTACCATACAACCTCCTCTTGTTAAAGATCTTTGAGAAGAATGGGGTACAAATTCCAAGGACTGAGATCCCATTACCCTTAAAAAAAACCGACACCTACACAACATCTTCCCTTGCTCGAATGGGAATAATCCTCAACGCTGAAGGTGAATAGATATTTAAAGGAGAACAGTTAGGTACATCTAGTGTTGCACCATCCCACATGTATGTAGATGATGATGGTCACGAGTTAGTCCAGCTTCCTGCGCCTCACTTCGACATGCCTCGAGGGAGTATTTCCAATCCGGAGGAAAGACTGAACACCCTTGAAGTGCGTATAGACAGCATTGCCACAGCCATGACCACATTTCAAAACTTAATCATCACTTGTCTCGATAGGATTGAAGCTGAACAATGCGCCCAGTTCACCAAAGTCCATCAAAGTATTGAAGATCTTAAAGTCTACTGGGATGATGATTATGACGAGGAAGATCCTTCAGCACATCCTAGTGATCCTTCCAACGAGTGATTAGTCTTCCGTGCGAGTGTTTCCTTATTGTTGTCATATTTTTTTACTTCAGACTCAATTGGATTGTTGTCAACACGGAATATTAGTAGTTTCATTTTTTTTTAACTTGAAGTATGTTTGTTTGTTGAATGATATTAACATGTTTCTTTATGTTGGTACCTTTTTTATATGTATGTTTATCATAATGATTACACTCGAACGAACAAAGTTGATGACAATCGTATGTTTGTCACGTTGAATGGTAGTATAAACGAAGAAATACAGTCTCAAAGTGTCAAAGTGTCGACCGGTACATGAAGATGGCGACCGAACTTGAAAAGTGTCGACCAGAGGGATCGACCGATGGAAACAGAACCATTTAAAGTGTCGACTGAAAATTGAAGGTGTCGACCGCTAAGATCTAGAACCCACTAAAGTGTCGACCGAACCTTTAACGTGTCGACTGCGAAGATCCAAAACCAATTAACGTGTCAACCAGTACATGAAGGTGGCGACCGAACTTGGAAAGAACTGACCAGAGAGATCGATCGATGGAAACAGAACCATTTAAAGTGTCGACTGGAAATTGAAGGTGTCAACCGCTAAGATCCAGAACCCACTAAAGTGTCGACTGGACCTTTAAGGTGTTGACCGCAAAGATCCAGAACCAATTAACGTGTCGACCGATACATGAGGTGGCGACTGAACTTGGAAAGTGTCGACCAGAGGGATCGACTGATGGAAACAGAACCATTTAAAGTGTCGACCGACAATTGTAGGTTTCGACCACTAAGATTCAGAACCAACTAAAGTGTCGACCAGACCTTGAAGGTGTCGACCGCTATATCTAGAAGCAATTGATGTGTCGACCATAAAGAACAACCGATGCAAGACAGAGACAAAGGAAGTGTCGACCGGTATATCAAAGTGTCGACCGATGAATTCAGAAAAGAACAATATACTATTTATAGTCTATCAACGAACACTTTATTTGCTTTTGTTTGAATTTACTATATCAAATTATCTCGAAAATCATTAAATTCATACAGCTAAGCGCAAACTTATTATTTTGGTAGAGATCACAATCACCAAGATTTATAAAAAGCATATAAATAATTCAACCCACCTATTAGGTAAAAACGTTCCTACACATTATCCAACGAAAGTATGTTATACTACTGTATATTAAATTGAAAAACAAAATCTAATATGCTTGTACATTATCAAACTAATGTATATCAAATTGAAAAACAAAATCAAACTAATGTACATGCGTCAGCGTCCGCCATTGTCCTCATCAGCGCCCTCCATAGGTTGGTCGTCGTCCTCATCGCCCTCCATAGTCTGGCCGTCGTCTTCATCACCCCTCGTCGGTTGGCCCGCTTTGTCATCGCCCCCCATCCAATCCAAGATGATCTGCCTTGTACCTCTTTGGTAGGCGAACATATCTCTCTAATAGTTCATCATCTGTTTGAGGGAGTCCACCACCTCCGTCAACCTCTCCTCGACCCGAAGGTCTCTGTCTGAAAGAAGATCTATGTTCGACCTACTAGTCCCCAGAAGCGATGTGACCGTAGGAGCCTCTCTATGAAAGTCATCCTGGGGGGCATCCTCATCTATCCTGGACGTCCATATCCCGTTTGTGTCAACGAGTCTCATCCTAACCAAATGAATCCGGCCAAAAGCCTTACTGGCTCGCTGTGATCTCATCTGCTCTCCTGGAGGTAACTGAATACCAAAATGCTCGATGATTTTCATTATCAACACACCGTAAGGCAGGTTCTTATTTTGTGTCCGCCTGATCTCACACATATGACTTAAAATCAAAAAGCCGGGATCAAACATCCTGCCACTGTACAGCTTCTCCATCACGTCGAGATCCATGAAGTTAACGAGATCTCTATGTCCATGCCGTGGTAAAAAGGTATGTGACATCAAGTTGTGGATTACGCGAGCTTTTGCGTTCAAATCTTTAGCTACCGGCTTAGGAGACCCCACAATGTTAGGGTTCCGATTAATTAGCTTTAAGAACTCTGTTCCCTCGGCTGTGCCCATAAAAGGACAGTTACGGACGGCTTGGTAGTATCTCTTAGCCTCTTCATCGGCAAAACCAATCAACTAATTGACCGTCTCCAGAGTAATGACAAATTCTGTACCCAATATGTATGTCTTTATAGTTCCTGACCTTCCAGAAAAGCTCATGTTGGCGTAGAATAGGCGAACAATATGGTCATAGCTATCGCCTCGCAAATCCAACACGCCTTGGAGGTCGATACTAGCAAACATCTCTTGTATGCCCAAAGATTCTCAACCTCTGAAATCCACATATTTGGAAAGCGTAACTGATCGATGCAATAAGTCCAACTGGTACTGCTCATCACAAGCCTGGCTACAAAATTCAGTAGACTAAAACTCCGCCTAGTTTGACCGTGGCGGTCTCACTATTGGTCGGTTTGATGGTTCGGTTTGTGAAGACGTCAGTACTCGACGTTCCGACGGTCCACCCTTTCGGCTAGCATATAATTTCTCAGCCATTTCAGTATATCCCTATGACGATAATCTGCAAAGATCGAAAAGAAAAAAACATGGTATTAGCAAACAGATAGATAGGATGCACTGTCGGAGGGTGGTGACCTTCCGCTCTCAGTGCAAACAGATAGATCGGACGCACCCTATATGGGTGGTGACCGTCCGCTCGGTGAAATTCACAGAGATCGGACACACTCTCTGAGGGTGGTGACCGTCCTCTCTGTGAAACTTTCAGATTTTCCACTTTAACTACCTAAAAATCGAACTACAATATTCATAATCGATAATGTAACCTAACCTGAAGTAAATTTCGATCGATTTTTGGCAAAAAAAATGGTGATGGTCCAAGCAGAAATCGCGAGCTGTCGATAATATTCTGCGAACAATTAGACTAGGGTTCTGATATAATCGACCGAATGGACGCACTCTTAGAGGGTTTTGATCGTCCGCTATAGCCATAATTTGTAGAACGGACGGACGGTGCTGTAGAGAGTCCGTCCGTTCTATAATGGACGGACTGTGTTTTCAACAGTACGTCAGTTTGACGGCAAAATTCTAGAACGGACGCACTGTGTTTTCAACAGTGCATCCATTCGACAGCAAAATTCAAGAACGGATGGAGATCGGACGTCTGACAAGGTTTATTTTGTTAGTTTTTCAATAGGTTAAGGTTTGACTTGTTAAAATTTATATTTTAGGGTTTGAAAATTTGAACTCTAATAGTTTAAGGTTCAAATTGGTAATTTCCCATTATATTATTAGTCTTACCCTTGTAACGTTAAATTGAAATAATATTAAGGGTAGCTATTGAAATGCAACGTGATAAAAATTTCAAATAAATATAATATTATTTGATATATTTTTAAAAATAGATTAAATGAGAGCTATATTAAGTATCGAAGAATAGGTTAGGGTGCTATATATATTCTGAAAATTTGTGAACAGGCTACGGTACTATATATAATTTGAAAATTCGTGAACAGTTTGATATGCAAAAGCACATATACTTCTAGTCTCTTAGAGCAGATTTTCGGTCTTCATTTTTTGTTAGACACATGTAATCGAGAATGAACTCTTGTTCATAAGAAACATCTCATGAGCGGGAGCCTAGTCGAAGAACCTGCTCAAAGATATTATAGTCTGCTAAGATTTAATTTATTCACATAGAATAGTTTAATTACGAGTTTGTTAACGAATATAGTTTAAATACGATTTTGTTAATCAGCTTATATTTTGAGAGATATTTTGTTAAAAGTTTCTAATATTAATTGCAATTCAAAACTTCAAAAGAAATATTTGATGTGTGGTCTTGTGTCAACTTTCATACTCTCACAAATATTGGCCTACCATTTAACAACCCATTTCTAAGCCACTTCCTTTAAATAAAATTACACTTTAGATATTGATTAATATGGTTTTAATTTAGTGTGTTTGTGTTTAAACAAAAATGTATATTATTGTATTTACTCTATTAAAATGAAAGCATTGATGAAGATAATAATATGGAACAATTCATACTTTTTTGATAACTCATTATTTGTATTACCAACAATTATTTCTATTTTTAAATTAAATGTACCAGATCAATGCCACTGTGATATTATATGATCATATATTTTTAAATCAATACTTATTCTCTCCTAACCTTAAGTGAGTAGATGTGAGAGTTAAAGGCTAATGCTAATTAGCACCTCTTTCATTTCAACGTTGATATAAATTTGGTTGGGTTTAAAAAATGTTTAATCCATTTACCTTTAGACAATATTGTCCTCCTGTCGTCATTTTTGAGTGATTTGAGTAATTAATTCATAATTAATTATTTATTTCTTCGTACACACAATAATGTTCAAATAATAATAAAAAATTATTAGGGGACTATTGACTTATAATTTTAAGTTTCACTGATATTCACAAACAAATATAAACTCTTTATATTAATTATATGATAATTAAATCAAATATCTTGAATTAAATTTTTACAATTGTAAACTTCATTTATTCAAGTAATTATCTATTAATCATATATTATGTTTTCATAATAATCTGTAATAGAGTCAGATTTAAAATCTATTAACTTCTAATATTATATGTTTATCTTTAATTACTATTATATTAATCACTGCATAACATTTATCAATTAAGAGTAGATTCTATTGTATCAAAACTTAATATATTTAGCTAATCATTTAATATAGTCCCAACATATTAGGTTTATAAAATGTAGTGCATACAAACTTTATAAATCATATGGAAAAATTAATTATTGAAAGTATAAGTATATTATATACAAAGAATTAAGATCATGCATATTTCACCATCATTGTGACAAAATTAAATATTTTTTTATTTACAGAAACCTTAAAGACATTGTAATTTCATCTCATCCAGTTCTAGATAATTATATTATATAAAAGACATTCATTCTTATACTAACTTGTTAACAATTTGGATCAGGCTACCGAAAGAAGGTTACCTTCGTTATCGTTAGCATTTTGTATCTATTGATAGCTATACATTCTTACAAAAATAAACTGTCTATATGACGTTATATTATGTGAAAATTTCAATTATTCAATATTAGACATGGACTTATTTTGATTGTTATTATTTAAATTTATCCCCACTTATAAACATTATATACATGAAAATTTTAAAGTTGCATAAGTAATCAACGAATCTTCTTCAATTTTATAAAGCAAATCAAATGGAAACACGAAGAATCAAATCAACCAAAACTATTTATTTATTACATAAATTTGTTCATTACATTTGCTTGTTGGACATTAAAATCTCAATAATTTTCACCTAGTCTAATGTAAACGGCAAATGTCTCTTAAAACTCTTTGCAAGCAATGTCTTCATGAAATGATAACAAGATTCTTAGTAGATTGAATCTAAAACTAATAATGCCACCACTAATACAAAAACACCCTGCAAAGCTAGGTTAGAGATGCAAAGAACTGAGGGTCGGTTCTCATCGGCTCAATCTGAGAGAACCCCAACATCCATTATCAAAAGCCTAATCAAAGAGTGTAACGACCCCGTAACTCGATCGTTACTAATTTAACTTTCTCGTAAAACTTCGTAAGAAACTCTTTTTTTTTCTCTAAAATTCATTCATTTCCTCAAAACGATATTACCATAAATTTAAAACTTGACAGCGGAAAACAGTTCGTGCATGGAAAGCTTGTTATACAAGATACTAATCAAACTTAAATTTCAAGGCAGTAAAATGAAATTCCGGTCGACACCTGCGAGTGTCGGTCGACACTTTAAACAGTGGTGAGGTCGATACCTACATACACCGGTCGACACTTGATTCCTCTTTGTTTGAGTAGGTTGACCTTTGCGGTCGACACTTTTAGAGTTTGGTCGACCCCCCAGCATGCAGGTCGACACTCTGGTAACGTTTTCTACTAAGCGGTCGACACTTGTGGACACAGTTCGACACTTCCATCTATTTTTATACCAACCGGTCGACCCTTGTATAAGCCGGTTGATATCTCATTCCTCTCTGTCCGCCACGGTCGATCCTTGTGGTTGACACCTATAGAGTTTGATTGACACTCCGTGCTCATTTTACACTAACTGGTCAACATCTGCTTGCACAGGTCAACACTTCAACATCAGAAAACTTAACTGAAATATTCTAAAAACGATCGTAACCATCGTAAACCTTCTAACGAACACCTACAACATACCTAACTCCCAATTCATTCTTATATAAACGGGCAGCATGCCCCTTCATTTACCATTAAATCGGGTCCACCTATCCGAAACATCCAATATATACATTTAAATACAAAATCGTTTAATCAAACTCCTAAATTTCTCTTATCAACACATCTAAAACAATTCAACACTTAAATTCCTAACCATATTTCGCAAACCTCTATACATTACTCCAAAACACATTCACATAGCCCACGGGTCAATCACGCTCCGACAGCCATAAGTACCCTCCCACGACCATCCTTCTTCAACAACGTCATTCGTCGGGTTGAAGTAAAACATCCTCACCTTCTTCTAAATCATCTACACCACAGAGACATCTATGAGCTAAAGGCTCAGCAAGTCAACATAAATGTAAATACATGCCTTGCATATGCAGTTCATAAAACATGTAGTCATTTCATTTCATTTCGTTACATAACGAGATGTTACTGGGGGTTTACTCTCACCAGATAGAGAAGACACATCAAGCGGTTAGACAACCTTCTCCATCTAC